>CAWUFW010003919.1:1200000-1680583 GCA_963921515.1 Calotriton arnoldi | reverse complement strand
CAAGCGCTACACTAGCCAACACTTTGGATTGTCCACCGGTGGGTGGCTGTGTCCCCTTCGGGCACTTGGGGTCCCCCTTAAAGTGACCTACCTGGTCACATGCATAACACTTACGGGGGCCGGTCTCAACAGGCTTCCCTGTAGAGACCCCTTTCTTCTTATCACCGGGGGCTGGGAACCTTTACCCTGGGTACTAGTTTGGGGCCCTTTAGAGAACTCCTGTGCTTTACCCTTGTCCCCCCCACCTTTCTGCTGGGGACCCTGCCCACCTTTGGCTGAGTCTCCCCAAACGCTTTCTTGTGGACCCTGGTACTCACCCAGCGGTCCGCTTCCATAGCAAGCTTCCTGGGGTCAGTTAGCTTACTATCAACTAGGTGCTGGCGCAGATCTGCAAAACATAGACTAGACAAGTGCTCCCATGCAATCAAGTTGTAGAGCCCCTGAAAATCTGTTACACTACTGCCCTTCACCCAACCATCCAGAGACCTGCAGAACACATCCACACATTCCAACCAAGTGTTGACATCAGACTTCTTACTGGACCTGAACTGATCCCTGTACTTTTCAGGAGTAAGACCATACTTCGTGAGAAGGGCATCCTTCATGTCAGCATAGGTGAGGTGATACCCCTTACCCAAAGCTATCAGAGCATCCCTTGCTTCTTCCGGGAAAAGTGGCCACAATCCTGCTCCCCAATTCTCCTCAGGGACCCCATTCATGTGTATGGCTGCCTCATAACCCTGGAACCACCTTTGTATGTCATCCCCCTTCTTGAACTCCTTGCCTACGTTCTTGGGAATGTGCACAATCCTGTCTGCCTTTCTGGACGAATTGCTGCCACCATCTGAGCCTGACTTACTCCTAAGTTCTAGCTCCTTCAGTTCTCTCTCATGCTCTAAGAGCATCTTCCTCTCCTCTATGGCCAATCTCTTCTCCTCCCGCTCACTCTCCAGCCTGAGCTTCTGCAGCTCGAACTGCCTTGCCTCCCGCCTGTCCTCCAGCTCCTCTGGGGACAGACTGCTGCTGCCTGACCTGGCGGGTTCCCCCTACCCAAAAGCACATCCACCCTGGAAATAGGCTCCTCCGCCTCCTCACTGAGATCACCAGGCTGCCCATTGGCATGTCTGGCTGCTACCCAGGCCCTCAGCGCCTTCTGTAGCTCCTCCTTCCTTGTGAGGCCTTTAATTTGGACTTTCAGGTTTTTACAAATCGCTCGTAACTCCTTTACGGCGTAGGATTCCAACCTGTCCTCCTCAAAGATAACTTCCAGAGATGCAACGGATGATGCAATTGATTCAGGCATGACAAAAGTCGTGAGTTGAAAACTGGCAAGATCAAAAATAGGCCAAAAGAAAAAGAACCAGTATGTGGTACGTAATGGTCTGCGATATGGTAGTAGTGCACACCAATCACTGTAAGTCAAGTGCAAACACAAGTCCTATCCTCACCGCTGACAACCAATGTTAGAAATGGGATCTCTAGTTGGCAAGGGCTTGCACCTTTGTCCAAGTAGGGACCCTTCTTCCTAGTCAGGGTAAGGGTTGTTACACTCGTGAAGTAACCCCTGCTCACCCTCGTGGTAGCTTGGCACGAGCAGTCAGGCTTAATTCAGAGGCAGTGTGTAAAGCATTTGCACATAACCAACAGTAATACAGTGTAAACACTACAAACGGACACCACACCAGTTTAGAAAAATAACCAATATTTTATATACTCAAGACAAGACCAATTACGACAAAAATCCACAATACTATACTTTACGAATGAATACTTGATACGTTAACTTCTTCTTTGCAGGGATAGCACAAAAGCAAAGTTCAGTACGAGTCGGTAGCTCCGTCCGAGCCTACCGTGATGCTGAAAACCACAGAGTCTAACAGTTCCAGCCGACCGCGTCGATACGGGCCAGCAGAGTCATGAACAGACTCGGTTACAGTACCTTTCTCGTTGTGGCTGGTACGGAGTGTATGAGCCGGTCGGCGTTCGTCGCGGTTGCGGTGCAAGACGGAGCGATGCAAGGTGCGGTGTCCCTCGATGCGGTGCAGGCAGCGGCTCGATGAGCGTCGTGCAGACGGAGTCGGTGAGTCCAAGGCGTGCGATGCAGGGCGAGACGATGCTCGATGCGGTGCTGACAGGTTGCGATGCAGGCGACCTAGCCGGAGTGCGGGAGCTGGCGTCGGACTGCGGTGCGAGTCGGAGCGGTGCGTCGCAGACGTGCGAGCGGTGCCCCAAATGCGGTGCGGTCTCGACTCTTGAGCCAGTTGCAGCGACAGTGTCGGTCTGGTCCGGCTGGCCCAGTGAAGCGATGCGATGCGAACTGCGGTGCCCACAGGTCACGGTGCAAGCAGCGGCTCGATGTTGGCGGCGTCGGACGTCGCCCACGGTGAGACCAGGGTTGCGATGCGAAGCGGGGCGATGCGGTCTGCGGTGCAAACAGGTCACCGGCCAGGGATGGATTCGGTTGACGGAGTCGGTTGCAGTTCCCTTCCTCTGTGGCGACTGAAACAGCGTTCCAGAAGCGGTACCCAGAGGCTTGTGAAGTCTTTGTAGTCCCTGAGACTTCTTAACAGGAGGCCAGCTCGGTTCCTGGCACTTGGAGATACTCAGCACAAGTTCGTAGAAAGTTCAGTCCCGTCCTTTCACTGCCCAAGGCAGAAGCAGCAGCTGCAGGCCAGCCCAACAAAGCAACAACACAGCAAAGGGGCAGTACTCCTCCTGGCAGCTCTTCCAGCTCTTCGTCTTGGCAGGTTCCTTGATTCCAGCGAGATCTAAATTCATGGGGTCAGGGCCCCAATATTTATATCCCAAATTCCTTTGTTCTTTGAAGGCAGAGAGGCCTTCGCCTAGTCCAAACCAGTTCTGGAGCACTTTGTTGACAAGTCTCCGTCCCTTCTTTCAGTGAGTAGGCCAGGGACATCAGACGCACCACAGGAGGTGGAGCCAGCATTGTGGAGGGAAGGCACTGTCCTATTCAGGGCCCAGGTGCGACCCCTCCCACCCATCTACAGGTCGATCTGGCTATTCAGCCCTGCGCTGACTCACCCTGTCTCCTGGCATCCCCCAGCCCCTGTCACTCACATTCCAGACAAGGAATACACAATCTCGCAGAGGCAGGCTTGGATGGTTAGGCAAGAAAATACCCACTTTCTAAAAGTGGTATTTTCAAACCCAGAATGGTAAAACCAACCTTACTAAAAGCTGCATTTTATCATTCTGAGTCCAGGCATACTAAACTCGAATTTCTACCATGTTCCCGGGGTCAGTTAGGATTATAAGCTGTAATAATCAAAACTGCCCGTTCTGGCCTAGGGGGAACAGGTAGCCTTGCAATAGTGAAAAACGAACTAGGCTGTAATTCACTATCAGGACATGCCGCACACACCCGGGCATGTCCTACCTTTCGCGTACAACGCACCCTGCCCACAGGGGTACCTTGGGCCTACCTTAGGGGTGACTAACATGTAGCAAAGGGAAGGTTTAGGGACTTGCAAGTGTGTGCACTTGCCAAGTCGACATGGCAGCCCCAGGCTGCGCACAGGCTCTGCGATGGCAGGCCCGAGTTACATTTTACGGGCTGTTTGCGTGGGTGGCACAATCCAGTGCTGCAGCCCACCAACAGCATTTGGTCTATAGGCCCTGGCACTCGCAGTGCACTTTACAAGGGACTGACAGATAAACCAAATAGGCCAATCATGGAAACACCAATCCATAACACATTTTATACAGGAGCACTTGCACTTTCCCACTGGACCGCAGTGAGGAAAGTGCGCAGAATCATCACACCAGCAAAAACAGAGTCAAAACCGGGAGGTCAGAAAGCAAAAAGTCAGGGGAAACACGCCAAAAGATGCCAAGTCTAACACATGGGCTCAAAGAACTGTTATAAGACATGTTAAAAGGAGGAGTTATTGAGCCTGTTGAAGCGTCTTCGTGGATTTCTCCGGTCGTCATAACTCAGAAAGCTGATGGCCGTTTGAGATTCTGCATAGACTTGAGATCCCTCAACAGAGATATTGTCACTGACACGTTCCCGTTGCCTAATATCAATGAGTTATTACAGTCTGTAGGTGGTGGTAAGTACTTTTCAAAGATCGATTTGAGAAGTGCTTATCATCAGATCAAACTGCATCCTGACTCCAAATCGCTAACTGCCTTCATCACCACTGAGGGCACATTCCAATTCACTCGCATGTCGTTCGGTCTAGGATCGGCAGCAAGTGTTTTTCAGAGAATAATGAACAGCATCTTTGAGGGTGTCAGTGGGGTAGTTTATTTCCAAGACGATATATTGATTTCTGGCAAAACAGTGGAACAACACAATGCCGTTTTGAGACAGGTTTTGTGGAAATTGGAAGAGATGGGTATGACGGTGAACAAAGACAAGTGTAAATTTTAAACGAAACAGGTAGAATATCTTGGTTATACCATTTCTAGTGGAGGTATTGCTCCTAAACGTAATCTTTTAGAGGCAATAAAACTTGCACCTTGCCCTAAGGATAAAGATCAGCTAAGGTCCTTTTTTGGGCTAGCTGAATATTATTCTAAGTTTGTTAAGGGGTTCGCTAACATCACTGAGCCTTTAAGGTGTCTTCTTCGGAAGGGCAGCAAATATATCTGGGGAGAAGAACAACAAGAGTCTTTCGAAAAGGTTAAGAGTGAAATTTGCAACGCTGGTATTTTGGCATCATTTAGCATGACATGTAAATCTTTTCTCACAGTTGATGCCAGCATAACTGGTATTGGTGTAGTTCTTTCTCAATTCCAAAATGGTACTGAAAAAACAATAGCCTTCGCTTCTTGTACTCTCACACAGGCGGAGAAGAATTATTCTGTAATCGAACGGGAAGCTTTAGCTGCTGCCTGGGGCACAGAGTACTTCAGAGTTTATTTGTGGGGCACTAGATTCGTATTGAGAACTGACCACAAACCGCTAATCAAAATTTTATCTGCTGGTGGTGCTGGAAAAGGGTCTGCACGCTTGGCCAGGTTTGCAGCCAGATTACAGGAGTATTTGTATGATGTGGAATTCATACAGGGATGGAAAAACTCTCAGGCGGATTGTTTATCTCGCATGTCACTGGATTGGAAATATGTTGATAAGAATGTTGTGGAGAGGCTTGAGTCTGAAGAAGCTGTTGCCCCTGTTTGTAATGTACAAGACTGTAATCTTGGTGCATTTTCCAGGTTGTAGTGGGAGGACGGTATGCGGTCTGACGACACTCTTAAAGAGGTGATTGATATGATTAAGTTGGGTGCACGTAGAGAGAGTGTGGTGTCAATGTCTGCTAGGCCTTTTTCTAAAATCATTGATGAGCTGTCCTTGAGTGGTTCGGATGTGGTCATGAGAGGGGATCGTTTTGTTCCCCCTGCTAAATTAAGATCTCATATTTTCAGACTTGCACACGAAGGACATCTGGGTCAAGGTATGACCATCAGAAGAGTCAAGGAAGACTTCTGGTGGCCTGGATGGATGACCAAATTAGAAGGTGGGTGAAGGAATGTGGTCTGTGCAAGGAGAGTGAGAAGAGATTGAGGGTCAGTAGTCAGAGCAGTATGGGGCAGATTAGTGATCCTGGCAGGCCTTGGAGCACAATCTGTCTGGACTTCATAGGTCCTCTTTCCGATTTGCCTGCTGATATGCGGTTTGCCGCGGTGATTGTGGATGTTCATTCCAGATGGTTAATCGTTAAATGTTTGAGAGATATCACCACTTCTTCCACCATCAAGGTTTTGGAGAAAGTTTTCCTGGAGGAAGGAGTACCACATACTTTGTTTACTGACAATGGGACACAGTTAGTGTCTTGCGAGATGCGTTGTTTTTTGGAAAAATGTGGAGTTAAGCATTCGTGTACCTCTCTTTATAACCCCATGAGTAATGGTATGGTTCAAAGGGCTAACAGATTGGTAAAAGGGACTGTGCGATTGCCGTTATCTAGTGGTCGGTCTCCCAGTCAGCTAGTGGAAGAAATGTTGTGGGCTTATCGTTCGACTGTTCACAGTGTCACTCACAAGTGTCCTTTTCTACTTATGAGAGGGCGTTTGCCTGGTTCTAGGTTGGTTCCCTCTTGGCTACAAGTTTGGATTGTTGGTGATGGTGAGCAGGTTCACAGGGAGGTTTCTTCCAAGTTCAAGGTTGGAGACTGGGTCAAGGTCAGGTCTGGCAGGTGGAGAGGTGGATTGAGAAAGTTTACAGGACCCTTTCGTGTTGTTAGGGTTGGTAAGTTTTTTGTGGTCGTTGAAGGTGGTGACAGATGGAACTTCCGTCGGGTGGCGTTGTATCAAAGAGGTGGCACGTGCTTTGGACCTAGTAATGCTGATACTGGTTGTTCTGGAGCCATGTTCATGCCGGATCTTGTTGATTCTTCAAATTCACGTAGAAATGATTCATTCCAGTGATGTGTCGGGTTCTTCGTTGAATGAGCATGGTGATAGCTTGGATTCTGCAAGTGGGTCTGTGGTAAAGGGTGATGTGGGGGTTAGAATTCGAAGACCACCTTCTTATTTACAGGACTATGTCAGAATGTAATGTATCTGATGTTATTCTCTTATTTTCAGGATTGCGTTAGTATTTTTATTTGTTTTTTTGTTTTTATGTTTTTCTTCCTCTTATTTTGTTGTTGTTGTTTTTGCTAGTTTTTGTTTCTTTGCAAAGGAGAAGGATGTGTTTACTTGGAATTTCTCCTTTGGCTCCACGCTAGAATGTTAGGCTGACGGCACTCGAGGATTGTCAGTTGCTGTTGATCTCCCGAGGTGGTCGGACGCCAGGTTGTGTTTCTTACTAAAGATCTTCTTCAACCTACCTTGTCTTCTGTTTTCATTTGGATGATCCATCACAACAAAAAGTCATTAGGAAAACAATCAATAAGCCAATAATTCTCCTTTATATATAATAACCCACGGACAACTACTTAAGGTTAGTTGGTTTATCACAAAGCCAAAAATAACTGAACATGGAGACACCTCAACACAAGGGTATTAGCATGAAGTCAAATCTGAGCATCCAGTTTAGGCGGTGCAGCATAAACAACACAATTAGTTCAAGAAGTCAGATACAGAAAATCGGAGGCATTGTCATGTCCTTTAGTATTGTCCTGTCATGTATGCCCCCTTTTTGCATACATTGTCCCATCCGCATGACAATAACAATTCTGAACAGGCAACCTTTTACCTAGTAGCTTGCTCCTGTCTCTGCGACACCAGGCTCTTAGTATTCTATCATAATCCCTGTACCTGACGTACATAAACATGTCCTCAGGCACTGCATAATTATTCTGTATAAAAGTCACCACTTTTTTTTCCTCCTTGGCCAACAGCCGCTGTGCATGATCGCATTTGTTTGGAAAAACATTTATGATTGTTTTCAAAACATTTATGATTGTTTTCAAAACACATCGATTCTAGAAAAAACCCATTCCATATGAAGATATTGAAGTCCCGTTAACTTACCAGCAACAGATTAACTGGTTTAAAGGAGCCCTCTCACACACAACATCTGTCGTAAGACTCGGTCCACTCAGCATTGAAGTAGTGACCTGGCCGGCTTAGCGACATACACTCCACATCCTGAAATAGATACACTCCTAGGCTTTAGGAGGCTCCTCAAGACCTGGATGTTTAGACAAGCTTACGAGTAACTCCCTAGGGCTCAGGTACCTCTCAGAGCAGCGCCATGAAACCAATCCGGTGTACGTGCGCTTTACAAATCTTTTTTAACATAACATAACCAGTGGATGAAGTCCGTACAATATACAAAGACATACTCTGGCTTTACAGACATATTGTTCAGTTTGTCTTGCGAACATTAACAGTCCAACCTGCGAGAAATGCTCCAGTCAGTCCACATCAGACAACACCTACAATTAACCCTCAGACACTAAAATCAGTAATGGGGACAATCCCCTCCAAACGGGAGCAAATTCCGTTCTGGATAGCACAAAAAATTGCACAGCTGGAAGCAGTATTTCCCCATACAGGTCCGCAGGAAAAACATAGAATGCTAACCATTTGCTTGCCAAAGGGGATGGTTTCCTCGATTGAGGATTGTACCACTTGGGGAACAATCTTTGCTGCCGTTTATATCAGAATACACGGTACCTCTTCCATAGCAGTCATTCCAGAGGTATTGAACCAGATACAGAATGAGTACGGGGCAGGACCTGCCCTGGACTTGGGGATGAAACTGATGGGTAATTTTACCCAAGTCTCTGCAATCATGCTGAGCAATATAAATGGGGAGGCAGCAGCAGTGGCTATATACCACCGCCTAAGGGAATTAGCTCCTATAAGTAAGGAGCGAGAGTTACCAAAAATTATCAAAGAAACGTATGCCACATTAGATAGAGATAGTTTGGGAGCCAAACCAGGTAAACCACAAATGGTGGGTAGTCCCGACAAGGACAACTCGAAGCAAGCACCCTCTTCTTCTAAAAAGAAATGGGATAACAAACAATCCAAAAATAACAATACAGAAAACAATTCACGATCAAGGGGTGGGTCTCCCCAACGGGAGTCTTCTGACAAAAGGTATAACCTTAGGAATTGTGATAACATTAGGAAACCTGGCAGGTATTAGGTCACTGATACACATTCCTTTCGTTCTTTTTAGGGTTCATCAAAAAACCCGGAGAGGGACGGGCGATCAGAACAAAAGACAGAAGATCGACCAAAGAGAAAAAGGAAACACATCGTAAATCAGATTACATTATCAAGTAGGAAGAACAACCTAAACAAAACCTCAATTCAAAAAGAAGAAAGTAGCTGGCTTGAAAAGTAGACATGCCCATGTTACTGAGGACTCAGCTTCTCAACGGGGAATGGGCGGCTCTGACGATTCTAGACAGCGCGGCAGAAGTAACAATAGCTTGCCAGAACCTGAAGGATTTTCTGGTGACAGCAGTATTGAATGAACATATCACAGTGGAAACACCTGATACAAGAGTTAGTGTCCCACATCGACTATACGAAATTACACTCCAAATAGAGGGGGACATCTCAAGATAAGTTAAAGGTCTCTTTTGAGAGAACTTAACATTTGGATATGACATCCTTTTAGCAGAACAAGATTGGCTGCCTGAATTTATGATGTATTGCCCAAAAGGGGAAAGCTTAATTTTGGCTGCTTTCTCCGACCTCGTTCCAAAATCTTTAAAACATTCATATGCGCAGGAGTGGACGCTAGTGCTAGCTCCGGCATTATACCGCAACCGTGTAGGGTGGGTCGTGGAGTCTACTAACCATGAAATACCATTAAAATCTACTCCAAATCCACAGAGACAGTACCCTACTAAAAATGATGCAAAAAGACAGGTCAAAGAAATCTTAGACCAACTTGAATACCAAGGTGTGATTGAGACTTGCACCTCCCCAATGAACAATCCTTTGTTTCCCATAATGAAACCTGACAACTCATATCGTCTAGGTTTAGATTACTGACATTTAAACACATGCACGCAAACATTTGCAGTTCAAAACGCACATAGTGCCGCATTAATGAATAACATTGTGAGGAAGAAATACAAAACAACATTCGATATCTCAAATGGATTCTTTTGCAAAAATATAGCTCCAGAAAGCAGATATTTGACAGCATTTTCTGCCCTCTGCACTCAGCGTCACTTCTGTCGTTTGTCCCAGGGGTATAAGAACAGCCCGGGGCTATTCTCGGCAAGAGTGTCAGAATTATTCCAAACATGCGACGACGAGGCAGTGTCCTATGTAGATGACATTTATCTGATGGACGATGAATTACTTGAACACTTGTGCAGGGTGAACAACATAATTGTGGGTTTTGCCAATTTGGGCAACAAATTTAATTTAAAGAAATCAAAAATTGCCCATCTCAATGTCCTATTTTTGGGATATGAGCTATCAACTGAAGGCAAGAGCCTGGCAGCCAACTTTTTAGAAAAGTGCGCACTGCTCACACCTCCGAAGACTCTAAAGGGTTTGGAATCCATCTTAGGATTTCTAAATTTTGGCAGAACATACATTATAGATTATGAAGAAAGAGTAAAACCTTTTTATGACTTAATCAGACCTGATTTCACAGCACATCAATGGACACAGGAACATACAGATATTCTCCGTTCCTTTCAGGCTGACATGATAGCATCAAAACATTTGCACATACATGTGAATTCCACCAACTTGGTGATCCGGGTGGTCCCGGGTGGTCTCGGGTTTATCAGGATATACATACATCACTTTCAATGAAGGTGAGACAGTCCCAATTGCATACAAATCACATTTATACACAAATGCTGAAATGCGGTTTGCGGCCACAGAAAAAATACTGACAGCAGTACAGACTGCTGTAGTGAGAGAAAGAGCACTAGCACAGGGGAAACGCATAATCGTTGTAACCCCGGTACCAACTTTAGAAGCTGTTACCAAAGCAAGCATTCCAAATGCAAAAGCACTGCATCTGCAATTGATACAATGGGTAAATGATCTCACTGAAATCACAAGCTTTCCTGCAGTATGAACAAGAATACCCTCTCCAGCATGAAATCTTGCCTCTAGAAAAATATGAATACATCATTTACACTGATGGTTCTGCTCAGCCTGCCATTGGAAGTAAACAACAGTATAGCGCAGCATGTGCTATAATGAAGGGATGTATGCGGGACGGTAAGTTCCATCCCAGCAATACAACTACACAATCTCTAGGAGATTGCACAGCGCAGCTGGTAGAACTAAAAGCCCTGATACTAGCACTACAATATATGGATCGGGAATTCCCCACACTGATAGTGTGCGATTCATTCTACTGTGTGCAGTCCTATAATGAATATCTTCGTTACTGAGGCCAGAATGGGTTTAGAGATTCCAAAGGTTGCACAATTAAGCATAAATTGTTATGGGAACAAGTGGCAAAGCTGAAGGAATGCCTGCCACGGGCTCAAGTTATTCACACCTTGAGTCATCAGCGTGTTGGCGTATATGTTGAAGGGAATTCACTGGCTGATGAAGCCGCCAAGGCGACAGTGCGAACTGCTGCCGTTGCTGCAATTAGTGGTTCTTGCACGAGGATAGACGGAGACATACTGATAGTTGTCAACGCCTCGAAAAATGGCTCTGCCGTGCCAAAGGTCTTTTCACTCAAGTACTCCTATAAATTAGATGCGTAAAATACACTGTATGCTCAAATTCCAGGAGTGGGGGATAGAGTTATACCAAACATGGATCACAGATTAGGTTTGATTCTAGCTGCGCACGAGGGTCTGGGCTCAGCACACGCAGGACTCACTGCTACAATTTCATTACTGAAGCGGCGATTCTGGTGGCCAGGTTTGTCTAAACAAAGAAAGGGTTATGTCCTGAAGTGCGACATCTGCCAGCAGATGAAAGGTTCCACCGTAGCACGGCCACTGCAAACACCATTACTCATTTCAGACAGACATCTCGCACGTGTCTATTTGGACCACTGCGGCCCCCAAAATTCAGATGGGGCCTACAAGTACATTTTGGTGGCAGTGGATTCATGCTCTAGGTTTCTATGGGTTTGGCATCAGAGCTCCGATGACGCCCGAACTGTTATAAAGTATTTGCGAGTCTTCATTGGGACATACGCAATTGGCACTTTACATTCCGACCGTGGCCCTGTGTTTAGCTCACTGGCTTACAAGGAAGCCATGGGAAGTATGGGCGTGGCCTTGCGGTACTCCTCCCCATACCATCCAGAGGGAAATTCGGTGGTGGAGAGGAAAAACCAGGACCTAAAGCAATCCTTAAATGCAAGGGTATTAGGTGCGGGCGGTAGTCTATATGGGGCCAGAGGGCACTAAACAGCATGCCAAGAAAAACCTTGGGAGGACTTACCCCCTATGAGATCCTGTTTGGGACAAGAATGTGGGTACCTGACCTTGATTGTGCCAGTACAGTGGCAGATGTAAAACCATTTGAATTGAATAATTGTTTGGCTGTTTCACAGGAACTCATGAATTCCGGGCATTACAAAGCAACGTCCAAGTAAAACGCACCGCCACTGGAGAAGTGAAACCGGTTTTGGCAGGACCTCCCTGGATCACGAAGATTGGGGACCTGGTCAGAGAGAAAATCGTGGACAAAAAGGGGTTTGGGCCATCTTACACAACACCTGTACCTGTCCTGGCAGTCGAAGGAACAAGAACAGTACTTCTTCCGCCTCTTACCGGCAAAAAAGAAAGAAGATTCGTCTCCATTGATCTGATCAAACCACACTATGTGGCCGAATCTCAACAGTCGGCTGCATGGAATCCTGAATAGCCGCAGATCTCCTCTTGCTACTATACAGGAAGTTCAGATGGAAAGGCTAATAATATTTCAAGACTCCCCTGCACAAAATGCAGGAGTATCAAATAACGGAGTACGAATCACACCAGTTGAAATTGAACAACATCCAAATACAACTGAAAAGCAAATTGCAATTCGGCTCAATAATGACATTTACATCAATGTGCCTTCACAAGAAGCACCTGCCAGTTCCACAAACCCTGTAGAGCTACCAAACAAAGATCTACTTGCGTATGGCTACTTCATCAACTTCGATGACTTTTCTTCAGATGCGAGTGAACCAGAGCAAACGCCGCCCATTTCCAGAAAAGAACAATTTCGACAATTCTATCTCTGGCTGAAAAAGACTTACTTGGTGTCCCCTTGGTTGCATCTTTGGTTTGCATTAGGGATCATGTTCCTGTTAATTTGGATTGGTATAGTAACTGTCTTTTTCCTACTACTGAATGGACATTATCTCCCACACCTCTCTGCGGTACAATCTGTGAACTTGGTCCTGAAACCACATTCGTCATCACACCGTGAACAGTGAGACCTGTCCCTAGTGAACATTACAGCAGTTCCAGTACCTGATGGTATAGTTTGGGATAGGGTTTCATATGATGTATTTGGTCCTACTGAACATTTGAAAATTCTTCATGTGTTTAAAATTTCATTGAATGATTTCATTACCCCGAGTACACTCTCTGATGATTGGGACATTGAAACTGTAAATTCTATGCTCTCAGATTTAGAACAATCTGCTGCATTTTCTTACAGGGAATTGTATAAAGATACACCTGACTTCGACAGTATGTATTATTACCAACATTATGGTCATCACTTTTTGCACAAAGCAAGTGTCCCACGCACGGTCAACACTTACCATCAATGGGAAATTGCCCGACACCACCGAAATGTAGTTCTGCAACATTCACACAGAAATGTGCATACTTTACAGGGTTCAATACACCAGACCCAGGGTCATACTACTATAAGCTTGCGCAAACGAATGCAACTGCAAAGAAAATGATGCTGACAAACACCAAGCTTATATATTCAGCACCTTTTATCTCCCAACTGTCTACACAAGGTTTCGACTATTGGAGGAACACAATAGACACAAAATCTATCTGGGGACAAAAGAATGGCAGGTTCAGGGATCTGAGGCTTTATTTAGAGCTTGCCTCATACCATTACAGATAATCTTCCTGAACAGAACAGTGCAACAGACTATCTGCTACGGGTTTGCAAAAATAAAAGACCTGAAAAACACCACGCATCCCCTCGCCCACACCTGTTGAAGGTATATCAAATGATACACTGACAAGTGAGGAGGTACTGGGTACAATGATACAGAATGGTACATACAATTCATCAGCCCCCAATTGGAAGGGATGGTTGGTTTGGCCGATAGACACAAATAGGTGTCAATCAAGATTCAGGGGTACCACCGGAGGGTTTAGTATCCATAGGCCTAACCCACGCTATGTACACACAGACGACCCAGGGGTAGTGACTTCTTATAGTGTTGGGAAGTTATGCCTAGAATGACTAAAAGCCTCAACACCATTACAGGTGAAACAACACTTGTCCCTTCTGTCAGATAACATGGACCTTAGGGATTTCTTGATAGGTCCCAAGAAATCGCATAAAAAACGCTTCTTATATGCCATCTACAATGAACTGTGGAAAGTCTCCCAACAGGAAGCTGCTGAGAGATTACGTGAGATTGATAGAATTAACCTAGAAAAGGCCTTGGCTGCGGTAGACAATGGAATGACCACACTTTCTTTACGTATTTATTCACTGGGCAACATTGTGTCCTCAGCAATTGGCATAATGGAACAAGATTTGTCTGTTCTACAACATGGGCAATCTCAATTGCGCTCCATTATGCTTTTAAGCTGGATGCTACAATCATTGCGTTCTGGCCACGTGCCATGGGCGGTACATTAACGGCACAAATCTGTTTTCGGCTTAAAATCTGACCGACAGACAAATGTCCATGGCACACAGAGATGCAAAGTACACCATGCTGCTCATTAAAAAATTAGAGAAGTTACCTTTTACAGTAGCAGAGTCACCATCTACGGAATGGTTAATTCATGGCTATATCACACTGCCAATCATGACATTCCAGTTCCAATACTGCCTTAAATACCTCCAGGTAGGCAGGTATGAAGCATTGGGTGAAGGGTACATACAGGAAACTTGGGAGTTGCCATACAGATATAGATGTAGAAACAAGGACACTGAAGTTTTCTTAAGTGGTACAGACTGTGAGAGTGTACTTTAGTGTGTAAAGAGGTCTCGCTTCACGGAGCATGTAATGCTTCAATTTGCAAACTTATCTTGCTACTTGAAAGGCTCCCCAGTTGCAGTGAGTCATCCAGTTTTTGAGTTACTCTCGAATGCGAGTTATTTAATGCTAAATGGTCAAGGCTGTTTCGGGATGGCGGCAGGCATCGCATATCTAGTCACAGTAAACTCCAGGGTTGTTTGTTGTAAGCAAGTATTGTTTCCCCCAGCTCGCTTAATTAGGGAGGCACCACTGTGGCCTTCATTGAATGTTTCCAGTATAAGGTTTGATTTGATGAGCAGACTGAAAGCCATGTTGTTTCAACAAAATGAGGCCTTAACTTCAGCCCAAGAGACTTTTGATCTCCAGGTTGCAAGGTCTTCGGCAGAGATACAGGCTCTGGTCTGTACGAACTTCCCGCTCCATTTCAGAGAAATGGTTCATCGTATCTTTAACATGTCTGATATGAGGAGGATCGGACACTTATTTAAGCGTTTTGGATCAGGACTGTTAACCACCTTTCAGAACATCTTCGGAGTAATCCCAGCTTTTATACACTCCGTACTTGGAAGCGTTTTTGAAGGGCTTCCTCTGGTCCTGCTATCAGTGGTGGGCATCCTGATTTTAATCCTATTGATTCGCAATGGACGTCTCAATCCCTTAAGATATGGAGAGAACACTGCTGGAACGACGTTGTCATGAGCGTATGGTGTTCTACCTGACTACGCCTCGGCTTCAAGAGCTGAGTGAGCATTGGTTCCTGTCTTTTAGACCGGTCTGGCTAGACTGCGTCCTGCCTGTGTTCCACTGCCTCTTCTGCGGATTCGGGTGCGTGTTGGACCTGTGTCTGACACTTCCATCGGTTGCGCCACCGGACATAGATGTGCTCCTAGAGCCCTTGCAGGCCCATGTGTACAGTTGTCCACAGCGTATTCCCATGTTGATGACAGCATTTTTGGAGCCTCCAAGGGATGCTTCCGCTCCTGTTAGAAGGAAAATCGGCTCTGCTCCAGAGGTACAGGCATCGGTTCCAGGCATTTAATTCTTCCCCGGCGGCTGCTGTGGGAACCAGAGATGACCATCTTTGCTCACTCGACATTATATTGAAAGTGCTGGAGGGATTGCCACCTGCGGATGCAATGTTCAGCGATGTTGAGTCTTCAGCACAGGATTCATAAACAATCTGGCCTTTCCTGTACTGGGAACTATTCAGCATTTTTTAAACATTTATCAAATTGAAGGTCGAAACTGACTTTGTTTTATTTTTCTCCTTCTCTGCTCTGACTGAGCATAATGGCTTTCAAGGTGCTCAGTGTAATAATAACGACATATACCAGTTTAGAGGACCTTTTGAACGCTTTTAGGGAAAATGGCTTTGCTTTTATGAACATTTTTTACAGGCTTTTAAAGTGCTTTTAGTATTTTAATTATAAATGATTTGTATGCTTTTTTAATGGCCTTAGCTTTATTATTATCTAGCTGACCCTGTTGACATTTTGATGAGGAGTGGGTGTCATGTCCTTTAGGATAGTCCTGTCATGTATGCCCCCTTTTCACATACATTGTCCCATCCGCACGACAATAACGGTTCTGAACAGGTGACATTTTACCTAGTAGCTTGCTCCTGTCTGTTCAACACAAGGCTCTTAGTATTCTATCATAATCCCTGTACCTGACATACATAAACATGTCGTCAGGCACTGCATAATTATTCTGCATAAGGGTCACCACCTTTTTTCCTCCTTGGCCAACAGCCGCTGTGCATGATCGCATTTGTTTGGAAAAACATTTTGGATTGTTTTCAAAACATTTATGATTGTTTTCAAAACACATCGATTCTAGAAGAAACCCTGGAGTGACCACTCAAGTATATAAGTCCCTTATTCCCCCCTACAAATCAGAGGAGAATTCCTTTCCCGCTGACACGGAGTCCTGCATGCTGAAACTTCGACACCCAGCGGTCTGACCTCCCTTGCGGGGTGTCATCCTCGGAGCAGAGGCGGGGTCCTTCATTCTCTACCATCAGGTGAGGGAGTTGGTTCTTCCCTAGGGGATTCTTGGCTATATACACATATATCTATACACATATAGATGCTACACCTACATATCTAGGCTAGGTGCATTTAGGCAAATTACGTAGGGTGCATTATAGGAGTATGCAAGTGCTACTGTCTTATCTGAACTGTATATGTTCATCTTCTTAGCACTATGGTAGAAATGTATCTACTGTTGACTATATTAGTACTTGCGATTTCTTTCATATGCATCTGGCTCCTGATTGTCGTAGCAAATATGTTTTACACAAGACTGACGCTGGACCAATAAATACTTATTGAAATGTCCTAACCGCCATCCTGTGTATTTTCTGAGAATAAGTAAGCACGAGTGACTGAGCGAAAAGTATTGTACTGTTTTCCACGATCACTGAGGAATCGGGGTTGTCATGTTCAGTAGTTGCCAGAAACTACCTACACCACTGTAAGATTCAGGAGGGTGGTAGTGGCACTGTAGAGCTAGCTGATCTAATGGCTGACATATCCTGTGGGGGTGTCCGGAATCGGTCGGGACACCAGACGCTCAGTTTAGGTCATCCAAAACGCGCAGGTCCTGGGGATTCCTAGGAACTATACGACAGCATGAGTCCAAATTTCCCTGCATCGAGGGTTGCTGAGTGAAAAGCATTAATTCCATCCCTACTCTACCACTAAAGGTGACATCCCTACATACGCATTTTCATAAAGGAAGGATAAAAAGGTGTCAGTGCGTGGAGTCTTCCTAAGAAGCCTTTCCACGATCAATAGGTCAAGTAGCATAAAGCTACCATCGCAAAGACAGAGCTTGTTCTAGGATGCTCTGTCTCCGAAGGCAAGAAAGAAGTGGCGCACTATCCCTAATTCCAACAACCAGTAGGTAGCACTCCCATGATGCATATCGAATCACGCCATCCACTCTGGGTACAGTCCTGAATGTACTTTTCCACGATGTCAACGGTGTACCTTCCTCGCAACAATTTGTCCTTGGTTCCCAAGCCTTCTCCTGTGTGAAGCGTAACGACCTTCCTTTATCGACTCAAGCCACACGATTGTAACTTTAGCTCTCATTGCCTAACTAGTAAAACAAAGACATTATTCTGCCTAAAAAGAGCGCTTCTTCAACAGCAAGACAAAACGTGAGAAAGAACAAATTCCACAGCACACATGAAATTCAAACTGTTAATTCTAAAGTGAGAGTTTTCAGGGACTTGCACTTCAGGCCTATGAATTTCAGCTAACATAAGAAAGCATCATGTAAGCTTTATGAACTCACACAACATTAAGGCAATTTCAAATAATGCATTTACCTACCTATGAAATGACATAATTAATAAGCACATTTAATACATGAATAATTGTCAGCTTCACAGCACGAGTTCTTCATGTTAATGTTCTCGGCTTGTTACATTCATTTTCTACGTTAATTCTCCATGCTACTTGTCAATAGTCTAAAATACGTCATGTATCCATGTTAATACATTTAACAATTCTATCACTTCATGTTAATACAGCAGATGATTATATGCAGGTATGCTCTACACATGATTATTATGCACCCCACAAATGAAATAAGATTTCCACTCTATCACTGTCAAGTTTCCCAGGTCCATAGGTGATGTACTTCTCCAGGCCAGATTTTTTTCCTTTGAATTCTGGGACTTGTAGTCCTGTTTAATAATGGAATAAACAAGACTACAACTCCGGAAATAAAAAAAAAACCTGGACTGGAGCAGCACATCATGCCTGGACCCGGGAAACTTAGCAGGGCTGCACACCTAGGTATATAAGGCTAGTGCTAGTGTTGAATTTCCTGTAAATGCCAAGCCTCTGAAGTTCCAGCAAAGATAGGGAGAGAGGGTGGGTGGTTTGTGATGACTAAGGATAATGAAAATTACAGGTGAGTAAACAGGCATTATCCCTACGTTCTACATCCTTGTCCCATGCATGCTAGCCCTCCCGATTCAAGCGGGAGATTACCAATTTCAAGGCAAGTCTCCCGCCTCCTGATTCCTGCATGCAGAAACCGATTAGGAGTTTTGTAAAACTGCCAAAAGTATGGTGTTGATACCTGTAATGCACACAGCAATCTCTCCCTCCAAGAATTACCTCTGATTTCAAAGGTTAACGCTTTGTCCTTAATTCTTGGAGGGGGAAATTAGAGCATGTCACAGTCCTCGACATTTTATTTTTGGCAGTTTTACATAGCGCAAACAAAAACAGAGTTTGGAACTCTGTTTTTGTTTGCACTACGTTTTTAAACTGCAAAAAATTAAATGTTGATTGTCTGTCACCATACATACCAAGTGACCCGATTCAGGCAGATTGCCTTTGCTTCAATAAAAGTCTGTGTGAAAAATACATTCTCCTGACTATTTTTTTAAAGTCTCCCACTTGCCTGCTGTAAAATGTTGGCATGTATGTTGTCCCAGTCATTAAACATGAGGCATAACATAGCTGTAACTGGCATTCAAAAAGAAAGACATGGATAAATAATATCTCTACACAACAATAGTAACATTTATGTATCGTTATCAGCTTTCGGGTAGAATCTATTTGACGGGGCTCATGAGTTCGTGGTTGAAGTTAGGCTCTGAGTTCCTTCACAAATTTCCCACACCTCAATAAAGCTCTTGCACCCGATTGGGTGAAATATAACCAGTGGCGGCTGGTGACATTTGAAAGTAATGGGGCATAAAAGTGCGTGATGAGTGCCCTGTGGCGAGCGAGTTTAGCGAGCAAGCCCGGCCATCATAAGGTGGATTCGGGGGTATTCTCCCCCCGGGGAAATTTTCGAAAAAATTATGGACAAATGGTGCACTTCCAAGCAAATTTGAGAAAGCAAGAAGGTTAATAAAGCAATTGAGAAAGTTTAGTTAGGACATCAATAAAGAGATTTCATATGATAAGGCCAGAGGTAGCTACTTATTCGGTATAACCAGAGCACTTCACTTAACAACCCCCAAACACACCGACTCACCTGTAAGCAGTGTATTTTCATTTACTTTTGCCTTCTCAATATTTTGGCAACTGTGTGCCTCCTTCACACACAGTTGCACATAATCACAATTGCAACTGCCATACGTGTCCATTGCTCTGTTTGTTCAGCAGTGAGGCAAAGGATTGGTTGACCAAGTATTCTGAACACCATTTTGAACCACTGACAGGCACTGTGAGAAATTTGCACTGCCTTTAGCCTTTGCTCCAGAGCTCTCAATGGTGGTCCGTTAAAAACGCCTGAAGGCGACTCAGTTCAAAGTATGCTCTGCACAAGAGGAATATGCTACACACAAAAATACAGAAATACAGCATCCTGGAAATAGTGAGCACTCTTAAGGAATGCAAGATTAAGCAAAACATGGGAAATAGAAATAGGAACTAAATCTCTGACATGGAATACCTTAACATTTAATACATTCATTGTTCAGAAATTGATCAGTGTCATTTGCCAGTTGTGGATGGGTGGATTGGTGGATGCATGTATCAGATATGTATGTATGGATGGATGACTGGTGATGTGGATGGAGGGATGGGTGGGCGGGTGAGTGGATGAATGTGTTTGAGGAGGATGGATGGATGAATGGGGAAATGTGCTGATGGGTGAATGAATGGATGTGTGGGTTATGGAGGGATGGGTGGATGGATGAGGTTGTGGGGCGAATAGACGGATGCAGGAAGTAAGGGGTGAGTGAGTGAGTAGATGGATGGATGAATTGGATAGTAGAACAGATGGTGTTGTGGAAGGAGGGATAACTTGGTGAATAGAAAATTACATATGGATTGATGAGTGAATGGATGGTCAAACAAATAGTTTCTGGTGGCGTGATGGATGGACAGGGTGATGGAAGAGGTGGATTCATGGATGGATCCCTAATGGAAGGGTGGATGGATTCTTGATGGAATGTTGAATGGATGGATATGTGTATGGTAGGATGGGTTTATAAAGGACTTTTTTTTAGCTCAATGCACAGTGCCAACAGCAGTGGGCAGAATTTGTGAAAACGTGTAGCATGTATCTAGCGATAATAGTCATTAAACTGATTGGATGTTAAAACAATTATGTTCTCATATTGCACTTTGCGATTTTAAGAACTACTGCCTATTGAGAATCCATTCCGACCCTGCAGAAAGAACACCCAGCAGGCCCAGTCTCCCCAGAAATCAAATTCACACACGCTGTCAGACATGTAAAATGGTGCTGCTTCTAACATGCCTGGCCCTCAGAAACATATTTGTAACCTGGACACATTTCCTGCTGCAGCGAAGCACTTTAATGTTAACCGAACCAAACTGGACGAAAGACACCTATTTTAAGAGCAGGCCAAAGGTTCATTTCAATGTCAGTGAGTTAGTGCACCACTGACTGCAGAAATCTCTGTGTAACCTAACTATTTCAGATCCAAATCTAGTAATATATGCCTGAGAGTTAATGCACCACCAGCAGCACAAATCAATAGACACGGATGACCACACACAGCCAATCCCATTAGGTTACAACGTTAGGAATAATTCAGCCACATATCCCTTCAAAGTTGATGATAGATATACATATGAGTTTGGTAATAATATGTGATATATGTTACTTATAGCGCTTAATTGAACTGTCGCCTGTATTTATTAATGAGGGAGAGGATGTGGCACAGCGGCCAGAGCTTCCGACTTGGGAGCTGGGAATCTGGGTTCGAGTCTCGACGTCGGCTCAACATCCTGAGATTCTGGGCAAATCACTTAATCTACCGTGCCCATGAACAGCGCCTGGATACCTTCACCATCACATGTGATAAGCCACGCTAAATCTACAAATTTAAAGCAATCTCTTGCTATGACCGGGATTGGTCTGCGAGATTGCTTCTAGAGCCACAGCTGAGATGTGAGGGGGAAGCCTAAACACACTTCTCTGAGAAGTAAAACATGGAGCGCTCCGTAGGAGACTTGGGGTCTGTGGCTGTAAACCCCGAGCTCCTAGCATTGCACAGCCTGGCGAGGGTTTAAGTGCGCATGTCAGACTGGACAGACCAAGGCACCCATCCAACCCAACATGCGCACTTCACCCAAAGGCCCAGGTAAACCACCTGTCAATCATGATTCAAGCTCCACACCTGACCCTCTCCCTCACTCATTCTCAAACTCAAAGGCAAATTCTGCAATGCGGCTAAATGGAATCAACACGTTTATGGGGCCGACCGGGGCAACAATATATACGGGGTGCAACGCCCCAATAAAGAAACCGCCCCTGAGCATAATGATGATGCCTGCAGGCAGGTACTGACCCCCAGGGTCAGAAAGATTGGCTTCAGCAAAGACCTCCCAGGAGCATCCAGCTTAGGACAGCAGCACCGAAGGTGCAGCCAAGTTTCTCGGGTGTAATTGCATAGCCCTTGCCTCCTCCCTCCATGCCAGATTGAAGTCAGTAACTGGTAGGCCAAGTAGGCACATGTAAGAATGTCTCTGCACGTCTGTTCATTGATGGCATCCAATAGATATGATTGTGGCTTCCCCACCAAGTACACATTTAACGGGGGCTGTGTGATAGCTGAGGTCTTTGGAAGGGCAATGCCCTGAAGGTTCGAAGTTGATTTAGTTTGGCTATGAATTGCCCTTTGCCAGGCCGCATAGGAGACATCCACTGAATGTAATGTTAAGCTTTGATTTGGAAGGAAGAAATGGCTTTTTGTGTTTGCTCATGCCAGGGATTACCCGGTGTTTCAAATGTAGCTTTCAAACAGGCTTATAGCGAGTCAACTGGTGCTTTCAAGACCCAAATATAGTACTTCAAAATATCTGACTGACAGGCTAAGGATTGTCTTATCAGCCCAAATTCCGCTCTGAGTCTTGTCCTACGGATATACCGTGGTAGTTGAAATATTTTCTTGTAGACTGTACACTGTGCTTGTTCTAAGCTGGACACACAGGCACCGGGGAGGCCTGGTGGCTGTATTGCAGTGCAGGGAGGAGAGTCGCCTTCAT
Source organism: Calotriton arnoldi (assembly GCA_963921515.1). NCBI lineage: Eukaryota > Metazoa > Chordata > Amphibia > Caudata > Salamandridae > Calotriton > Calotriton arnoldi. Next base: position 1,658,032 of record CAWUFW010003919.1, on the reverse strand, counting down.
GACCCTAAGAACGGAGGCTGCAGAAGGACTTTTTAGCTTCCTGTTCAGACAGTTCATACTATATATTATGGCTGCGCTTTTCTTTTTCAGGGAGGCTATATGGGCGGTGGATTTAAATGTTTCTGTGAACCAGACCCCCAGAAAATGATACTTCTTGGCTGAATTAATGATCTTCTCCCCATATGCCATGTAAGATGTTTCCTATTTCTGTGGTGCCCCAAAATCAGGACCTTTGTGTTGTTTGGGTTTATTGTGAGATGGTTTTCACTGTTATATATATGAAGGCTGCTCAAGGCTCTCTGTAGGCCAGCTTTGCAGTGGTCTATTATGACTATATCATCTGCGTACGTAATTTGTAAAGGCCTAATTTTGGGGGAATCAGGCAGCCACCCTCCAGAACTTTAACCAAGTCTGCGGTATATAGATTAAAAAGGACGGGCGCAAGAACACACCCCTGCTTAAACCCGTGGCGGGTGGTGATTTTTGGGGGTGGCTGTGTGAGGTACTGTTCTCACTCGTACCCACGTGCCAGAATAAAGAGCAATAATTGCCCTTAGTAGTTTAGAGGGGACGCCCCACACGTTCAATTTTCTCCATAGCATGGGGCAATCCACCTTATCAAAAGCAGCACTGTTGTCGATGAACCAGCAGAAAAGTGGCGGCTGATCTTTATGAATTACTAGGCGACTCAGGACAGCAAATGTCGTAATGTTATCCATTGTTGACACAGTGGCTCTGAACCCAGTCTGGAAAAAAGGCAAGGCATTGTTTTCCTCTGCCTAGGCCTCACGCTGTTTAAGTAGTGTTCTAGCAAAAATGTTAGCCTCTAGATTGAGTGCTATCAGGCGATAATTTGATGGGGTTGTTGAGTCCTTTTTCTTAAATATTGGGCACAGTATTGACCCCCTCCAAGCATCTGGCACTTGAGCATTCAGAAAGACGTTATTGAAGGGGGGGGGTTAACACCTTTGCCCATCCCACCGAGGCACATTTAAATATACTTGCCGGCAGGCCATTGGGCCCTGAAGCACCGCCATTTTTCATTGCTTTGATGAGTTTGCCGACCTGGGCTAGGGAGGCCAGTTCCTGAATTATATCTGTATTCAATTCTACAGCCTCCAACTTGGTAGCATTATCATGTGCAAGGAACTGATCTGCATATAGCTCTTCCATATGCCTTATTCAAGTTTCTTCAGAGACTCCATTTTCCCTTGTGACATTAGATTTTCGTTTATTGATGTACTTCCAGAAGCGTCCCTGATTTGTTTCCTTTAGCATTTGGTCGATTTTTAGCCATTCGTTTTGTTCGTTGACCTTCTTTAATGCTGATTACGCAGATTGATGATGATTGTTGCAGATTTTATGGTAGGGTTCAGTTTATGGGCATGCAGGGCCCTTCTTAGCACTCTTCGCGTTAAGACGAAGGCCTTATTGTGTTTAGGGTGAATGTCCACCATCCTGCCGGCCCTTAGACACTGCTGGTGGTCTACGGTAACTACCAGGGAATCCCTTAGTTCGCTTAAGCATGCACCACCACCTGTCAAAATAAACCATTTCTAACAGGTAAAAACCTTCATTTGAAATATTAATAAGTCACGTTATTCAGGTCTTGTAGACCACAAGGTAGAGGGCATGGTATTTAAAAGTAGAACGTGTAGAAATGTAATGTTAAAATGCCCTTACTATGACTAGCACCCACAAGCTAGTTTCAAAGTGGCAGGCCTAGCTGCCCTATGTAGAAAGCCAGAGTACAGATTAAAATACTGATACTTTATCTCGGAAATAGGACCAACTAGAAAAATAATTAAACAACTATTTAAAAAAAAAATAACAATCCAATTCAATGGTGCAGTTGGATGTTTAATAAATATTAAGGAAATGTAACTTTTAGAAAGTGACTTTTTCCCTGCCTGAATATCCTGGAACCTAATTTACAGTGGCTCTTCAGCTTCTCCTAGCCAGTGATTAACCTTAAATAGGTGTGAAAAAAGATGTGAAAACCTCCCAGGAGCAAACAATAGGCTGACCTGAATGGGCAGAGTAGACTCTTTTGCACTCCATAGAATATGCAGGGTGGGGGCTGTGGGCATACTTATTGACACTACAATGTGAAATTCTGCTTGAGTCTCAAATTCTCGTTGACAGGTCTGATGGGTCACAAATAACATATTGGGGACACTTGAAAAGGAGAGAATAGGATGCCAAGACATTCTTGTGTATGCTCTGTCTGATTGATGATGGGCCTTGCTTATGTCCTACCAGACGTCTGCCTCTGGATTTGTTGTGGGTACAGTACCTGCTCCAAACAGGATTATAGTGTTAGATGATTTCTGTTGGATGAAACCTGCATGCCTGACAAGAGTTCAAAAGTATTTAACAAGTGCATCACTGGGGGAGGATCAGTGCAGGGTTTGCAACATAGAACCACCTTTAAATTCATCTCATGCAGACCACCAGGTACACATAAGACTTTAGGAGGCCCCATTTTCCTAATACAGCAAGCCACAGGCAAGAAGGAATAAACAGCAGGCCCCTCTGCTCTGCTTTCTACCTCCTATAACATTGTCTTAAAACAACCCTTGTTGAGGGTGGTATTCTCACACTCAAGCTCAATATTGCCTACTCATTTTCGATCCCATCAAAATAGATTGGTTTAATCATTTCCTGATTTCCATTTTCAATCTCTGCCTTATCTATAAAGTCCGGAGCTCAAATCAAAAGAGAATACATGTGGGTCTTTGATTATAGACACCTAGATAAAGAGGATCCAGGTACTTCTATCTCTTCCTCCATTGACCAAGCAACAGCTTTAAGCAACACCAGTCTTTTCTTTCAAGAGTACCACTCATCTATCAAAGCGCCCATTCATGACTGCACCCCTTTCTCCAACTCTTACTACCAAAGCCTGTAAATGGATCTCTCTAGACTCAGCTTCAAAAGATGTTCTGTTAGAAGAGAAGAAACATTATAGAACAAATATGGAGAATCACCAAACCTTGTCTCTTTCTCTCACCTAACTTTAATTAAAAAGGAAAAACTACAAAACCCTTTCCCCTCAGCTGAAGCTACTTGCTTCAACTCTCAAATAAACTCTTCAAGGAACAGATCAAAGTAATCACCCAATCCCAAATTAATAACACCTCTCATCCTGGCCCTGAAGAATCCATAATAATGTTTTATTATTTTCTAATAATGTAAAATAAAAGCAGCACAGTTTGGAGAACTCTCCGACAATCCTGCACAGGTTCCACTATCCCACCTTGAACCAAGTCAACTTTCTTTAGAGTTTTTTCAATATCATCTCTGAAGAATACCTTCTTTTCACTGTTTCAAAGACGGAGCCAGTTTCGTACAGTGCTGGCTCAATTTCTCCTGTTGCTGCCAGTTTGATCATGTATTCCTCCTTCGGTGGATGGGTTTCACCAACATCTTCCTCCAAAATGGGGTTGTGCTGCAGTGCCTCAAATTAGCACACATCACACCCCTCCTCAAAAAACCTATCTCAATCCCTTCAATTTTGAGACCCATCTCTGGCCTCTCTTTTATCTGTAGGATTATTCAGAAATGTGTTACCTCCCAACTAATCAAACATATCCAAGAAAATTACCTTCTCATCTTGTTTCAGGCTAACAGTTTTCACACCTTTTAATGGCGGCCATCCACCTCCTACCCATTACTTTTCTTCTGGGTCTCTGTACCCTCTGTTTAGGGACAGAAAAGCTGTGTGTGTGTGGCAGCTCCTCCCAGCTCTTTTCTCATCAGTGGGGAATCGTTGCCAAGGATGCAGTCAATGGACAATGACCCTCCTCTGAACAAGTAATCCCTCCCATTCTAAGGATACAATGGCCATAGGGCAGACATACTCCTGCAAATGGGCCTAGGTTGCCCTACAGACCTATCTTAGCAGATACTGCTCTGGGGAAACAAGCCTTGCTACCAGCATGGTCTGCCTGGCACAAGTGTTACGCAGACAGAGAATGGGACCATATTCATTGCGACCTACTGGAAGTGGTGTCCACTACCCTCAGGGATCACCAGCTTGCCTTCCAGCTAAGGATTGCTCTTACCTCCCCTATTGGGAATAATATGCCCCTGTAGAGAGCCCACCATTGGGTGGCTTCCAGGTACATACAGTGCCCCACCTTTTGTGCCCTGTCTGCAGACAGTCATAATGCCGGGCCTGGTGATTTGACATCGTGGGCTTCTTCCCATCAAAACTCCCCATCTTATCTTCAGAACTAATCTGAGAATCCCTCCCCTCAAAGCTCATTCGGGGTCCTTTGGGGAACATCTCTGTATTATCCTGGCCTTCCCCTTCCCTCTGTGGAGGGAACCTCAAACACCCTTCTTGTGATCACTCCTAAGTACCTTTTTGGACACTCTGGTACTACTGATCCAGAGATCCGCTTCTTTCCCAAGCTCTCTGGGTACAGTGAGATTTGAATCTATCAGGTGCTGGTGTAATTCTGTACAGCCATTACTCAGGATATACTCCGGCAAAATCAAACTATATAGCCCATCATAACCCTTTACCTTAATGTCTTTCACCCAACCATCCAGTGCCTTAACAGATATGTCTACTCTGCAAAATCCACCCTAAACTGGTTTGATTGCTTATGGCTATCCCTGAGCTTCAGGCAATACCTTTCTGGGGTTAGACCAAATTTGGCAATAAGGGCTTCTTGATGGGGCCATAGATTACGTGGTCAGCTGCTTAGAGGGAAAATAGTGTATCCCTTCTAAAAATGGGCAAGCGCTTCTACAGGCCACCACCTCAGTCCTCCTCAAGGAGTCTATGCATCTGCAAGCCCACCTTATAAGCTACAAACACAGATTAATGTCATCCCCACCACATAACTAGGCACCAGGCCTCTTGGGATGTGGATCCTGTGCTTACTTCTCCTAAGCACTTCAGTATCACAGCCCCCATCATCACACTGGACTCACATGCCCCTTGGAACCTCAAGACCATCTCTTGCTGGTGTCTCTCTTATGCCAGCAGGGCCTTCTTCTCTTCTTAGGCCAAGGCAAACGTTTTCTCCTCCAGTGCAAGGGTTGCTGTTCCCTTCTTCTCTTCTGTAGCTTTAGCGGCCTTCTTCTCCTCAGCAGCTAACGTTTTCCCTTCAAGGGCAAGGGTAGCCAGCTGCAATTTTCAAGGCCTTCTCTGCCTGCCTGTCCTGCAGCTCTGATGGGAGCAAACTGTTGGCAAACACACTGCTCCTGCTCTAAACAATACAGGTGATGCTGCTCCTTCGAGAGAAGACAACCCTGGCGCTGGGGATTCCTCAATGTCCTCCTCATTTCCCTCTTCAACCTCATCCGCATTCTTCTCTGAGGGACACTGTGCTGAACGACTTCCTCAAAGTCTCTGAGGGCTATCTGATAATCCTCCTTCTTGAACTGCTTGTTCAGCTTCAGTCTTCTTTGCGTGCACATTCTCTTCAACTCTGCCATACTAAAGCTCTCCACATTAGCCAGATCCACCTCCAAGTTCTCAAAAACCTTGAGTGCAAAAATTGACTGCAAGAATTAATTTAGGGAAAAAAATCTAAAAAGTTAATTTAGAGAAGGATTTTTAATTTCAACTCAAATCACTGAATCGCACTGCAAAACACATGTATTGGGTCCCGTAGCTGAACATCAATTTAGGAAATTAGATTATTATTTGGGGTGGATGACCATCCACCTCAAGAAATAATCACAACCCTTGTCAGGGTAAACCCTCAAACTCACTAAGTTAACGTGAGCTCACCCCCTGATAGCTATGGCACAGAGTAGACAGGCTTAACTTACGGAAATGTGCATAGCATTTATGGAGTGCCAAAGCGGTAATAAAGTTAAAATGTTAAACAATGAAAATTCCAAACCAAATTAGAATTATTGATTAAAATCTAATAAACTAAATGACACTAACATTACACAATTCCAATAAGGGGAACCAGAGATATGATTTTTAAACTTTTAAGTAGAAATAGCACCAAAAAGTACAACGTGTCAATATTAATCAATACAAAAGACACACAGTTGATGGACGGAATGCAGAACAAATCAAAACATTCACCCCCAGTCAAGAGATCTGGGTTAAATCCATCATCTTTTGCTCACCATGCCACCCCAGATTAGACCTGGCCATATGCAAATCAGTCTTGACCCTGTGCCTCATGGGAGCAATCCAGCCCGAACTGCTAAGCCAGGTCCTCCCTGGACCGGAAACAAGCATCCTAGGACCGGTTTCGGGGTTTCACCCCTCTTCAGCCAGGATAGCTTGAATCCAGTGGCACAGTGAGCCTGGGACCCACGTCTGGGCATACCCAGCGCACTTAGGGCGAGAAAGCAAAAGACACACAGTTGATGGACGGAATGCAGAAAAAATCAAAACATTCACCCCCAGTCAAGAGATCTGCGTAAAATCCATCATTCTTTTGCTCACCATGCCACCCCAGTTTAGACCTGGCCATATGTAAATCAGTCTTGACCCTTAATCAATGGTCGTAGTAGATCGGGACCAAGGTGCAATTTGAGGCTGACCACGATGGAGTGTGAGTCGGATACACCAACCAGGTTCATCCTGATCAAACATTTTATCTTCTGAGTCAGTCTTCTTAGTCCCAATCCACCACATGAGTGCACTTCTAAAGTCCCCAGGACCGCGTGGGAGTCATATAGAGATGGACAGGGTGTCAGGCAGAGGCCAACTGCAGCGTTCAGCCCAGCCCAGTTGCCACTGGTAGCTGAGTACTTCTGGGAAAAGGCCTCTTGCAGCTTGTTGACTTCCTGGAGCCACAAAGAGGGGAGCCGACTGACCCTTGAAGTCCATTTCTTTGCCCTGAGTACAAGAGGGAGCAGATTCAGTCCCCTTCTGTTGTTCCGCATGTCCAGAAAGTGTTCTGAAGTGGGTTCCTGGAAAGGCCTGACATGAGCTAGTGGGTGGGGTGACACTTGGCCCTTTCCTAACCACCGGAGTAAAAGTTCCCGGGGCCAACCCTCCCCATTTTTTCAGTCATTCCTGTTTGCTGTACTGCAAATAGGCCCAAAATGCAATATGTTAGTGCATCTTAAAGATGTAAAAAAGTCTTCGGCCATGCTATGGTAATCCTAGTGTTCTCCCATATCTAACACTAAAACCCAGTTGGGAGCAGGTATTGTACCCACAACAAATCAACCCAGAGACAGAAATGCGGTAGTACAAAAGCAGGGTCCTCGAGCAACCAGACAGTGGATAAAGAAGAATTGTCTTGGCATTGAGTTATTTTCCTTTCAAGTGCTCCCCAAGTGTTACATGTGACACCAGCAGACCTGTCTAGCAGGATCTGACACCGTGGTGTCAAAAAGGATGCTCACTGCCCCATCCTGCACATTCGATAGAGTCCAGAGGCGTCATCGCTACCCATTCAGGACAGCCTACTGAAAGACCGTAGTTCATACAGTATTATAGAGTTGAAGCATCACCCAATGATATATATGTTTGTACCTCCACAAGGATTATAGCAGGGACGCTCTTCCTTCACAGCGCTTGAGTATTTCTTAAACAAATGTTTTCTTAGTGTATTATTAGCATTTAATTAAAGACCTAATTAGTGTCTAATTATTCTTTCTCATCCCAGTCTGTGGTTTATTTTTCAGTTTTTCCTCTTGTTTACCAAACTCAGCTAGTGGCATCTCCAGGATCTTTTTAACCATTTTGAACAGTGGGTCCTTGTCAAGTTCTTTGACAGGCCATCGCTCACTGTGCTCTATCCTACACTAACATTTGTTGGTATTTTTCTTTTTGTCTAGTAATCTCAGATGCACACATTAATATGCTTGGCCTTGAGTATACAACAGGTGGCATTTATAATTCAATGACTGGACCCTCACCTCTGTTCATCTGGGGACTTTCTGGTCTGCTGTGCATTCTGCCTCCCTGTAGACATTTTCGTTGATTATTAGCCATTATGTGAATATTATTTCTTTGATTGCTTTATGAACCATGTTTGAACAGCACTTTTCACTTCTCTGAGCACTTCTTTTTGCCACTTAAAATGGAAAAATGTGTCTAATTTCCTTGCCTTTGGTTTCGAGATTATTTTTGTTTTATAAAGTGTGTGATCTTGAGCTGAAAATGAATTTGGGAGGGACGATTGTTGCCTTACAGTCATATAGGTTCCTCTTACATTTTGGGTTTCCCGGTCTGTGGTATATATTTGTTTATAATTACTGCCTATGAAAAAACAGCATGGCATCAACCTTGTATGCAGAAGTGCCACCTGTTGCCATTGCTGAGGGGGTAGAGGCAGTGCATGACCCACTCGAAGACTCACCTCTCGTGGATCATGGCCCTTCCGACACTCAAAGGTGGTAATACATGGCATATTACACTCTGCACTTCTGAATGTATACCATATAGTTGTTGAGGCTGCGGACTATTAGTGCCATTTTGAGTGTGCTGTGTCTGTGGTTACAAAACGTAGTCTATGGACTATCAACACATTTGGGCCATTTAAAGTTTAAAAACATAATTTTACCTGCATAAACACGCCTGCCTAGGTGCACCCTCCGTTACAATGTTTAGGGGGTCGCTGACACTGAATGCAACTTGTTTTTAGTGCGTGAGTCTGCGTCATCTCGTGAGACCAAGGACCTGGTACTCCCAGCAACGAGGGGTGGACTTTCTGCATAGTCAGTGGACGTCATTCGATTAATGTATATTTCAAACCATTCTGATTGACTGATAGCTCAGGTATCCTTACGCAGCATCAAAAAGTGTATTCCTTTGACAACAGGAGATGTAGTGGCCATTTTGTGAGGAGCAAGAGACTTTGTTCAGGTATTTCAGGTGTTCATGTATTGCTGGGTGGGTGTTGCCCGCACCTACCATGCTGCCACGGGTTTGTGAGAGAAACGCCCCGGTTGATTCCAGATTTAATTCATGTTGGTGGGGTGATGGCACGGGGACATACAATGGAGTTCTAAGATGGAGACAGAGCTGGGGAGTTGGTGCAGCTGCCGGGAGACCGCAAAGCTAGGGGGCATTAACAGGGTATTACTGCCCTTGGCCCAGAGCTGTGGCTAGGGGTGCCACCTGGTCTGTCTTATACTGGCACCACTGGTATTTTGATCTGCCACTGGTACAAAAATAAGCAAAACCACCTAAAGCCAGTATTTATTTTAGCCCTTATCCGTACATAATTTAAACAGCAAATATAAATAGAAGGCACTTTTAAATGTGTTCTAGAGCTGCGTCAATGTCAATAATCTCTGACTATTAATTAAAGTAAACAAATAGAGAAAACCCATGTTACAAACGAATACATACGGTTTTGTTTAAAATCCTAGTTAGTTTCATCTGTTGGCCTTTTCAGCCTCTTAAGACAACACCAAATGGCCGGTATTGTTCTCTTTGGCAGGTGACAACCAGTGCTAAATTTGTAAAAGAACAAGTGTCAGGGCCCTAGTCAGGAGGACACTGCAGCTTGCACCATCCATTGCCTCTGCTACTGACAGGACCAACACAACTACTAACCGTCACAGTCGTACAAGTGTGACAGTTTATAATACTTAAGGCCCCTAAAGCTGTAAGAATGGCTTGGGTGGCAGGTATTAGTCATTGTAAATGTAAATCGAACTAATACACAGCTGTTGTTGTGCTTATACCTAAATTAGACACACAGCGCCACCATGTGGCAGGCTGACATAAGCAATGGTGCTGACAAATGCCAATGCCAAGCACCGGAAACCACCGGCTCAAATTAAGCACTGGTGACAACCCTAGTTGTGGCGGACAGCGGTCCCTCCATTGTTGTCCTGTTCACCAATCGTGACATGGTGAGTGCCTGTCTATGACTCCTTCCTTCTCTCTCCATCTGCTTGCTGCCCTTTGCGAGTGTAGTTATTGCAGGCAGGGACCACTCTTTACAAGTGTTACCTTGGTTGGCAAGAAGACCACAGGTGGCAGGGACTGTTCAAGCCACACACCTCACAGCAACAACAAATGATGCAGAGACTAGCAACATAAGAAGCTCACAAGATGGACCTCTGGCACTTGGAGAGAAGAGCTTTGGAGCTAAATACTGCCTTTCTTTGCAATCTGCCCACAAATACTGGAGTCACTGAGCAGGCAGATAAGGCAGTAGAGGGGAAACCGGAGGCCTTTTCTAATAAGGTAGCAGGAGCTTATCAGATGGTGGCCGCAGTTGAGCCTTGCATTGAAGTACTGCAGCACCATCAACCACAGACAGAGAAAGGGCCCCAAAGCAATCTCAGAAGGATGGATGCCAAGCTGGAGATTCTGGAGAGTCAGAGGAGTGGGGTGCACCTGAGGCTTCTGGGTCTTCAGCCCAATATTCCTTCTGAGGCTCTGCAGGCAGCAATGGAGGAGGTTTTGTTGTTTCTCTGTGGCACGGATGCGGACACTGGGGGTCAGATTCACTAATGTTTCATGAAACCCAGAACAGCAAGCAAAGCTGCTGCGCTGCGTTGCATGAAAAGAAGACAGCAGAAATGCGCCTTATTTTCTAAGAAATGGCTCATTTCTGCTCTCTCTTTGCACTGGCACGCTGAGTACTGCCTAGCGCCAATGAAGTCACCTTTGCAACATAGTGCAAGAGTGCCTGAGTTACAGGCAGGAGTCCCTTCCTGCACTAAAACAAACCTTGGAGGCCTTTTCCTCTTTCTACCAGTACTGCAGAATGCCTCACATACAGAAAGAGGACATAACAAGGAGATATAGAGATATTTCTCCTCGTTGGGTGGATGCATGAGAACGTCCATGCTCTAACCATGGAACGCCTCCCAAGGTGAAATGTAACATAACACAGCAGAAGCAGCTGCCTTGTGTTACGTTTCTTTACAAAGTCACGCAAGGCCACACAAATCAGGCCTTGCGTGACTTTGTAAGTGTTACTGAAGCCTTTGTGTTGTTCTTGGGTCGGCTTGCATGATACAAGAACAACACAAAGGCTTCATAAACATGGGCCTGCGTCTCCTCTCAACCGTTGAGCCAACAAGATCACCACAAGGTACCCGAGGTCTGCTAATTTGGGTGGTAGAACCATGATGACTAATCTGAAGTCACCCGTCATCAGAGAGACAGAGCACACCAGAACGCAGCTCTGAAGACGAAGGTGTGATTTGGTGCTCAGTCCTTAGACCATGGCTTGGAAGAAAGCCACATTTAAGCAAGCATTTGAAAAATCTGCAGATTTCAGTGTCTCTGACCTACCATCAGGGCTCAGCATGGACCATGTAGGGAAACATATCACTGTACACAAGTGGGGGTGGCAATGGTGTTCTTGACTAAAGGATGGGCTCCTGCTCTGGCCCTGGCATCCTCTAACTCTGGTTTGGGCTGTGGACATGGGAGATGGCTCCTTTGTGAGGTATATTCTGGGGTGTCTTTAATACATTTGTCACTCCCTTATCTCTTTCTCTGTTTTAGATCAGTGACTTATTTTTAGCAAATATCTGTAGACCAGTTTTCTAATTGTATTGTATTGAAGCATTTATATAACTCTTACTGCTCCTATGTGGGACTCTGAAGTGCTTATCCACGCAGGTAGCACGCGACACTGTGTAGGTGTTTTGGTTGTAAGCGACGCAGCAATGTGATGGATGAGGAAGTGTTAGAGACAGATATACTTTTTAATAGTTTGTAGAGAGCTTGCAGATCTCATTAGCTCCTCAGGGCCCTTTTATTTTGTTGGTATTTGATTTCTGTGCTGGATGTGGGGGAAGGTCTTACAATCTGAGTTCTTATGGGTGAGTGGAAATAACAAGTGTCGAGCATGAGAAGAGAGAGGGGAATCAGAGATCTGCCTGGATCGACTGTATCACAGTCCTCCTTTAGATGAGGGCCATAATGAGATGTCAAGTAAGGGGATTTGCCAAGATGCACAGCCTTTTAATCATTCTTTTTATCACTGACACCTTTGGATGCCAGTGCTCAAAGTATGTGAATATTCAGGACCTGTAGAGTGGATATGTTAGGGCCGTCCAAGGACCAGCAATATGTGGCGCTTCTCTCTGGTCTTCGCAATCTTGTGTGGTTAGTATAGCTTCCACAGGACCTTTCATACATTACATGCCTGTCCCATTGGGTGATGAGGGACCAGGCACTAAACTGGCACATGAAATCACATGGTGTCATGGATTGTAACAGATTGAGACCGGGAGGACCATAATGTCATATATGTGTTATTTGATGTACACAGCGTTTACACACGCATTCCATGGACAGCTGGATAAGTGTAGATCTGGAGAACTTTACTGTGAGAAGTTTTTGTGCTGAAGTTCTGATTGCGCTTTTAGGAACAATATTAAACAGTAATTGCAGTGGGTTCAAGACTCTCTCTACAACCAGAACGGTGAGAAGGCAATGGGGTAGAGTTTCACTCCCAGCTATGCAAGTAGTTTTGTGAATTGTTTAGATCAGAGACACATGTATAATCAGTGGCGGCTCGTATAGGGCGCGCTGCGGGGCCGTGGGGCGGGCGGGGGAGGGGCAGGGGGGGTAGTAAACTCGGACATACGACAGAACGGAGGAAAGTAATTATTACGTTCCTCCGTTCCGTCGTATGTCTGAGTTTACTACCCCCCCACCCTGCCACTCCCCCGCCCCGCTCCACCGCCCCGCAGCACGCCCTATGCGAGCCGCCACTGTGTATAATAGAGAAGCAGTCTCAGCACCAGAGGTGCAGTGGGGAAGGCAGATTTAGTGACAGGTACTTGAACAGGGTTAATATAAAAACTAGTCCCTGTTTACATTGCAAGTGTAACTCTACTCTGCATTTTTAAATTTGTGAGAAGCCTTTGAGTCAAAATTATACCACTTGTCAATTTAACTACATAGTTGTAAGCCTGAATGTCCTTCCTTGCATGTCAAGTAAAGCTCTGTGAACACAACCTTTTTCAAATTCTCTGGCCTGCCGCTGCTACCCTGCGTTTTTCCCCAAATGGCTTGAACATATTGATTACATTCTCCAACAGAGCTCATGTCTTTGCTGATCAGTAGATCTATCCAAAGTGTACCCCCATCACTAGTCAAGAGTGGCTACTTCCTCCTCCAACCAGCCTGTGAGACAGTTGGCAGTCGGTGGCTGCCTTTTATACGTTCATTGGCATATGCTTTTTCACCTGAACCCCTGAAGGGGAGACAACCTTTCAGCACACGCAAACAAAATTCATCCAGTGCCAATACCCATATGCTTTCACTCATCCACCTCCCTGTCACTCCTTCATACATTCATCTTCCCTTTTACTCCATTGAACCTCCCTTTCACTCATCCATCCACCCTTTCACTCATCCATCCATCCTTTCACTCAACCATCCTCATATCCATGCATCCACCAATCAACTCATCAATGCATTCATTCATCCATCCATCCACCCTTTCACTCAACCATTCATCCACTCGTTCTTTCATCCATCCTTTCACTCAGCCATCCATTCACCCTTTCATTCAGCCATCCTTCCTTTCACTCAGGCATCCATCTTTTCACTCACCCATTCATCCTTTCACTCATTCATCTCTCCATTCAGCTTTTCACTCACTCACCCTTCCATCCACCCTTTCACCCACACACACATCCATCCATCCTTTCATTTACTTACCCACCAAACATTTTACATACATTATCAGACTTTTTCTGAAGACAAGAAGCCCATCAAGAACTCCACCCCCCCCCCCCACAGTAGATGCTAAAGGGGGAAGGGGGGCTGCGACGCCCCTGACTCCAGGGGATGCTACACATGCCCAGTAAACCCTGTCTGCTCTGGCTCCCCAGAAACTGGTTATCACAATTTGTGTTAAGGGAACAGTCACATGTGATACAATCCCCTCCTTTCTTGCCAAGGATTTGCGATAAGAATGCATATCGCCTGACATTGCTGCCCACTAGTCCTGACGGTACAGTACTCCTACAAGACTCTGGCCTGGCTGGGTTTAAAGAGGTAACAATGATGAAACTAGCTAAACACGTGAGGGGCATGGGCCTGTGAAGCAGGCTTGGGTGACTGGTCTTCAGGACCATACCCTTGCAATGTACAGGACACTGTAATGTGTCTCGGACAGTACGAGAATCTAGATTAGCCTTTATTTCATTATCCAGTTCAGACTCCACAGTAATTAGGGAAGGCACTGTTTGTAAATGTGTTCCAGGAACAACAGGTTTCAAAGTGACACATGGAATACAAGGTGCACACGTAATGAAGAAGGGAGCATCAGCTTTAATAGCAAAACCAAAGGGGATGATGGACGGAGTGTTGAACATTGCAAGCACTCACCCCCAGTCAACTGATCTGGGTTTAATCCATCATCATTCTTTAGCTCACTCCGCCACCCCAGTTCAGACATGGCCATATGCAAATTAGTCTGACCCTGTGCCTCATGGGAACAGTCCAGCCCGAACTGCCAAGCCATGTCTTCCCTGGACCGGAAACAAGCATCCTGGGACCGGTTTCTGGCTTACAGCCGTCATCAGCCAGGCTATCTTGAATCCAGTGGCAAAGTGAGCAAGGGACCCACGTCTGGGCATACCCTGCCAACTTAGGGCGAACATAGCAAAACCAAAGGGGATGATGGACGGAGTGTTGAACATTGCAAGCACTCACCCCCAGTCAACTGATCTGGGTTTAATCCATCATCATTCTTTAGCTCACTCCGCCACCCCAGTTCAGACATGGCCATATGCAAATCAGTCTGACCCTGTGCCTCATGGGAACAGTCCAGCCCGAACTGCCAAGCCATGTCTTCCCTGGACCGGAAACAAGCATCCTGGGACCGATTTCTGGCTTACAGCCGTCATCAGCCAGGCTATCTTGAATCCAGTGGCAAAGTGAGCAAGGGACCCACGTCTGGGCATACCCTGCCAACTTAGGGCGAACATAGCAAAACCAAAGGGGATGATGGACGGAGTGTTGAACATTGCAAGCACTCACCCCCAGTCAACTGATCTGGGTTTAATCCATCATCATTCTTTAGCTCACTCCGCCACCCCAGTTCAGACATGGCCATATGCAAATCAGTCTGACCCTGTGCCTCATGGGAACAGTCCAGCCCGAACTGCCAAGCCATGTCTTCCCTGGACCGGAAACAAGCATCCTGGGACCGGTTTCTGGCTTACAGCCGTCATCATCCAGGCTATCTTGAATCCAGTGGCAAAGTGAGCAAGGGACCCACGTCTGGGCATACCCTGCCTTTTTTTTAGCATCAGCTTTAATGTCACAGGTTTCACATATTTCTGAGCCTTGTATGGACCTATACATTTGCGGTAACCCTTTAAGTTTACCATGAAGACGAAGGTACTTAAGGTAAGTCATATCATGCAACCATATACATAACTAGGTATTTTAATCCTTCTATTATCTGCTTGCAATATGTATTAAAGTTCAGCATTCTGCACAAGTTGTCTTTTTTTCTCCATTCTGATTGAGTGGACCTGAGACTTTGTGTAATGGTAGAATTCTCTATAGGAGCAGGCAGCAGACTGGTTTGTTTTCTGGGATGATGTCCATGCATACCAAAGCCTGTGCCATTTTTGCAGGACTTTGGAACAAGCTATTATGAAGGAGCACTTATAGAGCGCATGGCTACCCGGGGGCATCCCAGCTCTATGACACCCTAGAAAATTGTAATAAAGCTGAGGTTACGGAAAGAGGAAGGTTTTCAACAGTTTTCTGAACTTGAGATAATCAGGTTCAGAACGTATGTGGAGGGGAAGAACGTTCCAAAGTTTGGATGCATTATACGTGAACAGTCGGCCTCCACTACGTGATCGTTTAATCTTAGGGACTACGACTAAACCTTTGTTGTTAGATCTGAGGGCCCTATTAGGCACATAGGGTTGAATCCAAGAACAGATCAAGGAAGGGCCCTTGCCAGAGAGTAACTTGTGGGTGATACATAGGGACTTAAATTGGATTCTTTCCTGAGCAGGGAGCCAATGCAAAGTAGCGAGTGCGGGTTTTGCGGAGGAGCGTTTGGGAATATTCATCAGCATGCGAGCTGCACAATTTTGTACAGTTTGAAGAATTTTAATGGTGCCCTGCGGGGCTCCCAGGTACAGAGCATTAGCATAGTCCAATCTTGAAAAGATAAGAGCTTGGACCAACACCCGTCTAGCTGTAAAAGGTAACAAGGGAAGTATTTTTCTAATCATTCTTAGGAGGCTGTAACAGCTAGCTGCAACTGTACGCGCTTGAGCCTTAAAATCAAGGTTGCAGTCAAGCCAAGCCCCAAGACTTTTAATTTGTTTTCTGGGGGCAGGGGGAGGACCTAAAACGCTAGGCCAAAGATGGTCAATGTTTCGGGGAGCAGACTTCCCCAGCAGCATAAGTTCAGTTTTTGATCCGTTAAGTTTCAAAAAGGAATGATTCATCCAATCAAAGACTTTCTCTAGACAGGTGAATAAATCGAGTTCATGTAGATTATTTTGTTTCATAGAGATGACTAACTGCGTGTCATCCGCATAAGTCACGATATGAACCCCGAAAAGACATACTGTATCAGCTAGCGATCGCATGTACACATTGAACATGGTGGGGCTGAGGGAGGATCCCTGAGAAACCCCACATTTCAAAGGAATTTGTTTTGAAGAATATTCGTCTTCAAAAACTGTGAAAACCCTGTTTTGTAGAAAAGACTGGAGCCATTTTAGGGCTGTTCCAGTCACACCTGCCTCTCCAAGTCTTTGAATCATTAAACGATGATTGACAGTATCGAAGGCTGCGCTGAGATCCAATAATAAAATGGCAGCGCAGCCTCCATTATCAAGAGTCTTCCTTGTTTCCTCTACTACAGCCAAAAGAGCAGTTTCTGTGCCCTGTTGGGGTCTGAATCCTGTCTGAGTAGGATGGAGACCATTGTTGTTTTCCAAGAAGGCTGATAATATAGAATTAATATATTTCTCAGCTAGCTTACTTATTCCTGGTAGTAAGGAAATAGGTCGATAATTTCCCCAGTTTTCTGGGTCAAGGCTGTTTTTTTTTTAACAGTGCCCTGACCCTTGCATGTTTCCATTGGGATGGCACAATGGCTGTCTTGAGTGAGGAGTTTATCACCTCCAGTATAGCTGGAGCCACAGCCTCTGCGATTTGATGGAGAATGGTAGGAGGGGTAGGGTCTGAGGGAGAGCCCGATTTTAGCTCTCTCTCAGGAGTCCTTGAAGAGTGGTAAGATCAAGGGGCGGAAATTCCCATAGCGAAATTGACGATTCCGTGGTGAGAGTAACAGTGGGTAAGGGGACTGAAGCATCTATGTTTTGAGGAAATGATTTATATATAGTTAGTATTTTGTCTGAGAAATATTCAGCAATTTCATTGCACCACCCTTGAGCATTATTTAAAACTTTAGAAGGTGTCGGAGTTGCGAGAAGAGATTTAACTATTTTAAATATCTCACGAGAAGAGTTTACAGTTGAGATTTTGTCTTGATAAAAAAGCGCCTGGGCATTTTTATTTCATCTTTGTACATTTTAATAGCTTCTCGATAAATAATTTTGCTCGAGGTAGAAAAATCTTTCCTCCAGCTTCTTTCATGTTTTTTACATATCTGCTTTAATTGACGTAGATGTTGAGAATACCAAGGTTTTTTTTGACTCCCACCCTTTCTGAAATCTGTTTTCTCGGGAGAACACAGTCAAGTGCTGACTCAATCCAATTGTTGAAATTCTCATTAGCAAGAGTGGGGTCTGTTTGCAATGGGGGAGAAGTAGCGTTTAACTTGTCTATCAGGGCATCTATGGAGAGTGTCGACCACTTACGGGCAAATTTCGTAGTTCTAACGGTGGGTATAGTGGCATCCGGTAACGTTAATGCAAAAGGAAGTAAGAAATGGTCGGACCATGGAATGGGAACAGCCTTATCTACGGATAAAATATTTATATTAGAAAATATGGGGTCGAGCAAGTGCCCTTTATTATGAGTAGGGCCATCCACTTTTAAGGTTAGTTGGAACATTGCCAAATCATTCGCAAGTTCTACTAACGGTGCATAACTAAATTCTGCAAGCCAGAGATTATGTACCTATCTATGTTGATCAGTAATAACACAGATATTTTTCTAGTTCTTGATTGACTCGGTCCATTTACCCTTCAATTTGAGGGTGATGAGCAGAAGACAAAGCACCTTGATACCAAAAGATCCACAAAAGTCTGTGTAGAATCGGTATTCAAATTGTGCTACTCTATCGGAAATCCCCTTGAAATCACAAAGCCACACAAATTTGCTGTCGGAGCATTGACCAGTTGGGTTACCTGTAGGCAGTTCAGCACCTTGAGACCCTTACGGGTGAGTAGTCTCGCTTAACAAACGCCTGATTGATTGAAATGGAATGAAATGGGTCATATTAGTTAGACCACCAACTATTGTATAAATGGTGTTATAGCCTTGGCCCTCCTGCATGTCTGCAGTGCAATACATGGTGACCACTGTTCAAGTCAACTAAGGATTATTAGTGATCTGTAACAACACGCTATACTTTGTCTGGTCATTCTTCGCTTATGCGCAAACTGCTCAGGGTTGGACAGACTTCCTAACATCAGTAGCCATGGCATTCAAATAGTAGGTATGCTGTAACAAATTAAGAGTCTTTTCTTTAATCTCAAAATGCCCTGACATCCAACAGTCCTGCGTTTCTTGTAATGCCTTGATATGTAAAACCGTTGTTGGTAAGTTATTAACCCACTACCTGCCCTCACTTTGTGATACCCAATCGAGTATTTCATCTTTACACAAAGTATGTTCAATGCCCGCATGGATATCTTCTTAAGTGGTAAGAACTATGACTATGTCAGGTGTAATTATAGGAACTGTTAATACAGTCCTCTCTTCTCCATGTAAACCGAATATAATATCAACTTTCCCATTCCATCTGCCTGGTCTGTATGTCAGGATGAATTCATATTCTGAAAAGAAAAGAGACCATAGTAATTGTCTCGTTTTCATCGCCCTTGCAACTTTTATGACAGTCAAATTCTTATTGTCAGTGTATACTGTTAGTAGTTCTTTAGCATTCATTAACTGATGTTGCCACTCTTTGAAAGCAAACTTAATGTCCAGCATTTACTTCTCAAAAATGGTATTATTCAATTCAACTGGACTCAAATTCTTGTAATAATAATCAATGTGTAAATGCCTTATTTTGAGATGTCTCTGTGACACCTTTGCCCCAGGTGCCGCCAGAAGCATCAGTTTCCACAAAGAAGGGTTAAGTGGGGTTTTTTGTAATGGTGATAAAACCAATTGATTGAACCACCTAAAAAATTGGGTCTGGGCAAATGACTTAATCTCCCCGTGCCTAACAAAAATATGAATGTGTCCTTGTGTAACGAAACTGGTGCTATGTAAAGCGCTCTGATACCCGATATCTTCGGGTCTAGTTCACGCTATATAAAACTCTAAAAAAAAAAAAGTTAGGATTGGATAGAAACTTTCTTTATACCCATCTGGATACCTGCAGTTGCTATAACAAACCCAAGGAAATTAATTGCATCTTGGTGAAAGGAACATTGTTCTGCTATAGCATAAAGCCCATTCTTTTTAACAACTCCATTGTAGGCGTTACATGTTGCAGATGTTCTTGAAATGTTGTGGAATACTCAAGTCTATCATTGAGGTAGATGACAGTAAATGTGTCCATCACTTCATGCATCACTATGTTAATAAATAATTGACAGGTAGCTGGGGCATTTCAAAGCCCAAAAGAAATTAGATTATATTCATAGATGCCGAACAAGGTTCGAAAGACAGTCTTCCACTCATCAACCTGGCTTATTCTGACCAAAAGTCATGCTCCCGGTAATTCAACTTTTGTGCATATTCTGGCCCCCCTCATCCAATACGACAGGAATTAATGGACTGGGATAACTCCTCTTTACAGTGATTGCATTTAGTACACAATAATCTATGCCGGTCCTTAACTCATCTCCTTTCTGGTGAATAAAGAAAAGGGGTGATGCTACTGAGCAAGAATGTCAGATAAACCTATTGACTACTCATTAGATGTGCGTTCTCCTTTTTGGTAAGCATGTAAATGTGACAACTTGTTGTTTGGGCCCCAGCTTAAAGATCTCTGTAACTATCGTATGGGTGGTGTGGCAGGAAAGGTTTTGGCTTCCCTCTTACTTAATACATCATAATTATCCTCATACTGTGATGGAATGTGTGAAAGAACACAGAAGTGAGTAAGATATCACCAACTGTGTAGAATGGGGATTTATTAGTTTTCCTTCTTGTTCCTTGTTTCTCTCTGTCATAGACATAGTCTTAGAAAAACATGATGTAAAGTCACATCTCCCTTTTCTAAGTTGATAGCTGGGTTGTGCTATTTTAACCCGGGTAGTGCTTTAAAGAATGCCCTACCTTCACTTATTTTCTCTCCTTTTCTTTGTCTCTGTCTGTAGTATATTATTATTTCTAGAACTAAATTCACAAATGAAATAATAGATTTCCTAATTTTTCATCAAACCATCAGCAAAATAGGGCACCCCATGTTTCTTCTGGTCAATCATTATGATGATTAAGTAATATAATTGGGTCCTGTAGTGTAATAAATCTCTCTCTTGTCTTATTTACGTCATAATTACAGAAAATTATTATTCAGAGATTGGAAAATGTTCTTCTATTAAATATTGCCTTCATTTCCTGGCAGAAAGTGTCACAGTCATATAAAGGAGGGCTGATCTGTGAACTCTGTGTCTGAGCATCAGACAGCATCTCCTGTGGAACAGGAAAGAATGAAAGCAACTTTAGTCTTAGAAGTAGAAAATGGTGTAGCTATACTAATACAATGTAAAGTATGCTGGGTTAGAAAGGCATTTAATTACTGGAGGGGTCCATGCATATCACTCTGGTGGTGCTAAAGGAACGGAAGCAGGAGGAATAACTATCTGTGTATGAACTCATACCCCTTCTAGCGGTGCCTCTCGTTGTATCTTGTCCTATTCATGTAGATGTCCCTGGAAGGAGCACCTGTGAGGCATGAAACCTATGAGAAAGGTTTGCCCATATTGTTTAAGGCGAATCATTCAGGCATTTGCAGATCATGGGCTCCCCAACCTATCACAATTTATAGATACTTGCACCTGAACTCCACCACAGGGGTATCATGAGATGTCGACTATCTGAACCTCAATTTCCACTTCTATACCAGTGTGAAGAGATCCCTTGGGAAAAGGATGAGAGACAGACCACCCAGTTAATGGTATCAACAGTCACAGAGTCAAGACCTAGTTAAGAAAGTTGAGAACAGACATTAGTTCATGTTCCATTATATGATCTTCTGTACTGTGTACTATACATTAACAAGAGGGAAGAACATTTTAGTTTTTTTCAGGTACCTAACAGAGTGTCACTGTAGTGTAGGAAATGCAGATTCACCGCATCTTCTGATACAGCAACTAATGAATGGGAAGCACATATCTCTACTACATGTTAATTTAAATATGTCAGCACACTGCCTCACATTAATGCAGTCTAACAACTGGAACACAAGTCCAAATGCACACATGTCCTCCAGACATGTGCAGTGGTTCAGCTACACCGAGTTCTTGCTAGTTTCTGTAGTCATCACTATGGTAACTGATAAATTAGAACGTTGAGAAGCTTGTGTTCAGGGAACATCACACAAAAGATGATTTTCATTATCCAAAGGAAAGTACTGTTGGCATTGAATTACACTAAAGTCAGAAGTAAAACACACAAAGATTAATAAAAAAATAAAGAAAGGATAAACAATGCAAAGAATATTGGAAGCTTCTGTACTTTGATGCCAAGTGGGGGACGTTTTTCGCCACCACGTGTGAGTGAAACATAAAGGAGATTGGTTCTCCTTGCCCGTGGTGAATCGTGCCAATTTATTTATGCAGCCATTGGGGTAACAAAAATAAAATATTTTATGAGAAGTATTTCATGAATGAACCTCTTTCAACTTTGCATCATTGTATCATAACTTTCCATTAGGCATTGGTGACGTGCCAAATTATTGGTATCTGCCACACCCATTCATCGTGTGACTTGAAATTTTTCTTGGATGCTCAGCAAAAATTTATGTCTTGATGATGACCATGTATTTATGACAAAGGTCGAAACGCCGTCGATGCAACTGTGGCCGCAATTAATGAAGGACACATTGTTTTGTTTTTGTCGTTTCAGTGTTGTTCTGAAAATTTATTTTTCTTTGTAATTTTTTCTGTTTGCCACTTGTCTGGTATTGTATTGTATAATAATTGTTATGTGTACCAGCAAATATTCCTGAGCGCAATGTTAATAATTTGTTTTTATCTACATATTGAATAAATTTTGTATATTTTTCTAAAAATATTTCTTATAAGGGCTTTCTTCTGTTTCTCTGATTTTCACTCTTTTTATGTGCACTTGGAATGTTAATATTTGTTTGTGAAAAATTGAACTTTTTAAATACTTTGGACCGTTGTTTGGACTAAATACATTTACAGATGTGGCACAATGTTCCGCTCTGTTCCACGGTGCACCCATAAGGTATATTTACTAAGATTTAGCACCGTATTTGCATCACAAAAGTGACAATCTTTTTTTACTAATTCACTTTCCAGCGCAAAAGCTGGAAAATCACTTGAAAGTAGAGCAAAGCAGCGCATAGCACTGCTTTGCATTACTTAGCGCCAAAGGGGCGTTCTATGGGTGGTACATGGGCATTATTGAAAGGCAGGCCAACTGTCTGAAGCAATGGGTCCACCTTTCACTGGGTGCAGCAAGCTGACCTCGGTTTAAAATTAGGGCACAGATCTACCAAAGAAAGAGTAGATGATAGGGCAATTTACCCTAAATTGATAAGGCTTCATAAACTTGCATTTAGTAGTAGCGTGAACCATTTTTAAGGCACACAGCATTTTGGCACTTCAGTAACAGGTGTTTTAAGTCACCATGCCCGACCTGCAGGTAATAAGTCAAGCACAAACCTTATAATAACAGTGAATACGAACATGGTCCTCCCTCCAGATTCCCCAGCCCTTGCCACCTCTTGCAGAACCTCCATCACTCTCTTACCTGGAACACCAACATTACATACCTTCAGAGCCACCCTCCCCAGATGACACCCATGGATAATAGGGGCGCTCTAGAAAAGATGCAGTAGCATATAGCAACGAAATGTATGTTTGGGAGTGCACAGTACTGCTAAACTGTTTTGAAAAAGTATTTTCTTTTTATTTGCAAACTCGTTTTCTTTAGGTAAAATGGCTACATTGAAAAATGTAAATTATTTAAATGCAATCACAGGCCCGGTTGTCTGCTGACTCCAGCAGGCCACTTACTATTCCTCCGATGGCATTCTATTTAAGTGAATCACATTTGGAACCTACCTCATGAATATTCATGAGGTAGGTTGAATTGCAATCCACTCTGAATGGTGATTTTGCGAACCGACCTATAAGTACATTGGTCAGTTCACAAGATCAGAGTCGAGTCACAAAAAGTCAGTGCCCAATTTGCAACCATTTTTTAATTATCAGTTATTTGTACATCAGGCCAATAATGCCTTAATTATACTCTTTTTTTTTTAATGGCTGTGTGTGCGTGTATAGGCATGTGCATATGTGTGTGTGTGTGTGTGTGTGTGTGCGTGCGTGCGTGCGTGCGTATCTAGAGAGTTCATTCTAAGTAAATACTTCAAAGATTCGGAGAAACAAGCTTCTGTGCATCCAATGCTCGAGATCCCAGGTGAAATGCGACAGTGACATCAGCATACCTGACTAGGAGTCCCTGGACCTAATATAACCATCTAATAGCAAATGCATGCATTAGGGAGGTGTAACAGCCCGAGTACAGCCCCTGTGTGGCTATGCCCCTCCTGCCCATCACATATCAGCTAAATCAGTGTGTGTCATGGAAGCTGCAGGGGATGGTAGTGTCCTTTTAATCCAATGGGCGTGCAGTCCTCTGAAATACTGTCGTGTTAATGACACATGCGTGTGTATTGACAGCTGTCGCATGATGTTTCATGATTTCTCCTCGGACATCCTTTGTGCGCACTGTTTCTTGCAGTAGACAGCTGCTCAACCTCCGGAGCCTTGTATAATTCACCAAGGTGGTATTGTGCAATATAACCACTAGATGGCAATGTAGGATCAGTTATTAGACGGGACCTGGACAGTCGAGCATAAACTGAGCCCTTCCCGACGCACTTTTGGACTCAACGAATCAGCAACACTTTACCTCTGAGAAAAGCAGGAGATGCGCTTGTTACTAAAGAGCAACGAGGCGACTGATTTTGCGCTGGGCAGCTGGCTCTATATAACTGGGGAATGCGTGCAATGAAATATAAAAATGTTCGCGTATAAGTGGGCCTGCCCTGTTCGAAGTGTCTAATACATGATTTGAGCGTTCGATCCAAGTGAAGAAGATGGACAAATACAATCAGGTTATGTGTAGTGTTAAGAAACATTTTCAGGGCACTATACATGCACCATACAGCCACTGGTATAATTTCACCAAAATCATAGGCGTTAGCAGGGACTCACAGGGGGCAGGGAAAGGACTCTCTAACTCACCAATGACATCACAGGAACCAACACTTCCTTTAAGTCGTATAAAAGGAAGTGGATCATGCAGCCCTTGGCCTTGATAAACTCACTGGAAGCGAAAAAAAAATAAGGCATGTATAAAATATATGTGAGTTTACCTCTAGGTCCCTGGTTCTCATCACGCCCACCTCCAACACAGGAAACATCCAGGGGCATATTCTCAAGGACTTATCGCCGAGTTAGCGGCACTTTATCGCAGCCAAAGTGGTGATAAATTCATCGCACCATTCACAAGCTGGTGCTAACAGCCGATATCGCCTGTTTTCCTGCGATAGCAGCCGCAAAAAACATCGCCACGGATGACACCGGCAACTAACGCTAATGAGATGCAGAGTAGGCGTTCCCGTGCAGAAACCCGCGGAAACACCACTACGCAACATTCCCAACGACCAGCCAGATCGGCGATAAGATCACAAAGCATGCGATAAGGCGCTTTAGCAGCAGGGATTTAACACCTGCTCTTACCTGGTGTTAAGTCGGACGACAACCTGCACCATGAAAGGGAGCCCGGCCCACAGCCACACCTGAAGAACAACAGATGCCATGGAGCTACTGATCATGCAGCTCGGAGCCCCAAGTGGGCCACAACACCCACCGCCACCACCCCCAGGCCCGCCAACCCCCCCCCCCCGGACCCTACCCCCCCGGGGCCCTACCCCGGACACCCCCCCCCCCGGACAGAGATATTCCACATCTACCTTACAAATTCATGAACACAACAATCCGCCTGATGTCGCACAAGTACAACAACCAACATCCATGTGTGGTCCGAAAAGGAAAAACAGACATACATCTTAGAATTCCAAAAATAATCAATTTATTCAAATTCAACTCAACATCAATAATTAGAAGAGTCATGGCGGGTCTTCTCCGGACAAACCGTAATTCACAGCCTGCAAGACAAAATTGAAGATAAGAAGGTGTGTCATGCGCTCAACAAAGGACAGAGAGAGAGAGAGAGAGAAAGAGAGAGAAAGAAAGGGAGAGAGAGAGAGAGAAAGAGAGGGAGAGAGAGAAAGAGAGAGAAAGGGGGAGAGAGGGAGAAGGAGAGAGAGAGCAACAGAGGGAGAGAGAGATAGTGAAAGAAAGAGAGGGACAGTGAGAGAAAGATAGATAGAGAAAGAGAGGGAGAGAGAGAGACAGTTAAAGAAAGAGAGGGAGAGAGAGAGAGAAAGAGAGGGAGAGAGAGAAAGAAAGAAAGGGGGAGAGAGGGAGAAGGAGAGAGAGAGTAACAGAGGAAGAGAGAGACAGTGAAAGGAAGAGAGAGAGAGGGAGAGAGAGCGCCGACACTGCGCACCCAGGCTGCTGCACCCCAGCCCCTCCCGCCGCCCAGCGGGGAATGCCCGCCCCTGCGCACCCAGGCCACACTGCTCACCTGCTGCCACCGGTGTGTCTCCAACCACGTGCCGGTACACACTGCAGGCCACCAGGTCCCTCATCTGAAACAGAGTCCACAGCTAATGATGGCAGAGCACATATCATTGCACACGGCAACATCGCTTGGCCGCCCCTGCGCACACAGGCCGCTGCACCCCAGCCCCTCCCGCCGCCCAGCGGGGATTGCCCGCCCCTGCACACCCAGGCCTCACTGCTCACCTTCCGCCACCAGCGTGTCTCCAAGAGGGCCCACCACGTCCCGGTGCAATCTCCAAGCCCGGGGCCCGCGACCTTGGCAGCCTCCACATCACGCATCCCCGCAGCACGGGCCACCAGGTCGCACACTTGATTCTGGGTCTTGATTTTGCAATGGCAGAGATCATATCAGTGCACACGTCATCATCGCAGCCTACACACCCGCTCAGCTCTCTAGGTGCCACTAACTCTGTGAAACGCGAGGCATCGCCACGTGGCGGTAGGCCCGCGCTGCCCGCTGGTTCAGGCCTACATTGCGGTCCACCAGGCGCACACTTGACTCTGGGTCTTGATATTGCAATGGCAGAGACCATATCAGTGCACACGTCATCATCGCAGGCTGCACACCCGCTCAGCACTTTAGGTGCCCCTACCTCAGTGCACAGTAAGCCACCGTCCTGTGGCGGTAGGCCCGTGCCGGCCGCAGTGCAACCGGTGCCACCGACTCTGTGCAACACAAGTCATGGACCCTAAATGATTGAGTCTCGTCATCGGCCAGGCGGCGCAGCCATGTCACCTCAGGCAGTGGGGAAGAACTGGGACACGTAGCGTCGTCGTCTCCCCCTTTATACGTAACCGGAGTGGGCTTGCTCGGCGTACGCCAGGCCAGCGTAGGGGTGTGAACAATTATCCCTGGCCTCTGGGCGTGGTTCATATCTGGGCTGCACAGGAAACCAACTGATGCGTGTGGCTCTGCTGCAGAGTCTGCGCCACACGGCCCGCAATCGACAATGTTGCAATGTTGCATGCACCTGGAGGGCGTCCGCGCACGAAGGGACTGTACAAGGAGCGCAAGGCCGCTCGGGCTCTTGGCTCATACATGGCAACTGTTGTGTGTGTTCCTCGCTTTTGGTGCACCATAAGCCCAAGGCCTAGCCTCAATGCAGCGCGATAGCCACATCACATTCCCAGGATACAAGCAGTAGTCAGACTAACATTAGGGATGAAAGCCCCTTTGTCTCAATACAGAAGGCGGAAGGACATCTGCACCCCCGACCTTGGAAATGCATGCGGCAGGCACCCCCTAAGAGAGATACCATGGCAGATGATGACGACTCCCACACTACACACAGCGCCAATGAAAGATCAACGTCTCCACACCCCACACACAGAAGTCCTTGATCGAGGTACTCCTGCATGGAACGGCCTTGACACTTACGTACAGGACAACCCATACGTACAAACTTTGCACACTCATATGACTCATTGCTCCGAGCTGTGGCATATCATCCACATAACAGCCGCAGGACAGAAGAGTGCCGGTTCTATGAGTGCGAACAACGCAATGTCAGAACATCCCGGGCACATGCACAACCCCTGTCACGTGGAACTGTACCGTGACCGAATGCTGCATTTGTTGGGGGCACTACCACTGGCAGTGTTGCGCATCAGTTACCGTCTGAGCTTCCGTCTTGCGTACGTCACCTGCGTCCAGCCCTGGTTCCACTGCCGATCATGCATATTCGAGTGGCCCATGGATGTCTGCCTATCCAACACAACGCTAGATGAACTGGATTATGACATGTGTGTGCGCCCCCTGTTGGCCCACGACCAGGAGTGTAACCCTGATACCCGTTCATGTCATGCCTTGGTATTGGGCGTATGTGCTGGCAGTTGGGCATGTGAGATTGCACAATTCCTCGTGTGCAGTGACCACATCGAAGCGCTCCCCTATTGGGCTGTGATGCGGATTGGTGAAACGGCGTGGACGGAGCACATCTGTCCGGACCAACTAATGGATTGGCTCGCCCCCGTGTTCGTTGAAGTCGACAACGACGTACTCTTGGAACTGATTGCCCATGAAGCTGCGCTCGCTTTCATGGACGAGTAACTACCTTCCTGCAGCCACAAAAGATTGTAACCCATAGCACAGGTCCCAACACCCTTTTGCATCTTGGAGAAATGGACACATATCCCACCATGACAGTGGACATGGCTGCATTCGCATGGACTCAGAATGCATGTGCGTGCAAGACTGCGGGTTGACACACACCTGTGCAAGGTGAGTGGACAGCGGCGCCTGGCAACGTTCCTCAAACTGACACACCGCTGGAGGGAGAGTACACACATGGCAATGTAGTACTACATGTGACCTTGTTGGACTCCTTCACCTGCTCACTGTCAGCAGAGCAGACAGTCAGCGCAGTCCGGTGGTACAGGACTATGCAGATCCCATGGGCTGTGAGTGGTGTCCCCTGACATGGTGCAATGAGCATTCGCCAAACACCACATGACTCGTCCAGCAAGGCAAGGTGGGCTGAGACCGTCGGCATCCGTCATGGTTGGTGATTATTTGTGCCTCCTTATGTCTTGCACCTCTACATGTTCCTTTGCTGCCTGTTAGTGTATTATGCATTGGTCTGCATGTTGTGGCCCTTGTTTTGCCCATACTGACACGGACATGCTAATAAAGTGTACGCAGCTTCACTAGTGTTCAACTGTGATGAGTGTTGATTAGCATGCCAAATCGTGTTCCTCAATGTGCATTGTCCGTACACAGGGAGGGACTGGCTGACGCATTTCACTTAGGGGTGAGTCCCTATTGCCAGCTCCACCTCTGTGAGCCATACATTGTGGTTGGGAGAGTTGCGGGTGGACCTGTGCGCTTACGTGTCTTCAGCAATGTGAGTATGGTGTCCGACTTCTTGCCATGTGGATCAATGTGTTCCATCAAACCAGGCTATGTCCACACAGTTGAGTGTGTGTAGGTATGCGAAGAGATGTTCTGTTGTCACATGTGATGTGGGACACTACTTTAGGCCTCCTACCAACTTTGACATATTTACACACAGCCCTTTTTCATACATGGATGTGGGGCTACGTTGTGGGGTTGCGAGATTGTTGTTCATGATCAATGAGGCCACAGCTAGTTCACACCTTCACAGTCATCTAATTGGCCATGTGTGTCACGGTCAAACATGCGCATTGATGTCATTTCCCAGGGTGTACCCTTTTGTGCAGTCAATGTCCCTACAGTCATCCATACTGTTATACTTGATTGAACATAGACATGACACATCTGTGTGATTAGGAATGTTTTATTCACATCCTGTGGAGTGTCGGAGCTGGAGCAGTACATGGCCATGCACACCCCACATTACATGGTTGCCCAGTGGAGGTCCAAACAGAGTCCTTTAGGGGATGACAAGTCAATCAGTAGAGGAAGGGTTGAGTCCGCAGCCTGTTTGCTGTGTCATTGGTAACCAGAGCAGATATGGCAGTCCACGTCGGGGGCCAGGTGAATGTCGCAGAGTGTTTCGGGGGACAGTGGAAGGTTTTGTACCAGGGCATGATGCAGAGGGCTGTACCAAGCAGAAACAGGCCATATGGTGGGTGATGAATGCTACAACCTCCTTTTTGACACAGACTCATTACCGTCCACATCTTCGTCCTCTGATATGTCTTCTGTGTCAGGTGTGCCAGGTGTGTGTGGTGGTGTTATGGCTGCATCACTGTGTGCCACTGACACATCAGGGGGCGGAGGTGGTATGGCTGCATCACTGTGGGCCACTGACACATCAGGGGGCGGAGGTGTTATGGCTGCATCACTGTGTGCCACTGACACATCAGGTGGCGGAGGTGGTATGGCTGCATCACTGTGTGCCACTGACACATCAGGGGGCGGAGATGTGTGTGTCGAAGTTCCTGCAGCAGTCATCTGGAACAGGCTCTGTGGCAGCAATGGCAAGATGAGGATCTGCAGGGCATGGTAGATCCCAGCTACATCTCGCTGGTGTTCAGCCGTGGCAGCCATCCTTCCTGCCTCCATCCGCTCCATGTTCTCCATTGTCCTCCGCATCTGTGCCAACTCTGTGCTGTCATCGCTGGAGCCTCTCTGCCTAGACAGTTCTTGTATCCGAGTAATGGCTCCAGCGAGGTCAGCCAAGGATTGTTGTAGGGCATGGAGCGGACTGTGGGTGTCCGTTAGGGACTGTAAGTGGTCCCTGATGGGACTAAGACACCCACGTATGGCATCTAGTTTGGCTGCCATGAGGTCGAAACCCACCCGCACGTGTTCAGCCAGCCCCCTCTGGCAGTCTGACACACGGCATTGGAATGCCATGTGTTCTTCGGTGTGGTGCTGGGAGCCAGCCGTGGTGGTGGGTGCTTCCTGCTGTGTGGTCTGTGCAGGGGGTGGTACCACCTCGATGCAGCTGGGCTGCCCTGCTCCTGGAGGTGGGGTGCGGAGGCTGTCCATGAGCCGTTGGAGGGTGTTGGAGCAGATGGCCAGGGGGTCCTCTTCATAATCACTGAAGAGATGTGTGATCTGCTCTGCAGGAGGTGTTGATTGTCCCTCTGCAATGTGAAGGGGAGATGCAGGTTAACAGTGTGTTCCATGTATGTGCACGCATTGTACATGTTTACATACAGACTGCATGACAATGTACATTGTGACTGTTTTGGATGAGCTGGCTATTTGATGGGAGACAGTGGACATTTCCACTACATGATGGATGTGAGGTTGTACTCGTACATGATCATCTCACAGTTTCATGCTATGCCAGATGTGATTGGCCAGTTTCGACGCACATGCGGCACCAGTTGTGTCCTCTGTTCTGTAGTGAAAGTGTTGCACTTTGTACCACATTGTCGTCAATGTTGATGTGCTGTGATTGCTATGTGCGTGTGCTGCATTGTGGGAGAGTCGCCCCTGCAGCTCTGATTTAGCGGCCCCTTATCCCTTTGAGGCGGTGTGCCTTTGACTTGTGTGCTTTTACGGTGCTGAGATGTTTGCGACTTTGGTCATTTGTGCTCTTTGACGGATTTTGTACTCTTGTGCATTGTTTGTCTGCAGATGTGTTGTAGACGTCAGGGGTTGTATGTGCACGTGAATGTGTCAGAGTGTGACCTGCTCCTTTGAGGATGTTATCCACACTGGGCCACCTCAGTGTCGTGGTGTGCACCAAGTCATGTATTTTGACTGCAGCCATGCTATTGGTCATGCAGTGTCACTTGCATTGTCAGTGTGGCTCACAGAGCTGCTGCTTTGCTGGGCTCAGCACATGTGCATGGGTAGGTTGTGAGATTGGTGAGGGGGGGGGCTTTTGTGCGCATGGTGGACGGGGGCCTACTTGGTGTTTCTATGTGTGCTGCAGTGTTCCAAGGCCATCAGGGACATGTTCCACAGTCATTGTGGGTGTGCAGTGTGCTATTCTTGATTGTGCATGTGTGCCATTGTGCCCGTCTCCCACCGTGCCCCCAGTCCCTGGTGGTTACTCACCCTGTTGCTGTTGGGTCAGGTCATAACGAGCAGTGTCCGGACCCCCAACTCCTTGCGCCGTCTCCGCACTGATGAGTGTGGACACCATTTCCTCCAGCTCATTCAGCTCCTCCTGTGGCGCAGGACTCCCACCTCCAGTCGCCGTTGCTGCCTTCCGGTTGGCAGCGAGTTTCTGCTTGGTTTGGCTTGTCACATCATGCCAGCGCCTCTTGACCTCCTCCATTGACCTCCTCGACACTCCGACTGCATTCACGTTGTTCACGATGGACTGCCATATTTCCGTTTGTGTTGCCGATGACATAGTGGAGGTGACGAACAGTTGTTAGTAGTGTTCGGTCACCTCCGTGACGATGATCCTGTTTTCCTGCGGACTGAACCCCGTCTTCCTCTTCCTCTTCTCCTTGCCCTTCCCCGGCCCCGGGGTTCCTGGCTGGTCGTCTGTGGGGCTTGTGGGGTTTGCGTTGTCCTCTGCACTCGGTCCGGGTGCGTCCATGGTGCTACGCAGTTACATTTTTTTGTGGTTTTTTTTCACTGCTTTTATAGTGCATTTTCCCGCATGATGCGTGGGAATCGCAGGCCTGTCGCTGGTTATCGCTGCTTTTTGTTTAGCGATTTGGGACATCGCCACTTTTTTGGCGTTCGTGTTTCGCATTTTTTCGGCGTCGCGTTAATTTTAACGCGGCCATTTGTCGCGTTCTCGTGTGACTATCGCATGGTGCCGCCGGGTTGGGAATTGTGCGTTAACACGGTGTTATTTTCCCGCGATAGACTGCGATGTGAAAAGTTGCGTTAAGCGATTTTGGCGATAGAGTGTTAATGTAAGCCCCACCAACCCTGTGCTGAAAGCCATTATTGGGCTAAAATTCCCAGCATTCTCCTATTTTGTTTCCTGTCTCGCCTGAAACAAAGACGTGGGGATCAGAGACCCCTACCTTCAGGGCCGGACTGGGAACCAAAAGACACCCTAGAAAAGTTTGCCAGACCAGCCCCCATACTACAGGTAGTGAGCAAGCAAAGCGAGTGATCCTGACCATTACAAAGAGGATCTGAGTGGGTTCTCCCTGCAAGAAAGTTTTGAAAAAAATGGAAAATATGGTGCTTTTTACAACATGTATTTCATAGAACCTCGTCCAATCATTGAATGGATGGATGGAGATTGGACAGGGCTGCATGGGTGTTGGAAAATGGCCCTCTCTGAAGGGTCACCCCAAACTTTTTGCCTTCCTTTTCTTCTTTTTCTGACTTTGTTTTTGCTGGCTTTAGTACTCTGAGCACTTGCTTGCCTACTGTTAACCACTGATAAAGTGCATGTGCTCTGTACCCAAAACATGGTTTCATTGACTAATCCACAACTAGGATATTTAATCTAACTGTAAGTCCCCAGTAGAGTACACTACCTGTGCCCAGTACCTGTAAATTAAATGCCACTAGTGGGCCTGCAGCACTGATAGTGCCACTCACACAAGTAGCCTTTTAAACATGTCTCAGGCCTGCCCCTGCAGAGCCTGTGTATGCAGTTTTAGTGCCATGTCGACTTGGCATTTAAAACCCCTTGCCAAGCCTTAAACTCCCATTTTATTACACATACGCCACCCCTAAGGTAGGCCCTAGGTAGCCCATAGGGCAGGGTGCCGTGTAAGTAAAAGGTAGGGCATGCATTTTTAAGGTTTGCAATTCATGGTAGTGAAAAACACCTACATCTGTTTTTCACTACTGTGAGGCCTATTCAGCTCTAGGCTAACATTGGGAATGCCTTATTACACTTTTAAGCTGTAATTCTCGATTGAGAAGGAGTGGCTTTCTCATGTTTTACATCTTTGGAATGTTAATGATAAATCTTCTTTACTGGTAAAGTTGGATTTAACATTACTATTTTAGAAATTTTCCTTTTAGAAAGTTGCCATTTCTCTGCTCTTAAGGCTCTGTGTTTTTCTGCAGCCTGTCTCCAATACACATCTGGGGCGGGTGACAGTTTGCCTTTGTGCATTCTCTCTACACAGCCACACACAAAGGGGGAGGGGAGGTGTGTCTGAGTGCCCATCTCCACCCTGATGGGTCATCCTGGGCAGGGAGAGAGGGGCTGATACACCTGAACAGACAGTGTCCTGTCCCCACACAAAGGGCTGATTACGCCCTACAGATAGCCTGGAGCCAGAGCTGGGAAGAACAGACATTTGTGTACTTCCAAGATCCCTCTTTGAAGTCAATGCCACTTCAAAGGCACAACTGGGTATAAGTACTGGGTCTCTGACCCCACCAGATTAGACGCTTCTGGACCTTAAAGAACCTCTGTCAGAAGGACAGCTGTGCTGCTACAAGGACTGTCACTCTGCTGGACTACTGCCCTGGAAGGATTGCTTTTCTGCTGTGCTGCCCTGCTGCCTGCTGCTCTCTGACCGTGCTGAGGGAGAGCTGGACACTGTCTTGCAACTAAAATGATCCCCAAGGGCTTGTTGACTTGACTCCTGTTGCTTGAAACTCATGTATATCGAAGTCTCTACACCTGCTCCTGTGCCTTATACATTGGAAATGGACAAAGATACTGGCTTCAAAGAAATTGAAGTATCTCCTGTCTGCGTGTAGCAGAACTGATGCCTTGACCTTTGGTCAGGAGCAGTATAGGTGCATCGGAACCAACACAATGCCTGCAGAAACCGACACTCGGAATCGCTCATCGCCACCACATCAGTGTGGAGAGATGGTGTTGAAAAGAGTCCAATATCCAATTGATTTTAAAGTAGATTTATTCTCAGCACAGCAATGAAGGTCCATCCATATACAGCTCCAGATGCAACTGGGCAACAGGCAAGATTCCAGTATAAACAAACCATGCAGAATCTAGAATGTGGATGGAAAGTAAACATGGCGCATGCCAAGGTTGGCAAGCAGCCAGATGATGTAACAAAGAAGTAAGAAGTGGGAAGGGAAGGTGAAAAAGCTGATGGAAGGATGTAACACATCCCCCTCATTAATAGTTAAAACACAAATGAGCATCAACAGGACTATACAAAATCATTAAACCTTTTTGGTATTTGTTTCATGCGATCAGACAATTTGACTCTTGAAGCAACAGACTCATTGTTCATTTCATCAATTATATTTGTATTGGAATAATTTGTATCTCTAAAATTGTTATTCTGAGCAACATCATTACTAGGACACTTAGCTATTTTTTTACATGCCAAACTTTTCCGTCCTGGGTAATTACACTATTGCTAAAAACTTTCCTAAGCTTTCCAAATTTATTTGAACTTTTATTCATTAGACCAGGCTTAAGAATTCTAACCCAGTCACCCACCTGGAAGTCGTGTACCTTGGTTTTCCATTTGTCATTGTACCATCTCACTGTTTAATTCTGTTTTATTTCAACCCTTTTTGCAGTATCATGGACACATTCCTTATCAGTAAATTTGGTTTGACATTTGTTCCTAAACCACCAAGGACACACACACACGACGCAGGATCCCTTCCTTTGAGTAATTTGAAAGGGCTGATTTCTGTCGTAGAATGAGGTGTAATTGGATAAACCCATAATTTTTCTCTTAAAGAGTTCATCCAATTGACACCTAACTTTAATGAATCAGTCACAAAAGTCTTGAGAACTCTATTAAAGCTGTTCCACTTGTCCATTTTCATGTGGTTCATATAAAGATGTACATTTATGTTTTATGCCACACTCCTTGAGAAAAGTTTCCATTTCTCCAGAGGTTAACTGTACTCCATTATCCATAACTAAGATGGAGGGACACCCTTCACGAGCAAAAATTTCTTTAAAAAAAAATTACTGCACTCGTAGCTTTGGAAACAAATTTAACCTCTGGTCATTTGGAATGATAGTCAATCATGACCAAAGCAAAACGTGAACACTCAGGCAAACCACTAAAGGGACCTGATCTGTCAAAAGCTACTTTCTGCCATGGCACTTCAGGCCATTTGACAACTTTCAATGGTGGAACATGCAATTTCAAATTTTTTTCACTTGATACACATTCATGACATTC
The DNA here is from genome assembly GCA_963921515.1 of Calotriton arnoldi. NCBI lineage: Eukaryota > Metazoa > Chordata > Amphibia > Caudata > Salamandridae > Calotriton > Calotriton arnoldi. The sequence continues at coordinate 1,622,644 of CAWUFW010003919.1, read as the reverse complement.
TCTGACCATGCGATCTATAAACCTATCCATGCCTGGCCACCAAAAGAAACTTCTAACCAACCGCTTCATGGACGACATTCCAGGATGTTTTTTGTGGGCTATATTAAGTATGATGTCTTGCATGCTTCTAGGTGGGACACATTTCCCTGATTTAAACAGTAAACTACCTTCAAAATCAAATTCTCCTGATACATTAAGGTCTGGTCTTACCATGTTCTATTTCGGCCATCCATCTATAACAATTTTTTTTTAAATCACACCACCTGTCATCTAGTTGTTCACAGTTATTCCACTTGTCTTCAGTGATTTCCTGAAATCGGTTAGAAACAATATCACTAATGGCAACAACAAAGTCACATTCTTTGGTGATGTTTACCTTATCTTCGTCACAGGGTAAGCGAGAAAGGAAATCCGCAGTGACGTTTTTCTTTCCAGGAACATACGCTGTATTGAAATTATATTCTTGCAACTTAGAAGTTAACCTTGCAATTCTGGCTGTGGAGTTCCAACCCCCACCCGTGGATAGAATGTTGACTAACGGTTTGTGATCCGTCCTAAGGGTAAATTTACTGCCCCATACGTATAACCTATAATGTTCAACCGCCCACACACATGCAAGGAGTTCTCTTTCTATCACAGCATATTTCCGCTCACATTCATTCAAGGTGCGTAATGCAAAAGCAACATTCCATTCCTCTTTGCCCTCTTTTTGTGAAAGAACTCCTCCTAAACCATAAAGGCTAGCATCTACTGTAATAATACATTCTTTCTTCATTCGAAAGGGTTTCAAAGTGGGTGCATTCACAATATCTTTTTTATGCTCTCAAAGGCTCTCTGTTGTTCTTTTGTCCACTCATATTTTACATTCTGTCTCAACAAAACTCTTAAAGGCTCCATTTTAGTTGCAAATCCTTCCACAAACTTACTATAATATTCGCACATCCCTGCGAATGATAAGAGTTGTTCTTTGTTTGCTGGCGATGGAGCTTTAATTATGGCATCAACATTAGTTTTTTTTGGAACTACTCCATCTCCAGACAATGTATGCCCCAGATACTCAACTGAACATTTAAACAACTTGCATTTATGTGCCTTGAGTGTGAGACCATGGTTCTCCAACCTCTTACAAACTTCATTTAAATGTAACACATGCTCAGACTCATTCCTCGAGAAGATCAAGATGTCATCTTGGAAGCACTTAACATAATCATCTACGTCCCTGAACATGTGAAACATAACCCTCTGGAAAACTGATGCTGCTGACGCCAATCCAAAAGGCATTCTTGTATATTGATACAACCCAAATGGTGTGATGAAAGCTGTGTATTTCTTTGATTCTTCCATTAATTCTATCTGGTGGTACGCTGAACGTAAGTCTAGTGTGGAAAATATTTGGGCACCCTCAAACATAGAAACTACTTCATTGATGTTCGGTAGTGGGTGACAATCAACTACAATGTTTGAATTTAGAGCCCTCAAGTCCACACAGACTCTCAATTTTTGGTCGGGTTTCCGAACAAGAACAATCGGTGAAACCCATTCAGAGGATTCAATAGCCTCAATAATTCCTTCATCAGATAATTCCTTCAACATCTCTTTGAGTTCCTCCCTAATGTTGATTGGGACACCTCTTATTTTTTGTTTGACTGGTGCAACATTATCTTTTAACACAATTTTATGTGAGAAATTCTTCAACTTTCCTAATTTATTGCAAAAAACTTTGTCATACTTACTAATTAATTTCTCTTCTCTGCAGCTCAATTCGACTTCTGTATTAACTACTGCAATTTTATTATATAATTTATCATCACACAAAGACACAGGTTCACTAGACCTTGGGTTCAGTGTTAAACCCAATTTCCATTGGTCGCGCCATCCCAATACATTAACACCTTTCTGTGTAATATATAATTTCACATTTGCACATCTATTTTTGAAATGTAACTCTACATGAAAGAAACCCTCAATGTCAATTTTCGTACCGTCAAAACTTTCCGCTATTATATCAGATGGCTGTAAGCTATCATATCATATCATGTGACCTAATTTTTCTTGGTAGTACTGCTGTGTGATGATTGTCCACGGAGAACCAGAATCTACCATAAGCATGAGTTTTCCTCCTAAAATTTGAAATTCACAATTAGGAGATTTCATCATGTCATCCGGAACACCATCGATAATTGATACTACAAATCCCTTGTTCATGTCGGATATCGGATCACAGGGTTGGACAATATCATTACTGCCTACAACATAGGACACTGCGCCACGTGCCTGTGTAGTGTTGCGTCTAATATCCCTACATACACTACTAAAATGTCCTATCCTGCCACAATTTTTGCATTCTCTATTTATTGCTGGACAACCTGGAAAAGAAGCAATATGAGACTTGTTACCACACCTATAGCATACACTATGACTATAAGAAGTGTCATTTCTTTTGTGGGCTTGGCTGTAGTTAAATTTGTTCCCATTAGATTTCCCGCTAGACATGTAACGTGTTTGATGATGTTCATTTTTGGGTTTAAGGACACATATTTCTTCTTCTGTAGTGGTTTTGTTAGAATTTTGCTTGACTACTTCCATCCACTTCTAAGATTGTTCTAACGCTTTAGCTTCAGTTATGGCTTCAGCCAAACTGGGATCACCCATGACCCATAGTTTCTCTTGAATTTTCTTATTTTTTACATGTACAATTGTTTGATTCCTTATCATTTCATCTGTTATTAGACCAAAATTACAATGTATAGACAATGCTCTTAAAGCCGTCAGAAGTCATCAAATGATTCTTCTTCTTTCTGCGATCTGGTATAAAATTTAAATCTGTTTAAAGCAATACTTGTCACAGGTTTAAACCTTTTCTCCATTCTCAATAGAGCCTCAGTGTATACATTGATATTATCTCCACTGCCATCATTAGGTGCAACAACATGTGGTAATGTTCTAAAATTACCTGTCCCTCAGAGCCTAGACAATGCAAAAATATATCTTTTTTTCTTTCCGCTCCCATGCGTTTCCCATCAATAGCTTTCATGTATGTTATAAATTCTTCCTTCCACCTTGACCAAGGCATGGGTGGATCACCTTTCAATTGCAAAAATTTAGCTGGAGGATCAAATTGCATTGTAAAATGATGCTTATCACAATAAATATATCAAGTGATAATATAACAAATTCCTAAATATTGTATCTAAATAATATGCAATTGTTAATATACATTAAATATATATAAATTCTTGCCCTTAAGTATAATGTATCATTGTTAATAGTAATCAAATGGAATAAAACGGTAGATCGCCTTAAAATATGTGCAAACGTTGGGTAATAATAGGACTAACTTGCTAAAACGAGTAATCTTCAAACCACTCGTAAATATAACTCACTTAGTGTGGTAAATCCTTATGGTTAACGCTTCGTATGCTCTTACATCAACAAACAAAACGGAAAGCCAGCGTCTAAACAAATGTATTGCGGTTACCACGGTAACCAAAATGGCCGCCGATGACTTTGCACGTTGTTGACGCTGGTGCTGAAATGACGTGTCTTGTTGCGTGAGTGTAAAGACGACAGTCACAGTGATGGAGCTCGAAGCGCGCTCCGTGTGGAATTCGTTGTTTGAAGGACGCCGCCGATTGTTTTAAAGGACGCCGCTGATGAATATAATGAATAACGGTACGGCAGATTGCACTGTTTCTTTTTAAAGAATGCAGTTCCTTCGTAGCAAATTGCGATTTCCCTCTATTTTTTTTTTTAAAGAATGTAGTTTCTTCGTAACCAATCACGATGACTACTCTCCCAGACAATACAACGAGAATTCCGTGTAAGGCACAGTAAAACGCCTCAAGCGACAGATATTAACTCTCCCGCGGGTGCAATCAGAGCACTACCAGTACATATAAACAGCCGCTGGTGCAATCAAATACATGCAAAGTAAAGATGAATTATGGGCACATATTCATTATATATCAAGTTGTTGCAGGTAAGGCGTTTTAAAATTCCCAAATAGGTTAAATAGTAGTAATGTATATCAAATAGTATTCCAATTAGTGGAAGAAAATTAAACTTTTTTTTTATGGGTTCAAGAAGCACTCTGTACCTGTGCTGATGGAGATGACAAGAGTGATTCTTCAGCTCGTCGCCAATGTTGAAAAGAGTCCAATATCCAATTGATTTTAAAGTAGATTTATTCTCAGCACAGCAATGAAGGTCCATCCATATACAGCTCCAGATGCAACTGGGCAACAGACAAGATTCCAGTATAAACAAACCATGCAGAATCTAGAATGTGGATGGAAAGTAAACATGGCGCATGCCAAGGTTGGCAAGCAGCCAGATGATGTAACAAAGAAGTAAGAAGTGGGAAGGGAAGGTGAAAAAGCTGATGGAAGGATGTAACAGATGGACACATCCCCTATACTGCACGGAGAAACCCGGCAAATCGCTCTCTCACGGCTTTGGCGCTTCGTCTTTGGAACAGACTCATCGCCACAACTGAGTGAAGAAAATCGATGCATCACCTCACCTCACCTGTGGGGGCCAACATCGACGCACCACCCATCTGCACCCCGCATCTCACTGTTACGACCAGTACTATGTTCCCCGGGGCTGGATGGCTCCTGTATCCGGCCTGCACTCCATCGTGGTCTGCCTCAACTGTTGACTTTGCCCCAGTCCAAGGTGACCAGATAACCCCATTGGCGCCTATTGCTTCTAAGAACTATAGACACTTTTTATTCTTTACAATTTCATATCTCGACTTCTACTTATTGGAAGTTTATCGTTTTGGTCTTGATTTATTTATAAAATGTTCTATTCTTTAAACATATATGGAGTCTTTTGTGGTGTTTTCATTGTGTTACTGTGTGTTGTGGTGCACAACTACTTTACACATTGCCTCTATAGATTAGCGTGACCGCTCTGTGCCAAGCCACCAGAGGATAAGCACAGGTTATCTCTTAGTGTGTATATGACTTACCCTGACTAGGATTGTGGTTCCTGCTTGGACAAAGTGCAGAACTCTGCCAACTAGATGTCAGGACTCAGTCCGGGACACTGGCATGTGTCAGGAACTCTAGCAATGACTGGTGCCAGGGAAGACAAAGTAGGCAGAATACTGGGTACAGAGCTGCCCAAGATCACACAGCGAGTGAAAGGAGAAAGGGAATCCTAAGAGGAAGCTCTGTACAAGAGAATAAGAGAGTTAAGGCTCAGAAAGGACAGGCCCTCAGAGGTGATTTAGCATTCAGAAAAACTACACGCAGGACAGATATGCAAGACATATATATAAAACAACATTAACAATAAAGGGAACGTGGGGTAAAGCACTCAGGAGCTCCACACGGTAAGACTGAAGCTCAGTAAGTTCCTCACCCACAATTGCTGTTACAGATACTGACTGCAAATACCCACATATAGGACATGCATGCAAAGGCAGGGTCTGTGGAGCTGATACCTATGGTGATGTTATAAATGTAACTCAAAGACAGTACTCACAATGAACAAGAAACACCACCTGGGTTGTCAGATGTGCCCACAGATCCTGGCGATCAAACAGGAACACGCAAGGCAGTAACAGCACGGGGGTAGAACTAAACACAAGCACGATAGACAAGGAGCTAGCAAGGAGGAGTGCTTAACAGGAAAGGAAGGAAATCACAGGGCACACTTGGCAGAAAGCAAGTAACAAACATACAAGGTAATAGAAGCAAGACAGCAGAAATAGAAAGACAGCAAACTAGGAACTGGAACCAAGGAAATGGGAAGAAAGGCAGGGACTGGAAAAGGATATACAGAAGGGGAGGCTACAAGGGTATACTAGAATAGTAGGTTCAGAAATCAAGAAAACAAAGTAGCATTGAAGGCAGTGCTGGGGCAGGAACAAGAATTGAGCTAAGGCTTAGGAGTCAAGGTAGCACTGCAGGCAGTGCTGGTTCAGGAACAGGGAATTACTAAAGCTTCTGGAGTCAAGGTAGCACTGCAGGCAGTACTGGTTCAAGGAAACAGGAAATAGCTACAGCTCAGGAAACAAGGAGTCAAGAGAGCACTGCAAGCAGTGCAAATCAGGAATAAGAAATAGCTGAAGCCCAGGAACAGGAACAAAGAATAACTATAGCTCAGGAACTCAGGAAAGAAGGTAGCACTGCAGGTTGTGCTAATTCAGGCACAAGGAATAGCTATAGCTCAGGAATCAAGGAATACCAAAAGCTCAGGAAACAAGGATCGGCCTCACCGGAAAACAGCTACAATGACCAACCCTGGACTGAAGGGAACTGGAGCTTAAAAGAGCTCACAGTAATCACATGCATCAGGTGTGAGCAGGATAGCAGCAGCCAGCCACAGGTGAGCTGAATTCCTCCACCCATCCTTGGCCTGCAGGGGTGGAGACGAAGCAGTGAGCAGGGAATTCTAGGTAATGGAGTTTCAGGCATGAGCAGGCTGGCTTCCACAAAACCCGGCATGGATTGGGAATGGATGGCAATTTGCAAGTAGCATCCAAATGACTGTGAGTCAGTATATGCATGAAGGGGAGGGTCTGGAAGCTTATTAGAACACAGGAGAGCCCCACAATTCAGCCCCCTGGTGGTGGACACGAGAATGCAGGGAGCAAGTCGACACTAGAGACTCAATTTTCAACAATGCTTCAATCAATAGATGAATAGTTGGATGGTGAGGAGGGTGTGGATGAATTAATCTAAGAATGGATGACAAGGAGTAAATTGTTTTATAATCTATAAAATACTTTAAGCTAAGTGGAGCAAATGGTGTCAATGCACTGACTGCGGGTTGGTGCTCTGGTTTTCATTTTAGCTTCTGCATTAAAACATCACCCTCCCTACACACTACTACAACCAATCCTTAAGAAACATACATAGCCTGGATCTATTTAAACACAGTGCTCTGATTTAGGGCTTCAAAGAATTAAAATCTAAAATGGAAGTGAGAACATGATAACCATGTTGTGACTGAATTGTGCTGTGTGAAACAAGAAAACCATGCATCGATCCCGGCTTCCACTTGACCACATTATATAATCCAAGGCAATTACTTTTTTCAAGGTGGCTGCTCTTCCTTCCTCATCACATGAGAGCACCAATGCATCAGCGCATGGTGTGCGCTGCACAAATGGAAAATACTAAAATGTTAATCCATTTAGAGTAACTCCCTAGGCCACATGTAGGAGCAGAAGACGGGTGACTTATCTTGGTTCACTAACATCATCGTGGTCAGGGCAGTGCTGGTGGGGGCAGAAATGTTTTGAAGTTCATGATTACACTCTGTTACTTCTAACAATTGCTTCTCTCTGCAATGTTAAAATTTAATTTACCAAACTGAAATGCTTTGAAAAGATCCCATTATTAAGAAATAAACGTCTTTGAAGAGTCTTTATCATATATGTACTGAACTCTCTGAGCCAAGCAACAGTAGACCCCTCACATCCCCATGCCCCCACAAATCCCTGAAGGTGAGCACTGCTTGTGGTGACCTAGCAGGAGACAGAAACCACCCAAAAGCATAAGCTAATTATATTGAGGCACGCTTTAAAGACATTGTTTTATATAGTTTATATAAAACAATGTCTGCTGTAGGACGTGGCCGGCCCGTGCCAAGCAACAAAACCAGACCCCATCGGCAGTGAATGGGGCCCCCATCCTGCCAGTCCACTTCAAAAATGACTGGCAGTGCCAGTCCATGCCTGTCTAAACAGGGAAGAAGAGGAGGTGACAGACCACAAGAAAGTCAACAAGTAGGAAAGAGATGCTCTCTGGAGACTCATTCCCCTAATTCCCTTGAATCATTACTTAATCACCATAGACCTGATGGATGTTTATTTCCAAATTAATATTATAAACTGCCAGCAGACATTTCTACACTTCTGCATTTAGGATCAGCATTGGCAGTTAAAGATCTTGTCAATTATCTGCAGTCAGTAGTGGCTCCGATAGTGGCCGATCTCCAAGAGATTCCAGTATTCCCATATCTGGACGATTGGTTCATTCATGCTGCTTCAGAAATTGCGTCATTCCATTTTTGGAAGAGGCAAAGTTCAGTGTGTGTTCATCCTGAATATCCCAAAATTTCAGGTCAACCCTTCAAAGGATTGAATGTTTATAAGAGTCCAATTCAGGATGGACTTAGGTGAAGTTTTCCTTCTAGAGGCAAGGATAATTTGCCTATAGTCCTTTTTCTTTTTTTACAAATCTGCTAGCACTCCAGGGAGCAACAGCGAGGAAGTGGATGGATGTCCAGTATCATATGGCAGCCTGTGTATTTCTGGATCAATGGGCAAGGCTTCATTCACATCCACTACATTAACACCTTCAGAGGGTTTGGTCTCCAGTTTTCCAGTCCTTAGAGACTGTAGTGCCAGTCACTCAGAAGATGAGGGAAGATCCAGAGTGGTGGTTGGAGCCTATAGACATCCCTGACGAGTTTCTCGAGCATTTGGAATCTCCAATAATTCTTAAAACTGATGCCAGATCTCTGGGGTCGGGAGTGACATTTTCCAGAAAGGGCAGATAATCAAAAGTAGAGACCTGCAAGTCCTGAAGAGGAGAGAACTCATGTTTGTGTAGATAACATTACAGCATTTTGAACTTCAAGTACATTAGAAAAACATCCTTGTGAGATCTGACAACATGGTTATAGTGACATGCATCAATTGCCAGAGAATAACTTGTTCTAAGACGTTGAACTCGGGGGCAGCCCAACCATGCACCTAGGCAGAGACTCACTTGATGGCCACATTAGAGAGATGGACGATGGGAATGTAGATCAACCAAGTCGTTTTTTTAATTCATCCCTGAACCTGTATTTATCTCCACAATGTTTCTGAAAGCGTGCAGAAAATTTGGGACTCAAATCCTTGATTTTTATTTTTGCCTCAAGTAGCAATACCGTTCTTCCCGGGATCTTCTCCTGATTTCCAGAGAAAGGAGCTTGGTTGGTAGGTGCAATGATGGTCAGGTGGTCCAGGATATCATCATATGCGTTACCTCCATTTCTGCTAAACCCAAGATTACTTTGCAAGATTCAGGAGGAGAGGATGGAGATGCTAATGATAGTTCCACATTAGTCACAAAGGTGGTTTTCTCTACTGAAAACACTTGCTATTCTCCCTCCTTGTTTTCTTCCTCTGCATCCATCTGTAATCACGTCTACCTATCAGACTATCCCTTTCGGCTTTTTGGTAGAAAGGTTAAATCTAAAGTCTACTCCTCATCTAGCAGCCCTATAGCAGCAGCTCTAGAAGGCCTTCTACTTTAATATCCTATTTCAGGCATTGGAATTAGCTTCACCACTGGTGTTCCTCTCATTCTCTATTGGCCACTGTATTTCTTCTTGCCTCCGTTTTAAAGTTTTTGTTGGATTATTTTATTCTTAACCTATCTCTTTATCACCGATTACTAATTTGCTCACAATAAAAGCTCTTCACAAATTTCATGAGTCTTCAAACAATGCTGATTTGATGGTTTCTAGTTTACGCAGCAGTTTTTACTTTTCTAGACCACACTCTTATCATATTTCTTCCCCTGAAGGTCTTACGTCGGTACTTTAATCTCTCCAAGGCCATCTTTATGAACCTTTCGAATCTGTAGACCTCAAATCACTATGATCTATTTCCAATATCTGTCACTTCCTCTTAGAGGCTCCGCTTTATCATTCTGTCCTCCTTTCCTGAGGTTCCGTAAGGATGCTATAATATTAAAGCCTGGCCCTTCAATCATGCCTAAAGTTTATTACTCCTTTCATGTCTCTAATAGAGCTTTCCTTCTTTTTCTTTCCTTTCCGTACTTCTCTTGAGGAAACGTTTTTGAATAGTGGGATGCTAAAAGAGCTTTATCTATTTACCTCAACATATCAAAGGAATAGAGATGGTCGGATCATTTGCCTGTAAGTTTTGCCCTCTTTGAAGAGGGAATAAGGCATCTAAAACGACTCAGTAGGTTGGGTGTCTTGACTATTGTTATGACATATTCAGAGCAAATTGAGTCAGTGCCTTATGAAATACGTGCATGTTCTACAAGAGTTATATTTGCTTCTAGAGCAGACTTTACGGGAGTCTCTATAGAGGAGATATGTAGAGCTGATACTTGGGCCTCAAAACATACTTTTGTAAGACAATATCGATTGCTAAAGGTTTGGGAAACGTATTGACAATGTTTAATTAAACTGTAAAAGAGCCAGGTTATACACGTTGAAAGGACTGAACAGTTAAGGTTGCAAGAGAATTCTAAAATAAATACAAAACGTGTTTCCTTCTTTAAAAAGTACTTTATAGCTAGTCAAAAGGTGTTGGACGTGCCCCTTTCTACAGCATCACCCCCAAAGTGTTTGCCTTCCTCCCTCCTGTTTTCTGAATTCATTTTTGTTGGCCTTAGGAGACTGTCCCCCTTACAAGTACTAACCAATACTGAAGTGCTTGTGCTCTCTCCTTTAAATGTGGTAAAATTGGTTCACACCCAATTGGCACATTTAATTTACTTATAACTCCATAGTAAAATGGTAGTACTTGTACCCAGGGCCTGTAAATTAAATGCTACTCGTGGGCCTGCAGCATTTACTGTGTCACCCACTTAAGTAGCCTTTTTCAACTTGTCTCAGGCCTGCCATTGCAGCCTGTATGCAATTTTAACCTGCCAATTCCACTTGGCAAAATAACATAACATGAGTATTTGTAAAGCGCGTGTTCGCCCGTGGGCATCTTGGCGCTGAATAACAAATGTTTATTGTTACTCAACTCAATAGTACTCATTTTTATCAACCTCAGAAGGATGAAATGCTGAGTGGACCCGCTGGAATTGAACCTGTGACCATGAGGTCAAACACAGGCCTCTACAGTGGAAACATTAGTAAAGTAAGCTACCAGACCCAAAATAATCGTTTTTCCAAACCTAAAACTCCCTTTTTAATACATGTAAGTTACCCCTAGGGTTGGCCCTAAACAGCCCACACGGCAGGATGTGTTGTATTTAATAAGTTGGACATGTACTTTTATGTTTTGCATGTCCAAGTAGTGAAATCTCAAAAATTAGTTTTCACTATTGGGAGGCCTACCTCTTTCTTAGGATAACATTGGGTTCCTTTATTATATTTAATAAGTGGTAACTTTTGTTTGGGAGCAGGTAGAAATGTCAAGTTTGGTATCTTAGGAATTGTAATTTAAAATCCTCTCTAATGGTAAAGTCGGATTTTAAGTCACTATTTTGAAAATGCCACTTTTAGAAAGTTAAAGGAACAAATGATGGACGGAATGCTGAACAATGCAAACATTCACCCCCAGTCACAAAGATATGGGTTTAATCCATTGTTCTTTTGCTCACCACGCCACCCCAGTTTGGACCCTGCCATATGCAAATCAGTCTTGACCCTGTGCCTCATGGGAACAGTCCAGCCCGAACTGCCAAGCCAGGTCCTCCCTGGACTGGAAACAAGCATCCTGTGGCCGGTTTCGGGGCATCACCCCTCATCAGCCAGGCTAGCTTGAATCCAGTGGCGCAGTGAGCACGGGACTCACATCTGGGCATACCCTTCCCACTTAGGGCGACAAAAGCAAAAGGAACAAATGATGGACGGAATGCTGGCTTGGCAGTTCGGTCTGGACTGTTCCCATGAGGCACAGGGTCAAGACTGATTTGCATATGGCTGGGTCTAAAGTGGGGTGGCATGGTCAGCAAAAGAACGATGGATTTAACCCAGATCTCTTGACTGGGGGTGAATGTATGATTCATTCAGCATTCCATCCATCATCTGTTTGCGTAGCACTTTTCACCCTAAGTGGGTTGGGTATGCCCAGACGTGGGTCTCTTGCTCACTGTGCCACTGGATTCAAGCTAGCCTTGCTGATGAGGGGTAATACCCTGAAACCGGTCCCAGGATGCTTGTTTCCGGTCCAGGGAGGACCTGGCTTTGCAGTTCTGTCTGGACTGTTCCCATGAGGCACAAGGTCAAGACTGATTTGCATATGGCTGGGTCTAACCTGGGGTGACAAGGTGAGCAAAATAACGATGCATTTAACCCAGATCTCTTGACTGGGGGTGAATGTATGTTCATTCAGCATTCCGTCCATCATTTGTTTGCATAGCACTTTTAAGAAAGTTGGCATTTTCATGTCCTAACAAGCCTGTTTGCTGGTTTTCAGGGCTAGGTGTAGTGGGTAATTGGCCTTTGTGTATTCCTCCCAGACAGCCACACAATAAAGGAACTGGGTGTTTGGCATGATGGGCATCCAAGCAGGATTGGGGGGGCCCTACTAGCTCTACCTGCAGTTCAAACTCCCTGACTCAGCTCATACACACAGAATTTCACACTAGCCTACTGTGCCCCTAGACATAAAGGACCAGGGCAGGGAGGTAGGAAATTCTAGACAATTCTGTGTGTGGGGGACTCTTCCACATCAAAGCTTGCATCATAAACAGAACCCTCAGGCCCACTCTTCAGTAAATTCCTGGACCTGTGGATACTACAGAAGAAGGACTGCTCAGCTGACCTGCCGCACTGAAATTGCTTGAGTCCTGCCCTGCTGTCTGAGAAGGAAGACTGGATCTGCTCCCTTCATCCCAGACTGACGTGACTCCAAGGGTCATCTGACAGACCTCCTGTTCTGAGCTACAGGGACACAACAAGCTCCAGATGCCTCGTTGCAAATGTCCAACTGACCTGCTGCACTGGACCTGCTTGGGCCTGCAACTGGACTTGCCTGAGCCCTGCCGGCCTATGCTGGAGTGAGTTGCTGATCCCTTGGTGCCTCCACAGGTCCTGGGACCTTGGCTGAGAGCTCCTCCTGGCCTAACTGAGGGTTCCATCAAATCCGGCATGAAGCAACGTGAAGCCTCGCAGCGCAGCTTCAAGCTTCATTGGAACCGATGCCAAGCAATGCAAAATCCCACAAGGCCTCACCGTACAGCTGCTAGCCTCATCGGAACTGATGCCAAGCAACGCCAAGGCCCGCAAAGACTGAAAACATAGCTCATTGGACCTAATGCAGAGTGACGCAAAGCCTCGCTGCATAGTTTCTTCAGAACTGATTCCAGATGACGCAAAGCCTCACATAGCAACGCTATGCAGACCGTGCACAAAGGACATAAGGTACAATCCTTAGCAGGCCAAACTTGGTCCTGTGTATGGCCTGCACTCCATCGTGGTCGGCCTGAACTTGTGACTTTGTCCTGGTCCAGCGTGACATGATACCCACAGTTTGCGCTTTTTTTGACTACTTTTATCTAAATCTTTAAAATTGCATAACTCCAGTTATACTGATTGGATTTTTGTTGTTTGATCTCAAATAATTTATTAAAATATACTCTATTTTACTAAATTGATGTGGGATTTTTCTTGTGTTGTGTTTTCACTTTATTACTGTTAAAGTGCTGCATAAATACTTTACACTGCCTCTAAGTTAAGCCTGCATGCTTTTTGTGCCAGGCTACCAGAGGGTTAACCATAGGTTAATTTAGTGACTTTTTGTGGTCCACCCTGACAAGGATTTTAATGGTTGCTTGAGGAGGGTTTCATTCTCTCAACCAATACCCCAATTTCTCACAAACTGAAAACGAAATGATAATATTGCAAGCGAAGTGGGAGAAAACAGAAAGCAAGAGTGGTGAAGAGAATAGTGAACACTTAAGAGTCTTTCTAACTTTGGTCTCAAAGCATGAACTCAGCAAAGAAACTGACCATCCCTTACATTGACAATGGCGCTTCATGGGGTTGTGTTTTGTCCCATATTACAACAATCACCTAATGCAGTGTTGGGAGAGGGTGGTTGGATGGTTCAAAAAGAGGCACATACATTCCATTGTATGCCTGCAATATTCAGATAACCGGTTACTTGTTTGGGATACACGCACAAAGACAAACTAGTGGACTATATCTCAAATATCAATAGAAAGAACTTTAATCTAAAATTAATGTACAAACATACCTCTGACAACATTACATTTCTTGATTCTGAGCAGAGCATACATAATAAAGAACTGTGCACAATATGTTTAGCAATTCACCAACTATGAACATGGTCAGATACGTAGCTCCCATCTACTCAAATTGTTATTGAATACCCTTTATGGAGGACGAATTGTACATGCATGGAGGAACTATTCAAACATATTTGACTTTAGAGCTGAAGCTAAGAGGATACAATTGTTGTCTGGCCCAAGGCTATACTAAAAATGTGTTGTGAATGCTAAGACAGAACATTGTAACAGAGAAGGGATTCCTAGATGGAAATAAAGCGTGCAATAGATGCTTTCAAAATGAAATGTATCACAACTTACACTAGTAACAATATCAGACTTTCTAACTTACTGTACAAACATTGGTTTTTGATATAGCTGGATAATGATTAGGTATGTGCACCCATCCACTATCTACAGAAAATATCCATTTGTGGGCGATGTGATTGGAAGTTTGTGAGGCGTCAGTTCTCCTGAAAAATGTTTACATTTGATTTCGAACCTGGGTGTTCGGTTTTACATATTAAATAAATATAAAGTCTGTCAGTTTGCTCTTAATAAATGTAAACAGATACCCAATGTCCATACAGCCAGGATCTGCTCATATCTGCCCTTGCAGCTTTTACTTATAGAGGCTCCACCATCCACCCAATTAAGATGTGCACACTAGGACATATCTGAACTACTGAAAACTCAGACCTGAGTTACTGGATAACTTTATATTTCTTAGACGTACATGAAACTAACCCTGCAGGCCCTAAAGCTCTTGCACTCATTCGTGTTCCAAGGAAGGATCAAAGAGGGAACAGTGAAGAGGGACTAAAGCAAATAGAATCAAAATAAACACAAATGTTGAAAAGAATACCAGGTGGACTTAACACTGAAAAGTTTTTTTTATGGTCTTATGAGTCCTCCATCTGCAATCCTAATTAAATTGCATGGATGGAATTTTTGATATTTACTCACTACATAAATATTCAATCCTGTCAACTGCACCAATTGTAAAAATAGGCATTACAAATCGAGAATCCATTTAAATGCATGTTACCTTATATTATTATTCATTATTTATTTTTTGAAGTTGCAGATAAAAATAAGGAAGCATTACAGTCTCACTTTGAGGCAGGACTTCTGTGTACTGTGTTTGCTGAGTAATCAAATAGAATGGTAGCTGTTTTTTTATGTGAACATGGGTACGTTTTTCACAAATATTGGGCTATTTGTGTTTATTCACATAAATGCAAGACCTGTTACCTGGTAAAATTGCATACACATTCCACCTCGACTAATATCTATCATAGGATTCTGCTTTGCATTAAACTACACATTAGTGTTTACATAAGAATTGTCAAGTTTGAAACATTATAAATAAGCATCCGGGAAGCCAATGGAAACTCATGAGGCATGAGGGCTGGATCTAAGGGTAGCACAAGGGTTGGGTTGTGCTAGCATTTATGTTTAGGGTCATGGGATCTAAGGGTAGCACAGGGTTAGCATTTATGTTTAGGACCATGGGATCCAAGGGCAGCACAGGGGTTAGCATTTATGTTTAGGGTCATGGGATCTAAGGGTAGCACAAGGGTTAGCATTTATGTTTAGGGTCATGGGATCTAAGGGTAGCACAAGGGTTAGCATTTATGTTTAGGGTCATGGGATCTAAGGGTAGCACAGGGTTAGCATTTATGTTTAGGACCATGGGATCCAAGGGCAGCACAGGGGTTAGCATTTATGTTTAGGACCATGGGATCTAAGGGTAGCACAGGGGTTAGCATTTATGTGGATAGGGTCATGGGATCTAAGGGTAGCACAAGGGTTAGCATATATGTTTAGGACCATGGGATCTAAGGGTAGCACAGGGGTTAGCATTTATGTTTAGGGCCATGGGATCTAAGGGTATCACAGGGGTTAGCATTTATGTTTAGGACCATGGGATCCAAGGGCAGCACAGGGGTTAGCATTTATGTTTAGGACCATGGGATCCAAGGGCAGCACAGGGGTTAGCATTTATGTTTAGGACCATGGGATCTAAGGGTAGCACAAGGGTTAGCATATATGTTTAGGACCATGGGATCTAAGGGTAGCCCAGGGGTTAGCATTTATGTGGATAGGGTCATGGGATCTAAGGGTAGCACAAGGGTTAGCATATATGTTTAGGACCATGGGATCTAAGGGTAGCACAGGGGTTAGCATTTATGTTTAGGTCCATGGGATCTAAGGGTAGCACAGGGGTTAGCATTTATGTTTAGGGCCATGGGATCTAAGGGTAGCACAGGGGTTAGCATTTATGTTTAGGGCCATGGGATCTAAGGGTAGCACAAGGGTTAGCATATATGTTTAGGACCATGGGATCCAAGGGCAGCACAGGGGTTAGCATTTATGTTTAGGACCATGGGATCTAAGGGAAGCACAAGGGTTAGCATATATGTTTAGGACCATGGGATCTAAGGGTAGCACAGGGGTTAGCATTTATGTGGATAGGGTCATGGGATCTAAGGGTAGCACAAGGGTTAGCATATATGTTTAGGACCATGGGATCTAAGGGTAGCACAGGGGTTAGCATTTATGTTTAGGGCCATGGGATCTAAGGGTAGCACAGGGGTTAGCATTTATGTTTAGGGCCATGGGATCTAAGGGTAGCACAGGGGTTAGCATTTATGTTTAGGGCCATGGGATCTAAGGGTAGCACAAGGGTTAGCATATATGTTTAGGACCATGGGATCTAAGGGTAGCACAAGGGTTAGCATTTATGTTTAGGGTCATGGGATCTAAGGGTAGCACAGGGGTTAGCATTTATGTTTAGGGTCATGGGATCTAAGGGTAGCACAAGGGTTAGCATTTATGTTTAGGACCATGGGATCCAAGGGCAGCACAGGGGTTAGCATTTATGTTTAGGACCATGGGATCCAAGGGCAGCACAGGGGTTAGCATTTATGTTTAGGACCATGGGATCTAAGGGTAGCACAAGGGTTAGCATATATGTTTAGGACCATGGGATCTAAGGGTAGCACAGGGGTTAGCATTTATGTGGATAGGGTCATGGGATCTAAGGGTAGCACAAGGATTAGCATATATGTTTAGGACCATGGGATCTAAGGGTAGCACAGGGGTTAGCATTTATGTTTAGGGCCATGGGATCTAAGGGTAGCACAGGGGTTAGCATTTATGTTTAGGGCCATGGGATCTAAGGGTAGCACAGGGGTTAGCATTTATGTTTAGGGCCATGGGATCTAAGGGTAGCACAAGGGTTAGCATATATGTTTAGGACCATGGGATCTAGGGTAGCACAGGGGTTAGCATTTATGTTTAGGGTCATGGGATCTAAGGGTAGCACAGGGGTTAGCATTTATGTTTAGGGTCATGGGATCTAAGGGTAGCACAAGGGTTAGCATTTATGTTTAGGACCATGGGATCCAAGGGCAGCACAGGGGTTAGCATTTATGTTTAGGACCATGGGATCTAAGGGTAGCACAGGGGTTAGCATTTATGTGGATAGGGTCATGGGATCTAAGGGTAGCACAAGGGTTAGCATATATGTTTAGGACCATGGGATCTAAGGGTAGCACAGGGGTTAGCATTTATGTTTAGGGCCATGGGATCTAAGGGTATCACAGGGGTTAGCATTTATGTTTAGGACCATGGGATCCAAGAGCAGCACAGGGGTTAGCATTTATGTTTAGGACCATGGGATCCAAGGGCAGCACAGGGGTTAGCATTTATGTTTAGGACCATGGGATCTAAGGGTAGCACAAGGGTTAGCATATATGTTTAGGACCATGGGATCTAAGGGTAGCACAGGGGTTAGCATTTATGTGGACAGGGTCATGGGATCTAAGGGTAGCACAAGGGTTAGCATATATGTTTAGGACCATGGGATCTAAGGGTAGCACAGGGGTTAGCATTTATGTTTAGGGCCATGGGATCTAAGGGTAGCACAGGGGTTAGCATTTATGTTTAGGGCCATGGGATCTAAGGGTAGCACAGGGGTTAGCATTTATGTTTAGGGCCATGGGATCTAAGGGTAGCACAAGGGTTAGCATATATGTTTAGGACCATGGGATCCAAGGGCAGCACAGGGGTTAGCATTTATGTTTAGGACCATGGGATCTAAGGGTAGCACAAGGGTTAGCATATATGTTTAGGACCATGGGATCTAAGGGTAGCACAGGGGTTAGCATTTATGTGGATAGGGTCATGGGATCTAAGGGTAGCACAAGGGTTAGCATATATGTTTAGGACCATGGGATCTAAGGGTAGCACAGGGGTTAGCATTTATGTTTAGGGCCATGGGATCTAAGGGTAGCACAGGGGTTAGCATTTATTTTTAGGGCCATGGGATCTAAGGGTAGCACAGGGGTTAGCATTTATGTTTAGGGCCATGGGATCTAAGGGTAGCACAGGGGTTAGCATATATGTTTAGGACCATGGGATCTAAGGGTAGCACAGGGGTTAGCATTTATGTTTAGGGTCATGGGATCTAAGGGTAGCACAGGGGTTAGCATTTATGTTTAGGGTCATGGGATCTAAGGGTAGCACAAGGGTTAGCATTTATGTTTAGGACCATGGGATCCAAGGGCAGCACAGGGGTTAGCATTTATGTTTAGGACCATGGGATCTAAGGGTAGCACAGGGGTTAGCATTTATGTGGATAGGGTCATGGGATCTAAGGGTAGCACAAGGGTTAGCATATATGTTTAGGACCATGGGATCTAAGGGTAGCACAGGGGTTAGCATTTATGTTTAGGGCCATGGGATCTAAGGGTATCACAGGGGTTAGCATTTATGTTTAGGACCATGGGATCCAAGGGCAGCACAGGGGTTAGCATTTATGTTTAGGACCATGGGATCCAAGGGCAGCACAGGGGTTAGCATTTATGTTTAGGACCATGGGATCTAAGGGTAGCACAAGGGTTAGCATATATGTTTAGGACCATGGGATCTAAGGGTAGCACAGGGGTTAGCATTTATGTGGATAGGGTCATGGGATCTAAGGGTAGCACAAGGGTTAGCATATATGTTTAGGACCATGGGATCTAAGGGTAGCACAGGGGTTAGCATTTATGTTTAGGGCCATGGGATCTAAGGGTAGCACAGGGGTTAGCATTTATGTTTAGGGCCATGGGATCTAAGGGTAGCACAGGGGTTAGCATTTATGTTTAGGGCCATGGGATCTAAGGGTAGCACAAGGGTTAGCATATATGTTTAGGACCATGGGATCTAAGGGTAGCACAGGGGTTAGCATTTATGTTTAGGGTCATGGGATCTAAGGGTAGCACAGGGGTTAGCATTTATGTTTAGGGTCATGGGATCTAAGGGTAGCACAAGGGTTAGCATTTATGTTTAGGACCATGGGATCCAAGGGCAGCACAGGGGTTAGCATTTATGTTTAGGACCATGGGATCTAAGGGTAGCACAGGGGTTAGCATTTATGTGGATAGGGTCATGGGATCTAAGGGTAGCACAAGGGTTAGCATATATGTTTAGGACCATGGGATCTAAGGGTAGCACAGGGGTTAGCATTTATGTTTAGGGCCATGGGATCTAAGGGTATCACAGGGGTTAGCATTTATGTTTAGGACCATGGGATCCAAGGGCAGCACAGGGGTTAGCATTTATGTTTAGGACCATGGGATCCAAGGGCAGCACAGGGGTTAGCATTTATGTTTAGGACCATGGGATCTAAGGGTAGCACAAGGGTTAGCATATATGTTTAGGACCATGGGATCTAAGGGTAGCACAGGGGTTAGCATTTATGTGGATAGGGTCATGGGATCTAAGGGTAGCACAAGGGTTAGCATATATGTTTAGGACCATGGGATCTAAGGGTAGCACAGGGGTTAGCATTTATGTTTAGGGCCATGGGATCTAAGGGTAGCACAAGGGTTAGCATTTATGTTTAGGGCCATGGGATCTAAGGGTAGCACAGGGGTTAGCATTTATGTTTAGGGCCATGGGATCTAAGGGTAGCACAAGGGTTAGCATATATGTTTAGGACCATGGGATCCAAGGGCAGCACAGGGATTAGCATTTATGTTTAGGACCATGGGATCTAAGGGTAGCACAAGGGTTAGCATATATGTTTAGGACCATGGGATCTAAGGGTAGCACAGGGGTTAGCATTTATGTGGATAGGGTCATGGGATCTAAGGGTAGCACAAGGGTTAGCATATATGTTTAGGACCATGGGATCTAAGGGTAGCACAGGGGTTAGCATTTATGTTTAGGGCCATGGGATCTAAGGGTAGCACAGGGGTTAGCATTTATGTTTAGGGCCATGGGATCTAAGGGTAGCACAGGGGTTAGCATTTATGTTTAGGGCCATGGGATCTAAGGGTAGCACAAGGGTTAGCATATATGTTTAGGACCATGGGATCTAAGGGTAGCACAGGGGTTAGCATTTATGTTTAGGGTCATGGGATCTAAGGGTAGCACAGGGGTTAGCATTTATGTTTAGGGTCATGGGATCTAAGGGTAGCACAAGGGTTAGCATATATGTTTAGGACCATGGGGTCTAAGGGTAGCACAGGGGTTAGCATTTATGTTTAGGGCCATGGGATCTAAGGGTAGCACAGGGGTTAGCATTTATGTTTAGGACCATGGGATCTAAGGGTAGCACAGGGGTTAGCATTTATGTTTAGGGTCATGGGATCCAAGTGTAGCACAAGGGTTAGCATATATGTTTGGGGTCATGGGATCTAAGGGTAGCACGGGTTAGCATTTATGTTTAGGGTCATGGGATCCAAGTGTAGCACAGGGGTTAGCATTTATGTTTAGGACCATGGGATCTAAGGGTAGCACAAGGGTAGCACAAGGGTTAGCATATATGTTTGGGGTCATGGGATCTAAGGGTAGCAGAGGGGTTAGCATTTATGTTTAGGGTCATGGGATCCAAGGGTAGCACAAGGGTTAGCATATATGTTTGGGGTCATGGGATCTAAGGGTAGCGCAGGGGTTAGCATTTATGTTTAGGGTCATGGGATCTAAGGGTAGCACAGGGGTTAGCATTTATGTTTAGGGTCATGGGATCTAAGGGTAGCACAGGGGTTAGCATTTTTCATGGGATCCAAGTGTAGCACAAGGGTTAGCATTTATGTTTAGGGTCATGGGATCTAAGGGTAGCACAGGGGTTTGCATTTATGTTTAGGGTCATGGGATCTAAGGGTAGCATAGGGGTTAGCATTTATGTTTAGGACCATGGGATCTAAGGGTAGCACAGGGGTTAGCATTTATGTTTAGGGCCATGGGATCTAAGGGTAGCACAAGGGTTAGCATATATGTTTAGGGTCATGGGATCTAAGGGTAGCACAAGGGTTAGCATATATGTTTAGGGTCCTGGGATCTAAGGGTAGCACAGGGGTTAGCATTTATGTTTAGGGTCATGGGATCTAAGGGTAGCACAGGGGTTAGCATTTATGTTTGGGGTCATGGGATCTAAGGGTAGCACAAGGGTTAGCATATATGTTTGGGGTCATGGGATCTAAGGGTAGCACAGGGGTTAGCATATATGTTTGGGGTCATGGGATCTAAGGGTAGCACAGGGGTTAGCATTTATGTTTAGAGTCATGGGAGTTAAAACTGGAGTCCGAGTTCGCGAGAAACCCTCTAGTTTCAAGAATCTCAATAGATCAGGATCACATTTAGTCTTGACGGATGAGGAGAGCAGGAGGTAATATTTTTTCGGTGGGTTTATTTCAAAGAAGCTCTACATCAGCCAGGTTTGTAATGAGACACGCAGCATCGTAGAATGAAGATGTCTTCGATTGTTGAGGCCTTTAAACAAGTCGCCAGCATATTGGTGCAGGGTTACTCCGGTTGTTTTCAGGATTAGGCTTAGTGGCTCTATGTGTAGATTGAATAACGTTTGGCCCATAAAGGAGCCTAAGGGGCTACTCAGAACACATTGGCAATGGTAGAGTCGTGGTCTCCAGTCCTCACTACTTGGGATGAAGGCTAGGCTCATTACGTTTGCTGGCTTGTGTTGACGTCAGTAGGTGGGAAATAGTGATGCCGGCATGGTCAGTCCAGGCAACATACCGTGGCAGGTGAAGTTTGCCCTGATAATGCACAAGCAAAAGGATTCTAGGTTCTCTTCAGAGTGGCTTGGTAGTCTGATTACGTGAGTGATGTCAGCACACCGAAGAAGGCATCTTTCATGGTCATGATTGATGCATCACTTGGACAAGTGGAGTTGCCATGGCAGAAGATGTTTTTTTCGCTGGTGGAGGCTGCTCTGGTGAGGACAGACATCTTGGAGTTCAACAGACGGTTCATGTTAGGTGGTCTGTAGGGAAGGTAGGGCAAGATGGTCTGTGTGGGTGGATGACAGCAGACAAGGAGTACAAAGATGTTGCATGTCAGCAACAGCTGAATTGTGCACAGTGAATAAGAAAGCTGGGTCGCCGCAATTTCCCCTTCCGTTTCTTTTGGTCAGTCAATGTGCTGGGTGCTGCAGTCCTGTAATATTAGACCATCAGACACAGGGGGCTGGCGGTTGAACTAGCTGCCTGTTAGAAGGATGACATCTGTGTAATTAATGGGAGTAAGTGTGGCTGTGTCTGCTGCATGCTTGATTGCATCATGGGAATTAGTCAGCATGAGATGTGTGTGCAGTTGCTGTGAGATTTGGCAAGTGTGATGCTCCATAAGAAAGTTTGTGTTGCCGTAGAAACGTGACATGTGGGATTTCATTGGTTGCATCTGCTTGTGGAGGTAAAAGATGTGAGGAGGCTCATGGTAGCTGTAATGGTATGGCTTGTGAGATGTAGTGGGCGCGGCCCATGGCTTTTACCAGGCCAAAACGTAACAGGAGAGCACCGATGCCCTGGTCCACTCTTTGCTGAGCATGACCGGCCAATGGAATGCCCTGGGAGGAATGTGGCATATGATGCTGGGAGGTGTTAGAGGCTGGGAGCTCTCTGATTGGTGCTACCACTGTGGGGTCATGTGCTGCAGGTGCTTCTGGGGCTCTTCTGACCGTTTGATGGGACTAATCAAAGTATGATCGGTCTAAGTGGATGTTTACTTTATAGAAATTTCATTCAACTTTAGAAAGAGTGCATTGAATCAAATTGTATTCAAGCACGGGTCTCCAACCTTTTCTGTAATAAAAGCTACTTATTTTCAATGAAAATATTCTTGAGTTACTAATAAGTGTTGTAATAATGAACATATCAGGCAAGATTACATTAGTGACCACCTTATGCAAGATCACCAGCAGTGATCACAGTGACCACCTTATGCAAGAAGCAGTAATCACAGCGACCACCTTATGCAAGATCGCCAGCAGTGATCACAGTGACCGCCTTATGCAAGATCACCAGCAGTGATCACAGTGACCACCTTATGCAAGATCGCCAGCAGTAATCACAGTGACCGCCTTATGCAAGATCACCAGCAGTGATCACAGTGACCGCCTTATGCAAGATCACCAGCAGTGATCACATTGACCACCTTATGCAAGATCGCCAGCAGTAATCACAGTGACCGCCTTATGCAAGATCACCAGCAGTGATCACATTGCCCACCTTATGCAAGATCGCCAGCAGTAATCACAGTGACCGCCTTATGCAAGATCACCAGCAGTGATCACAGTGACTGCCTTATGCAAGATCACCAGCAGTGATCACAGTGACCGCCTTATGCAAGATCACCAGCAGCGATCACAGTGACCGCCTTATGCAAGATCACCAGCAGCGATCACAGTGACCGCCTTATGCAAGATCACCAGCAGCGATCACAGTGACCGCCTTATGCAAGATCACCAGCAGTAATCACAGTGACCGCCTTATGCAAGATCACCAGCAGTAATCACAGTGACCACCTTATGCAAGATCACCATCAGTGATCACAGTGACCGCCTTATGCAAGATCACCAGCAGTAATCACAGTGACCGCCTTATGCATGATCACCATCAGTGATCACAGTGACCGCCTTATGCAAGATCACCAGCAGTGATCACAGTGACCACCTTACGCAAGATCACCAGCAGTAATCACAGTGACCACCTTATGCAAGATCACCAGCAGTGATCGGAGTGACCACCTTATGCAAGATCACCAGCAGTGATCACAGTGACCACCTTATGCAAGATCACCAGCAGCGATCGGAGTGACCGCCATATGCAAGATCACCATCAGCGATCACAGTGACCGCCTTATGCAAGATCACCAGCAGCGATCACAGTGACCGCCTTATGCAAGATCACCAGCAGCGATCACAGTGACCGCCTTATGCAAGATCACCAGCAGTGATCACAGTGACCGCCTTATACAAGATCACCAGCAGTGGTCACATTGACCACCTTATGCAAGATCACCATCAGCGATCACAGTGACCGCTTTATGCAAGATCACCAGCAGCGGTCACAGTGACCACCTTATGCAAGATCACCAGCAGCGATCACAGTGACCACCTTACGCAAGATCACCAGCAGTGATCACAGTGACCACCTTATGCAAGATCACCATCAGTGACCACCTTATGCAAGATCACCAGCAGTGATCACAGTGACCACCTTATGCAAGATCACCAGCAGTGATCACATCAGTGCCTCGGGCACGAATGCCTGCAGTATTACAACAAAAGGCTTTCACGATGTACAATCACTGGATGGGTGATATTTAATAGCCATAGCTGTTATGTCCCAGGCATCAAGGTAATAATCTTAATAACTAAGTCTCCCTCAAAGCCACATGATTTATCACTCAAATACCAACTATAAATATATTTTGAAAATTCAACCAGTTTCCTCTAAACATCAGCTGTAGGTTCTGAACATAAATACATTTTTGTCTCAAACACATACTTTACAATTCTTGTATACATATATTAATTCGGCCAAGCAAAAGCTTCTAATTGAGAAGGCTGGTGTGCGCACAGAAGAGCTACCAGTGGCTCACGAGCTACTCGTCGGAGAAGTCTCTATTAAAGTTGTCTACTTTCCCATTATGATTTTGCCTTCATATTTGCAGTTTAGACATCCACGTTCTAAAATGTGTTGTCAATCGTGGGGCATTCTATTAGTTTCTCTGCTTCTCTCAGTGCCTGATTACATTTCGAAGTGCCTTAATCTCTATATTCCAAAAACCTTTCAGTTACAACTCCAATGAGGTCTGGGATCAGCCTGATGTGTGTTCCCTTAAAATGTGTGATGTGTATTGTAATTTCCTAGCTATGCATGGTATGCATAATTTCTGTTTTCCTTGTAGGCATTTGGGAAACGTAGTTCAAGCAGCAAAAGTCTTGCGTGACCTGTGAAAGTGCATGTATACCAGGCCCGATGCCTTCACTTGTCCTAATCATCACATGACTTTCAAACTCCGTAGACAAAACACTGGGGCTGGTACCGGTCTGCGTTTCATGCAGTTTTCACGCAGACGACTTCCCATGCATAATGTATAGAGAGAAAAAAAAACCTTTAATTCTCGCAGGAATTGGGCATTTTATTTGAAGGGAAAAAAACATTCTGGACATTTAGCTGGACAAATATTTATAGTTTTTGGGGGGGTGTGGCTCGCGCTCAAGGAACATGGCGGCGCCCGAGTGACTCTCCTCGGGTCGGCGGGGATGCCGACAGCCTCTTAGCAATTTTCCCTTCAGTGAGCCGTCGGGAACAAAGGGCGAAGAGGCAGTGATGACAGGGGGGGTGGTGGCTTTTTCTGAAGCTGCCCGACTCTCCTTTTCCGTGAGTGCCGCTTTTCTTTTACTCGCGGCTTCGCCATGATTCCGGCCGCCATTTGCGGTGCCGAGTTCCTGAGAGGAACTTCTAAATGAGGCAGAATTCTTGACATTTGCAGAGGAAAGAGGCATTATTTCGGAGGCTGTGGCGAGAAACATTCGGTGAGACCCTCCTCCTTATTAATTATAACATTGCTGCTTATCTTCGCTCGAGGCTTCTTCACAGCGGTAGCCGCCATTTTGTGCCTCACATTGATGAAGTTCTCACTAAATGGCGATTCTTGCGCTCATGATTAAAGAATTGGGACATGGTTTAGCTTGGAAATTTTGGTGACTGTTTAAAAAGTGGAGGGAAATTAAAAGACAAGGAACCATATTTAATCTGCCTTCCTTGAAAGTCTTCAGCTTCTTCTGCGCACTGTAGATTTATCATCATACTGACGGCCGTTTTGATTATTGAGCTCTGATTTTTGAGCTGATAAACACCTTGAGCTCTCAGGCTTGGAAAACATACTTTTCATTATTGATCCACGCTTTTTAATAACTTCCATATAAGAGCAGTCTGGGAGGCAGACCAGCCTGATCCTTTCATCATCCTCTCTTATGGGCAGATTGAAGAAGGCAAAATCTTTATTAACACCCTCTGCCAATAAAATTATCACCTGCTCAAATTTCTTCTCGCACTTGGCAACAATGGAGGATTTTGTGGTCTCCCTCCAAAGGGGCTCGTCTACATCAGACTCAAATTGGTGCGTCTGGGAAGATATCTACTAAACGTGTGAAGAAAGATCCACCTTCTCCTCCAAAATCAAGTTCGGCTGTATCAATGGACATCCTCTTAGAGAAAACCAGTGCTTTGCGTCCCTTCATGGAAGAGACCAATACCAAGCTACAACACCTCACAGATAGATGGTCACGCATGGAGGAGAGACTTAATATAGCTGAACAAAACATATCATCGCTGGAGTCAAATATCCTCAAGGTTAATGTTCTCCAATCTCAGGTCTCATCTCTACAGAGGCAGGCCGAAAACCTTGAGAATAGAAACAGAAGAAACAACCTCTACATTTATGGTCTACCGGGGGGTTTGGAGGGTTCCGACCCAATCGCCTTCTTCAAATCATACCTTCCAAAAATACTGAACCTTCCGGGCAGCGCTCCTCTAAACATCCAGCGAGCCCATAGATTGGGCCATCTACCTGTCTCTACTGCTACGATGAGAAGGCCAAGAGGAATAATAATATATTTTTTGGAATACACTGACCTCCTTAGAGTACTATCTGTAGCTAAATCCATGAAACGCATCTCATGGTCAGGTAACTCTCTGTTCTTTTGTCACGATTACGCAAAATGTACAGCTAACAGGCGTCGAGAGTTTCTTGCGTTAAGACCGGATCTTCGCTCTCTGGGTGCTCGATTTGGCCTCTTCCACCCTTGCTTGTTCAAAGTCACCTACAGGAATAAAACTACCACCTACGAAGAACCTGTTCAACTGAAGAGTTTTCTTAATGCTTGTAGGATGGACATTATGGATACTTCCACAACTTCCGACGCTTGACTTGTTTGATTCATGTCCCTTGCTCTGTTGCATGCAGTTTCGGAATTTTTCATGCAAATTTTTCTTGTAGAATTACTAGTTGTGTTAGGTTGAATAATTGAGAATATGCTTTATATTAATAAACTTTTCTCTCCTTACAGGTCTTTTCCCTTCGTCTTGTGGCTCCCTTACCTTTTGTGTAGTGTATGCTGCGGTTACCCCCTGCCTTCCCTGGTGGAGTAAGGACGTGTCATCTGTTCCATTCCCCCCATCTACCTATGTTTAGATTTCTTGGATTACTTGTAAATATGCTCTACTTTCTCCTGTCAACTCCACTATTGCTTATGTCTTTTTCTCAATCTCGACCATTTCTCTCTTTTGGAGATCTTATACAGTCTACTTTCTATTATATTCTATCTATTTCTTTTTCTCTTATTTATTTTCTCTTTTCCAGTTTATTGCTCATTAATGACATCCTATACATATTAATTGTTTTTTGTTCTCAAATACTTAGATTTTCTATTCTGGCTGGTTTGCTTCAATGTGATCTTTATATGAATGTTTTATGTCCCTGAAAATAATTTCCTGGAATGTCAGAGGCTTGAATTCTCCTATTAAGAGACAGCGTGTTTTGTCGCACTTATGTAAGTTGGATGTTAGTATAGCCTTAATACAAGAGACACACCTTACAGAATCTGAATCGTTAAAGTAAAGAAAAGTTGGGTGGGTGAGGTCTTCTTTTCGCATGGGGATGGTAAAAGGATTGGTGTTATAACCTTATGTCACAAATCACTTTGCACTAAACTTGTCTCTCAACAAACGGATGATGAAGGTAGATGGTTGTATACCAAGTTATTGATTGGAAATACTCCACTTTCCTTGTTCAACATATATGCCCCTACAAATGGCGAAGCTCATTTTTGGTCTGTAATAACCCAACAGCTCATCAACTACCCTGCAGATAATTTTATTTTTGCGGGTGACTGTAATCAGGTGGTGAATCTCTTTCTTGACCGCGACTCTACAATATCACACATTCCTAACAAAGCGCATAAATATTTTTACACACCATAGCGCAGAGAAATCTAACTGATGCTTTGGAGGCTTTGTAATCCATCTCTAAGAGAATACACCTATTTTTCGTCTCCGCATCAGACTCAATCTAGAATAGATTATATCTTCATATCACATAATGTCTCACAATACTTACGCTCAGCTGACATAGGCTCTATACGTATATCAGATCACGCCCCCGTTTCAATTCACCTAGATATAATATCCCAGCCCAAATTGCCTAATAGATGGCGTTTTAATAATTCACTTCTCTTAGACACTACATTCACTTCTTCTATTTCTTTCTTTCACCTCAACAACCAACTGGACCCCAGCACCACAACCCTCCTGGACAACCTCCACAACATTGGACTCCGCCAGATCGTGACCGAACCCAAGCACTCAGCAGGACACACCCTCGACCCCCTCTTCACAACAGGAAACTCCACCACCTTCAGCCACACCACCGAACTCCCATGGACTGACCATCGATGCGTCCACTTCACCTTCAGAACACCCACCATCCACAGACACCAGCACCTGCTCCCACGAAGAAACTGGACCAGAATCACCGACGACCAGCTAACCTCATCACTCAGCAACTCCACCCCAACCATCGCGGAAAACGACGACCCCAACACCGCAGCCCGAACCCTGCACAGATGGATCTCCGACAGCGCCAACACCATAGCCCCCCTCAAGAAAAACAACAACTCCCACGCCAAGAAAGCTAGATGGTTTACCACTGAACTTCGAGAGTCCAGACGCACTTGCCGCTGCCTCGAAAAGGCCTGGAGGAACATCAAATCCACAGAAGCCCACCACAACTTCAGAACCGCACCAACGCCCACCACCAACTCATCAGAAAAACGAGGAAAAAAGCGATTGAAGACAGAATCTCCACTCACGCACACAACAGCAAAGAACTCTTCAACATCATCAAGGAGTTCGCCCAACCCACCAGCAAGTCCACCGACATCCCTCCCTCACAAGACCTCTGCGACAAACTCAGCACCTTTTTCCACCACAAAATCAAGAGCATCTACGACAACTTCGACGAAGACAACCAACACACTGAACCCTCACCAACCACCCCCGACACCCTGAAGCCAGCGATCGACAACTGGACAGCCCTCACCACCGAAGACACACTGAAGACACACTGAAGACGATGAAGTCAATCCACTCCGGGGCCCCCACGGACCCCTGCCCCCACCACATTTTCAACAGAGCCGCCGACACCATCGCACCCATGCTCTGCCACACCATCAACCGCTCCCTGGCAACCGCCTCGTTCCCCGACGACTGGAAACACGCCGAGATCAACCCCCTCCTGAAGAAACCCTCGGCGGACCCCACCGACCTCAAAAACTACAGACCCATCTCCCTGCTCCCGTTCCCAGCGAAAGTCATAGAGAAAGCCATCAACAGCCAACTCGCCACATTCATCGAAGAGCACAACATCCTCGACTCCTACCAATCCGGCTTCAGAAAAAACCACAGTACGGAAACCGCCCTCCTCGCCACAACAGACTACATCCGCACCTTACTGGACAAAGGAGAAACAGCAGCCCTCATCCTCCTCGACCTCTCAGCGGCGTTCGACACAGTCTCTCACCGCACCCTAATACGCAGACTCCACGACGCAGGGATCCAAGACAAGGCCCTCGACTGGATCCGCTCCTTCCTCTCCAGCAGAACGCAGCGGGTCAGACTCCCCCCTTTCCTCTCGGACCCTACACCAACCACCTGCAGAGTCCCCCAGGGGTCCTCCCTCAGCCTTACGCTCTTCAACATCTACATGGCTCCGCTCGCCATCGTCAGAACCTACGGACTCGACATTGTGTCATACGCAGACGACACCCAACTCATTCTCTCCCTATCCAACGAACCCAACACCGCCCGACACAACTTTCGAGAAGGCATGGAAGCCGTCGCCAAATGGATGAAAAACTGCTGCCTACAACTAAACACCAACAAAACGGAAGTACTCATCATGAGCCCAAATTCCGACGCCTGGAACGACACCTGGTGGCCCCCCGCCCTCAGAAGCCCGCCCACCCCCATGGACCACGCACGCAACCTGGGAATCATCCTGGACTCCGAGCTCAAAATAGACCGCCAGATCAACTCCGTCTCGTCGTCCTGCTTCCACACCCTCCGCCTCCTACGTAAGACCTTCTAATGGATCCCCCTCGAACACAGAAAGACCGTCACTCACGACCTGGTCACCAGCAGACTCGACTACGGCAACGCACTCTATGCCGGAATAAACAAAAACCTCACCCGCAAGCTATAGAACATCCAGAACGCCGCCGCAAGACTGGTCCTCAACCTGCCAAGACACTGCCACATCTCCCAGCACCTGCACACACTCCACTGGCTCCCCATCAAAGCTAGAGTCACCTTCAAGATGCTCACCCACGCTCACAAGGCCCTCCACGACACCGGACCAGCATACCTGAACAGCTGACTCAAATTCCACGCACCCCAAAGGACCCTACGATCAGCCCAGCTCTCCTACGCCATGGTCCCCCGCACCAGAAAGACCAGATCGGGAGGCCGCTGCTTCTCTTTCCTCGCAGCCAGAGCATGGAACGACCTTCCGCTCCACCTCAGACAGACAACATCGCTCCCCATCTTCGCAAGAAACCTCAAAACCTGGCTCTTCGACAGACCCCCTCCTTGATGGACTGGAACCTGCGAACCACACCCCACCTCCCCCCAGCTCCTTGAGACCCCTACGGGTGAGTAGTCGCGCTTAACAAACACCTGATTGATTGATTGTTTCATTAGTATTTTCATTTTAATAAATCAGATGATATGCCCTTCCACATCATTTAGGACGCGTTTAAGGCAACTGCTTGTGATTTCATCATCAGATACCTCTCTAACAAATGGGAAAAATCTCGTATTTCAACAAATAAGCTCTTAACTAACATTAAAAGCTTGGAACACTCTTTTATACTTCCAAATCGAAGCAATGCTTATCAGAACTTATTAGCGCCAAAATCCAATTTAATAAGGAATCTACTGATAATGCCTTTTATATTTATTAAAGTCGAGTGCGAAATTTTATGGCGGCCGAAATAAAGCAGGTAAATTACTAGCTAATTACCTTAAGATCAAACAAAATAGGCTCCACATTGAATCTTTTTTTGATGTAAATCAATCACCAAAATTTAAGGACTCTGAAATATTAGAAGAATTTGTACAGTTCTATAAATCACTTTACACTCCAGAAACGGAATCCTCTATTTCTGATATTTCTCATTATCTCTCTTCTATTCAACAATCTTCTGCTCCCCTGTTGAAATTCGACTCACTGGCATTAGATATATCTCAGGCAGAGTTACTAAATGCCTTGCAAACTCTCAAAAAGGACAATGCCCCAAGTCCGGATGGATTCACGGTTGAATTTTATTCCCACTTCGCTCATTTGCTTATCCCACATTTGTTCAACCTTATAACCTCTTTTTTACACTCACATGGATCTACTGGCTCCTTTTCAGAAGCTCTGATTTGCCTAATCCCTAAAGAAGGCAAAGATCTACACTTTTGTAAAATTATAGCCCTATTTCTTTGGTCAATGTGGATTATGAGATCTTCTCTAAAGCTCTAGCTATGCGTCTAGAATCTTTTCTCCCTCAATTACTGGGCAAAGAACAATCGGGCTTTGTCAAGGGAAGATATATCATGGATAACACACGCTTATTTTTTTATATTTTATCTAAATCATCATATTACCCAGACTCCCTTGCGTCAATTGCTTTGGATGCTGAAAAGGCATTTGATCGAGTATATTGGCCTTTCATATGTCATACACTTAAATGGTTTGGCTTTGGATCCAAAATTATTTCTTGTATTTCTCTATTGTATAAAGATCCTAAGGCTGCCATTTTTGGAAATGGCCTCACTTCTTCGTATTTTACTCTACGCAGAGGGGTTCGTAAAGGTTGCCCATTATCCCCCTTTCTTTTCAACCTGGCCTTAGAACCATTCTTATCTAGAATACGGCAAAATCAACACATACATGGTTTTGCATCTAACATCCAGCAAATTAAATTAGCAGCATACGCAGATGACGTTCTATTGTTTCTTTCTCATCCCCAATCTTCTCTCCCAGTGTTCTTACAAGAAGTTGACTCTTATTCAGCAGTCTCTGGATACAAACTGAACAATGAAAAATGTGAAATATTGCCTCTGACTAAATGCACTTTTAAGGAAGACTTTTTATATCAAACTTTAAATGGTCCCCTCAACATATTCAATATCACGGAATTTGGTTCACCCAATCTATGAAAACTACAATTTCTTTAAATCTGGATAAATACCTAATTAAAATAACCTCACTTATTGCGAGATGGCATCCTCTATATTTGTCTTGGTGGGGTCGACTTGATTCCATCAAAATGATGATAGTTCCTATCATACTGTATATCATTTCGAACCTTCCATTACCCCTACCACTTAAATTCCTTCACAGGATTAACTCATCACTTACGTCTTTTTATGGAATAACAAAAAGTCTTGTATGTCTCTATCAAAGCTGTCACACCCAAAATCAGAAGGAGGCGTAAACTTCCCTGATTTTTCTAAATTCCATAAGGCGTTCCTACTACGCCAACTTTCTCGCTGGCTCTTGGACTCCTCATTGGACTCTCCATTGTGGGTTGACCTCGAAAAATAATTTCTTTCCCCCTTTTCTTTTCATGAATACTTGTCCTTTACCCGCAAACCACAAAAGACATCTACACCGATTCTTAAATATTCTTGTAAAATTCTTGATTTGGTTCTTCATTTTACCCCTACTGATATTGATTCTTTCCTCACTTCTACTATTTGGCATAACAAGTTTATACTAATAAATAATAAACCCATACATTGGAAGTTTTGGCGAAACAAGGGATTACTTTGGGTACACCAGCTCTTCGATCATGGCACACTTCTCCCATTTTTACGAGCTCATCAGATTTTTTGCCTTCCTCTTTCTTTTCAGTGTAAATTTCAGACTTTACAAACTGCAGTGTATACTGCTTATACTCATTTTCAATCTTCTTCTTCCCCATCTCCCTCTTCAGAATTTTAATGAATAAGTTCTTACGCACAAGCCCTAAGGCATCTAACATATATGCTCATCTGACCTCCTCCCCTACAAACGGAGCCAAAACTAAGGTAGAAGTATCCTGGGAGCAGGATTTTGATATGGTTTGGCCAATATCCCTCTGGAACAAAATTTGGACAAAAATTAGGAAATCTTCCAGGGCAGCAAATGCTACACAAACTCTCTTTTTCATATATAATAGACTTCTTTTATCTCCTACATCTCTAAATAGAATGCACTCTGACCATCAAGACAATTGTTGGTCGTGTCACTCTGAACATGCCGACTTAAAACATATACTTTTTACATGTCCATTTGTGTCAAAATTTTGGAAGCAAACTTGGACTCAAATTAACACAATTTTGTGCACTGCAATCCACTTTTCATTCGCTAATATTTTTGGGGGAAGTTTGTCTAATGATTGGGAAATAGATTTGTCTCAGTTACGTATTCTAGACCTATTGTTAGCAGTCGCATTCCAACAAATTACGAGCATTTGGAAAGATTCATCCAAATTATCCTTCCAGAGTTGGTGGTATGCTGTTTGTCACAATCACAGACTAGAAACTGCTTTTGTCTATCCCATTTCCCTTGCTATGAAACGATTACATTTATGGTCTCCTGTCACACAATTTCTGGATAATAGTGCGATCCGTTCATTTGCTCCCACTCCATCGCAACAAGAAGTACTTCAGCCTCCTTGATTTTCCTTTACTGGTATTAATACTATTTTACTATGTTTATTGTTATTGTCCAACCAATTGTATATTCATACTAAGCTACGTCTCTCAGTGTGCAAGCCAGCTTTCTTCATTTCTAGTTATTTACTATTTCTTCATCTTATGTATAATTTATGTACATGTAAACTGGTTCATATGTCATTTTTCCTGTTTTCCTGTATTATATATTAATGTCTGACATTTCCTTCAATAAACTCACTTTTGAACTGGAAATATTTATAGTTTTTGCTCAAAATGATATTGCCTCACCTACCAAACAAAGCCTCTGAATCAGGGGCCCCATGCATCATCCGAAAATCGGGTCGCAAACGGACAGATTCGCAGAATCGCCCCTTTGCGACCTGTATTTTTGCATTTGGGATGCATCATCCCAAATGCAAAAATCGCAATTTAAGGAATCGCAAACTTGCGATTACTTAATTGCGATTGCATTTAAGGAATCGCAATTTGCTATTCCTTAAATGCAATGCACTAAACTGAAAAACATAGCGATTTCGCTAATAGGGGTCGCAAATTACCATCAATCTGAACTCGATGGTAATTTGCAAAAACTTTGAAAAATGCACAAAAGTGCATTTTTCAAAGTGCTATGTGGCGCACACATATACCCTTACGGCATATGTGTGCGCCACATGAGCCCAGATGCCAAATTTGGGGTGCAGCAGGGTGGCCTTTAAGGCCCCTAGCACTCCTTCAATTGCATTCGCAATTTGCGAGTACCTATTTGGTACTCGCAAATTGCGAATGGCTTTCCATTCATTCCTATGGGCCTCTAGGCCCATAGGAATGAATGGAAAGGCATTCCTTAATTGCGAATCGCAATTTGCAATTCGCAATTAAGGAATTTGTAGGAATCGCAAATATTTTTGCAAAACCTACATGCATAGGCAATTGTGATTCCTTAATAGCGATTCCTTAATAATCGCTATTAAGGAATCGCAATTGCCTAGCTTGATGCATGTGCCCCCAGTTGTTTATTTTATAGAAAGAACCCTTTCTGTCAGCTATTGCCACTATTAAGATTCTCGACAGTGAATGGTACACACAGAGGTTCTGTTGCAGATGTGTTTGCCTTGGTCTCATCTTTACGATCCTGTTCCCAGCACTGCTGCAGGTACATTGATGTTAAGTGTTGCACTGTATTTATATTTTCTCTGTTTGGTGGCATTTGTTGAGCCTGTTTGTGCTGTACTAATTCAGAATAGCTTTCAGTTGAGAGTGAGCATAAACACGTTTAAAAAATGCATAGGTTTGTTTAGATTCATATGTGTTGGAAAGTAGAAATGAACAAAACCCCACAAGAGATCTCTCCTACTCTTACCACCTACATTGCTCACTCACCTACTTCTCTACCAGCAGCTTTTCCTGCTTCTTCACCTCTCCCTACAACACAAGCCACTTGGCGTGTAACTACTCTCCCTTTTTACGAAATGGACTTATCATAAACATATCCTTAGCAAGATTCAAAAAGAGAGAAATCGAACTCCATATACATGGAACATGGCGTGATGGCAATGCATGAATTCATGGACTCAGACAAGTAAAAATAAAGGCACAAAGAAAAAAAACGCACCTTTGAATGAATCACTAAAACTGCTCTCAACTGAACAATGCAACGCTAAAGTATAAGAGGAGACCATTGCCCGACTAACCCTCAACAAACAAACCAAAGTCAGGGCTTGAAGCTCTGCTGGGCCCAAACTAGTGCTGACGGAACTGTCACTCACGCAGGTGCTGCTGTTGGTGTCTCCATCCCCCCTCAAAACTGCAAATTCTGCATATGCATAAGACATATTATGGGTCCATCACTTAGTGGACATTAAGAGGAGCAACTTTAAAATTCCAATATGAGTTTTAAAACACCTAAGAGCTAGGACTGGTCTTAGAAAGGTGTCAAGCCTAGCAGCAAACAATGGAGGCAGTTCATTTTAAGGTACATCCTTCGTGGACTTTGCTGTTTGCCATCTAATTCTCAGCAGCCAAGAAGTGACTGGCGGCCATCTTGTGGGGCTCTCTCTCTCGCCATTGGTGGTTGAACTGATGTCATCAACCAATGCATCCTCACGGTGGGACAGAAAAAGGCACGAGCTCTCACTATTGCCAGAACTAGTGAAAACTGGAAAAACTCAACAAATAAAAACGACCCCATACAGGGATAAAAACCACAATCCAGGTTGTGGTGCACGCTACATAAATGAGCGATGTCGTTTGCTTTATTTTCTGTTATTTTTCTCTCCTCGGACAAGCACCCCCACATTGCATCCTGTGAACACAGTCTTTGTGATCTGGACAAAGCTTAGGGAGATTTTCACATTTTTGCCAAAAGTTAAAGAAAGACCCAAGAATTAGGATTTATCAGTAAATTATTATTTTGTCAGAGACTCATGGGCATTAAAACAAATATGTACATATATATTAATTCTGGGTGACTTATATTTGAAGTACAAAGAAATTGACACATTTTACTATTACTAGAGATGGATAAATAAAGGTGATGAACAGAATCTTATCTTGTTCCTTTCTTACATAAACAAAACATTCTCTTCGATACCCACTGAGGCTTGGTAAAACAGAGTGTGGCCATGTGTTCTTTTGATTCCATGATGCAGTTCCTTTTGCTTTAAATGGCGTGTCCGCATGGGCGGAGCCTTCAGCGGGTGATTGGCAGGTTCCCTTGAGGCGGTCTACTGGATTCAACCTTGTGAGTTGACAATATTGACCTACATGCTCATGCTGCTTGCACTGTTGTTGTAAGCTACATTGCTTCTCCCACCCTATAAACAAAACAAGGCCAGGATTACATCATGATGATCATGACCTCTGACCTTGAAGCATAGGCATGTTA
The DNA here is from genome assembly GCA_963921515.1 of Calotriton arnoldi. Classification (NCBI taxonomy): domain Eukaryota; kingdom Metazoa; phylum Chordata; class Amphibia; order Caudata; family Salamandridae; genus Calotriton; species Calotriton arnoldi. Next base: position 1,585,739 of record CAWUFW010003919.1, on the reverse strand, counting down.
AAATCTACACCATTGCTATATTTCCCAAGGTCACATTTTCATGCACAGCTCTGAAATCAATTTGGAACATGGACTGAAGTCCACTGGACTAGAGGAAAACTGAAGCCTCCAGGTAGGACGGAGTCCAGGGAATGGGTCAGTCCCACGAGACTGACTGTTCCCCAACGCTGATGGCACTTCACAAAATCTCCCGATTTACCCATAGGCCAATCTGCTTCTGAATGCAGGGCAGAAACATTACAGACTGCTCTGGTATCTTGATAGCACAAGAATCACAAACTCATATATCCTAATTATTTTCCACCCCGTTGCTCTCCGGTATCATAGTGCAGCAACCAAGGCGTAAATGGATCTTTTTTGCAATTTATAAACATGTTAGTATGTTTTTTCCCAAACAATAGAGGACCATGTTCCATTGTCCGGGTTCTGATACCGCCAAACCTTACTTTGCCTTTGTGGCTCCCATTAAGATGGCTGCTGAGCGCTGGGCGGGAAACAAATCATCTACCCTCCAACAACACAGACTTTATAGAGACAATAATACTGACTAAATACTTGGTGGGACACCTGAGGAAGGGTCTACATGTCACAGCCGTGGTGACCGTACGGAGCAACTCTGTGCACAATGCAGACCTATTTGGAGGAAGAAGTGTAACTCAAAAAAGTGTTGATTTAAGAGCATGTGGAGCAGGGTTTGCAACCTTAGAGAAGGTTGTGCTGTGAACCAACAAGGAGCTTCTTTTGTAGAATGCACAGTAGGTTTGGGGCTTTTCACACCTAGGGTCTCACGTTCCCATCTTGTTGGAGAGGAAAAACGCTCTCCACCCTGTATCGTGGTGTGTGCCATAGTACATATGTCACGCAGCTTATGGACACAGGCTTTTCTGACCCCTACTCTCAATGTACTCCTTCCTTAAACATTCCCAGTTGGATGACCCGTGATTGGTAAGGCATGCTTGAGCCAATCAAAGCTCTAACTCAAGCATACACCCCATGTGTAGTGGGTAAGGACAGTTCCCACTGGGCGCAGACTCACGGTTGATGATTCCGATTAGGTCACCTTGGGATCCAGGACAAGTCCAAAGCCCTAGGGATCTTGAGAGGGTACCTATGTGTGTGGAGCACACCCATGTAGACCAGGAGGCAAGTAGCAGCCTTAAAAGGGCAAGTCCTGATGGCTTGGCTCGTAAAGACCCACACTCATGTGTCCCTCTGCGCATTCTGCGTCCCCGCCAGCGCTCAGCTGCTCCGCCAGCACAAGTGGTTGCTGGTCCTCCTCTTCTGAAATGATAAACACAGGCTTGGACTTTTCAATCTCCATACAGAAGTCTTTGGTTCGGGTAACGCTGCCCAAGCTACGCTTGCCAGGGCTCAGACCCTCCTTGGCAGTCTCTTGGCCAATGCGTGGGATTTCTATGGGGCTAATTTCCTGGGCAGCTCTTGAATGCTCCGCCTGTCCCTCATCCGGTGAGCTGGCCCGAAACCCAAAGTAGGGACTACCAAAGTGAGACTTCTTAAGGCTGCCAGTGTACACCTTGCGCTGCCGCTGGGCAGACTGGCTAAGTGGGTACGAGGCATTGCTGTGGGAAGGCTGTAAGTGGGGCGGTTCGGAGGCACGCCCCACGTGTGCTGTAGGAATGGCCTGCTCGCTGCTGTCTTCACTGGAATTCCCTCCTGCTGCCATCAAGCCCTGAAACAGAAAATAAAAGGGTGTCAAGGAAGCCGAACATGTGCCGGACATAACATGCACAAAACATCCGCATGCGCCAAAACATACACTACAGTCACACAAGCACCGTACAAATGCAATACAAAACATATGCATAAAACGAAAACAGGCAACAAACCCACAACGCATTTCATAGCACACAACACACAGACACATACAAACATAACAAATGCAACGCGCACAATCCCATGCATTCGCACAAACACAGCACGCACCAACTATATAACACAATCTGCACAATACAAAAAATACATCCAACACATACAAAATGCATTCACTTGCAAGCCACACCACACAGAGCAATAAATATATGCCATACTTCTATGGTACACATCCCACATACAACGCACACATACATACGAAAACTACAAAAGTACTGTGATCTATAGACAGCTGCATTCAAATAAGTATGTTTTTGTTCATTCCATGCCACTTTGCATCCGAGGGTCCCTTTAATATGTTTCCCTTCTCTTAGCATGGTGTCACGGCTAGAAGGCCCCTGCTGTATGCTCACAGCACAGGCAGCACTTCAATGTGTGTGTATGTGTGTGTGAGGCCAGATGCCAACCGAACACAGTTTTGTGTGGTGTCCCATGTGTGAGGCCGGCCTACCTCTCTGTCACAGGGGCAGCAACCTTCCAGCAGGAGCAGCCCAGACCGATGAGACATGACAAACTGCTGCCTACCTGTCTGAAGTGATGCTCTGGGGAGTAAAGAGAAGCCTTGGACTCTGTCAGTGGCGTCCCCCCCCTTTAGGGCACAGAAGCGTCACCCCCCTGCTGCCAGTGCAGCAAAAGTGAAAAATAAAATGAATTAGCATTTTATTTTTCACTGCTCCCATCCCGAGCAGTGTTTGGGGGCGGGGCTGCTGCTGACTGGCAGCAAGGGAGTGGTGCTAACTCCACCAGTTTACACTGCACATGTCTCTTTGGCCGGCCCTCTTGCGACGCCCAGCCTGACATGCGCAGTGTAAACCTCTCCACCCAGCTGTGTTAGACAGCTGAGTGGAGAGCAGGCTCAGACCTCCTGTGCCTGCTGGAGCGTCAAGGCAGCCTGCTCCAGCCAATCTTGGCGCTGCTCTCATGCTGCTCATCTGCAGAATGAGAGCAGTGTTGGGATTTGGAGAGGGTTGGCTGAGGCTCCAGGAGGATTCAAGGTGACGAGGAAGCATAGGCAAGTACAATTTTAAGTTTTATTTTTTGGCCCACTGACGGGCACTGTGAGAAACTTGCATTGCGTTCAGCCTTAATTCCAGAGCTCTCAGTCACGGCCCGTTATAAAATCTGACTGTGAGCTTTGGAACGTGAGCCTAAAGGCATTGTCATTTATCACAGTGCCTGGCCCGACGACTCTCCACTTTTGAGGGCCACCGACCGCCACTGGTCTCTGTACTTCTTACAATCGCTTCCAGGCATGTAAAATGTTTGTAAAGGATAGATAGTCCCAGTTTTCTAGGAGCTGAAATGACAAGAACTCGAATTACCAGATCCGTTCGGGGGCGGGGGGAGGATGCAAAGAGTGTTATTTGTCTTGAGCTTCACGCTCACGGGTGGTGGAGGGGGGTTCACTCTGGACAAGTCATTTTATTGGCAGATGTTAAAGCTAGAAAATCCTTTTGGTATGGCAAAGACAAACATTGGAAGGGGCTGTTGTATTTCTAAAATACCATAGGGACACATGTACGAAGCCTTTTTGTGGTCACGAAGAGTCGGATTTGTCGAATTGGACCATTGGTAACCGCAAAAAGGTCTTTTGATATGTACAAAACACGTTACCAAATAGCAATTTAGGTTTGCGATTCAGCATTTGGAAGGGGCGTGTTTAGGGCATTCCATCCAAATACCGAATCAGTATGGATTGGTATGTATTAATGTTTTGCAACTGAATTCCGGTCGCAAAACATTAATCTTTTATCACCTCCTCAAAGGAGGTGGTAAGCCATTCACAAACAGGAACGGGTTCTCTTGGGAGCTGCTTCCCCTTCATGAATGTTGAGAAAAACATTTTTTAAGAGTAGGCAGTGGCCCAGTTCACCACTGCCTGCTCATAAATGAAACTTACATGTTTCATTTTTTTGTGCATTCTGTTTTCCTTTGAAGAAAAAGGTTTGCACTTTTAAAAGAAATGCTTTATTTAAAAGCAATCACAGGCATGATGGTCTGCTGACCTCAGCAGGCCACCATCCCTGTGATGGCTGCAAATCCTAGTGGGTCGCAATTTGCGACCTACCTCTTTAATATTCATGAGGTAGGTCGAATTGCGAACCAATAGGAATTGGTAAGTTGTAAATCGACCTATTAGGACATAGGCCGGTTTGCAAATTACCACACGTGTCGCATATTGTGACCAGTATTTTGCTATCAGTTCATACATCTGGCCCATAATCACAACTGTTGAGAACAATCACAGACAAACAGCACTCATAATCCATTTCCCATTATTTATATGTCATCCAAATATGAACGTGTTAACTCAAATTCCGGCAGCGCAAAAAGAAAAAAAAAACACTTGGCAAAGCCAACACATCTAACTTGGCTGCAAGTTAGATCTCCATTCTTCTTTAAGAAGTTATAAGTCATCCCACGATGGATGCCAGCTAGGCACTTTTCCAGATGACTTGTGGAATTACAGGATGACTGGTACTACCTCAGCAAATGCAGAGCGTCATCTGCATAGAAAGCGGATTTGAAAGGAGCAACCTATTCTGTGCAATGGTTCAACTTACTCGAAGACAACAGGTGAAATGGCCCACCCATGTGACACCTCACAGGACACTGTTTACACCTCCAAGAGAAAGGGGGAAGGAAGGCCATATGAGTGCAGCTGCTTAGAAAGCATCAAAGCCATTGGGCAGGACCAGAAAAGCGTGGCATTTGCAACAAACACACTTAACAGATGTAAAAGCAACAACCTGCCCCTCCCGAAGGCCCTCCTCCTGTGTCAGTAGGACGGCTTTAATGCTGTGCAATGGGCGCACGCCCACTTGCCACCCATCAACAAGATTGTGATTTTCTGGGACTCTATTTGGCCAGCTAAAAACAAGCTTCCCCACGATCTGGGATGCTGCCAGGAGATGGTGGGTTTAGAATTCTTCACAATGGGCAAGTCCAGCTCAGTTTTCTTAAGCAATGCAAGGAGGATGCCTTTCTCACAAGCATTTGAGAATGAATGTATAATAAATTGTAAAGTGCACAAGTTGCTCAAACTAGGGCATCAAGGCTCTAGGGAGTACGCTAAAGAGGTAACAGGCAGGATTAATTTAGTGGGAAAAGCAATGTTTTCAGCCGTTTTTAAAGATGATTCAGAGGGGGCCTGACAAAGTGCATGAGGGAGGGCATGCCACTGTTTAGGAGCGATGTAAGAAAAGGAACGGCCCCAAAGTCTAGATTGCTTAAATCGGGGGCTGCCAGTAGTCCGAGAGGTCTGGTGGGTGCATATAGACTGATGAGGCCATGGGTGTATTTTGGACTCTTTTTAGACAGGGCAAGGAAGTTAAGTACAGAAGTTTAAAAATCATTCTTTTTTTTTTTTAGTTAAGTACTTTTTATTAAAGATAAAGGATAGTAAACAATACAGAAAATAAACAAAATATACCTTATTTAACAGAGTATAACGTTAATAAGTTCATATAAATATAAGATTCCATAGAAACAAACATAGAAATATGGAATATAAGTAGAATGATTAACTAAGTAAACAGGAAAGGTTATTTCTGCATTAAAAGAAGTTTTTTTTTTTTTACAAAAGGGATAGAAGGGGAAAAGGAAAAAGGAGAAAAAACAAAAAGAAGGGGAAGAAAATAAAATGAATTATTAGGGAGGAGATGAGTGTGAAGATAAGAAAGTGATAAAAGGAAGCCAAAGCAAGTCAGATTTAATTTTTTGAGATAGACAAGAAGATGAAACAGTTGATATTCTATGTTCATCACAAATAAAGTTCCACCAAACTATAATAGATAGCTTAGAGTTGTCTTTCCAACATGATAAAATAACTTTGAAAGCAAGAGCAATAAACAGGTCAAGTAGGACAGGTTTTGGAGAGAGATTTTCGAAATCAGCAGATAAAGTACAGAAGAAAACATTTTGGATAGAAAGTGGAATAGTACATGAGAAAATCAATAAACATTTTGCCCAAATAGTTTTCCAAAATTCAATAACATTAGGACAATAATAAAGTAAGTGTGTCAAAGTACCATGCTTTAATAAAGGAAACTCGCAGTGCTTTCTATACCGGGAAGATAGAAGAGGCTAAAAACGCCTCTAAAGAAATGTTCACCATTCTTAAATCACTACAATCAGCGGAAAAACGTACCGAACCTCCCTCAAACACGGAGGAGTCCTGCAACAAGATCGCAGAATTTTTCGCTGATAAAGTAGCAAGGATCTACAACACCTTCCCCATAGAAGCACAACGCGGTAGAAGCAACAAGGACATTACGTCTGTAGTACTCAAAGGAGATAACCTTGAGGAGTTCAAGATGCCTCAAAAAGATGAGCTGAGGAAGCTAGCGAGGGGGATCAAATCTGGATCCCCGAGGGACCCAGCACGCCCAGATTTACTGCTGCAAGGCGAGAAGTGCATTCTGCCGTTCATATCTGAGCTAATCACCCGTTCTTTTCAATCGGGAGAGCTTCCCGATGAATGGAAACAAGCTATGGTTCGCCCTCTAAGAAAAAAACCTCAAATAGACCATTCAGTTCTAGAGAACCTACGCCCTATCTCACTACTACCTTTCTTTGCAAAAATAGCAGAAAAAATAGGGAATATGCAGCTCAACAAGCATATGGACAGTAACAACCTAATGCATCCCTCACAATCTGGCTTCCGAGCTGCACACTCCATGGATACAGCCCTTCTCCTGGCTACGGAAACCTTAAGACAGCATGTGGACGAAGGTCAAACAGCTGCTCTGATCCTATTGGACCTCAGTGCAGCTTTTGACACTATCACATGGCTTCCTCCTCCAAAGATTAGAGACATGTGGAGTCAGGGACAGGGCTCTACGATGGATGAGGTCCTTCCTGTCATCTAGAGGCTTCCAGATTACACTAGACTCCCATACGTCCAAGAGTTTTCCCTTACCACAGGGAGTTCCACAGGGCTCAATCCTCAGCCCCACATTGTTTAATTTATACATGGGACCACTTGCCACTATAGTGGAGGGGTACAAGGTGTCTATTGTGTCCTATGCTGACGATACTCCGCTTATTATCACACTGTCCCATAACCTGGGCCTGGCTGCCCATAATTTCTCACAATGCATGGAAGAGGTAACAACTTGGATGTCTAATCACTGTCTGAAACTTAATGGCAGTAAAACGGAGGTGATGATTGTAGGAAAAACGCCATCCATCTGGCCATCAGCATGGTGGCCTAACTCATTGGGACAGCTGCCAACTCCTAAAACAGAAGTAAAGAATCTGGGAGTATGGCTTGACTCCAAACTGACATTTGAGAGTCAAATCAGGAGAGTCACAGGCAAATGTTTTGGCACTCTAAAGGCCCTGAGAAAGGTCCTTGATCTACTGCCTATCAGTTCCAGGAAAACGATAGTACACGCCGTGGTCACTTCCCAAATTGACTACGGTAATGTCCTGTATTTAGGCGCAGCAAAAAAAGGAATAATGAAGCTACAATCTATACAAAATGCAGCAGCACGCCTCGTGCTGAACCTGCCAAGAAGAGCATCCATATCAAAAGCCTTAGCCAGGCTCCACTGGCTGCCAGTTGAAAAGAGAATACTGTTTAAAGCAATGTGCCTTTGCCACCGTATTTTGGCAAAGAAAGGGCCACTATACCTTCAGAGCCTGATGGCAACTCACATACCCACCAGAAATCTAAGATCTAAGGATAAAGCACTTGTGACGATCCCTAGAATCAGAAAGGCTAGGATGGGTGGCCGTTCTTTTAGATTCTTAGCAGCAAAGCAATGGAACACTCTGCCAGCTGAAATAAGAACAGAACCAGTTGAAATGACCTTTCGCAGAAGACTAAAGACCTGGCTTTTTCCACCTGCTAGTCTCTAGACCTTTCCGCAACCTTCTGTCTACAGGTGAGAGGCAGAGCTCTGTCTCTCACTGTCTCTAACCCTCACGGTTCGGATTCTGTTTGGCTATTAGCGCGGGTACACACCGGCGGTGTAAACAGGCGCTCTACAAATGGCAAAATAAAATATAAATAAATAAAATCAGAGGAAAGACATGACCAGCAAGAGGGAGAAATAGATGGGTCAATTTTGTGAAGAAAAAAAGGAGTAATAACTCTATTATATATATAAAAAAAAATAAAGATTGTGTGATATTGGCAGCTTTAGAAGTTTTAAATAGTTTACTCCACAATAGGTCCCATTGCTGGATGGATAATGATTGGGATAAATCTTTCTCCCATAAAAGTTCAATAGAGGATTTTTCTCTTTTATGGATGTGCAACCAATGAAGGTCTCTAAGCCGAGAGGCACTGGATTGATGTCTGGGTCTACTGAGGGTAAGTCTGGCCTCAGCATTCTGCACAATCTGGGCTAATGAATTGAATATTTGGGGAGTCCCAAGTATAGGGACTTCCCATAGTCCAGTCTTGAAGCAATCAAGGCATAGATCACACTTTTGCGGCAAGAGGACGGTAGAATGTCCAGATTTTCCTTAAAGCCTTTAACAAGGTGAAACATGTACCAGCAACGGGCACAATTTGAGCTTTAAAGCATAAATCATGGTAACATTTCATGCCTAAATTTATGATGGATCTGGCTAGAGAAGGGGAGTTTCCTAACTAGTTAGGCCACCATGCGGATGACATTTGAAATTTGCTTTGCTTTAATGGAAATAACGACCTGGGTGTCAACAGCAAAGAATATGATTTCAAGGCCAGAAGATTGAACCAAATTTTCTAGTGGCTTGAAGTACACAATGAATAGTTTGGGGCTTAAAGTGGAGCTATGTGGTACTCCACATTTTAGTGGTGTCGAAGAGGAGAAAATTGAATCAAGCGTTGCTTTCTGTTGACGATCTGATACAAAGGAAATGATCCATCTAAGAGGAGATCCATCTATTCCAAGCTGGTAAAGACGTTCCAGCCGCATTTGATGTGAGCCCGTTTCAAAGGCTGCAAAGAGGTCCAGAAGGACCGATGCCTCTGAACCTCCTTGGTCCAGAGTTAGGCAGATGTGTTCTGAAGCACCTCAAAGCAAACTCAGTACTATACATAGGGCATAAACTCAACTGGAGTCATTCAAAAGAGAATTATTTTCCAAATAAATTGATATTTGCTAATGAACTGATTTTTCCAGTATTTTGGAAACAAGAGGTAGAAGAGAAAGGGTTCTGAAATTTGGCAATTCTGAAGGGTCTGCACCCGGCTTCTTGAGCAGAGGTTGTACGTAAGGTGGCTTCCGAGATGTTGGCACAGAAGCAGTATTGAGAGAGGATTTTAAGAGTTGACAGAGGTAAGGGGAGATGAGCTCCTTGCCTAATTACAAAAACAGAAGGGATGTAGGGAGTCAAACTGGACCCAGATTTTATATTCATTAAAGCTGATTGAATGCATTCCATTGTTGTTGGACTGAAGTTGTTATACCGATGAGGATGAGAAATTCACGCACAGAAGTGTGAAATAGAATAAACATCTACTCCTAGATGGAGGATACTTTATTATGAAAGAACAAGGACAAGTTATCACCTAACACTTGCAACGGGGGATGACTTGATTACGGGCTGATAGACCAGGGGCGGAATTTATGATGGTGAAGACTTCTATAGATAAATGAGTAGAAGCCGCCGGGTTCTCGGTGTAATATGAGGCTCGGCTGCCTTTAGGAGTTTATGGTAGTTTTTAATTGCAACCTTGTATAGGGTTTTTGATTAAGGGTTGAGATTTGCACTCCATTTGTGTTTCAGCCTTCTGCAGTGTTGTTTTGCTTCTCTAAGTGTATTTGTGTACAAGGGGCAGTAGGTGTGGTGATGAAGCAAGAGCCGGATTAGGTTTTGAGTCGGTACTGACCAACAGTCTTCAGTAAGCCATTTCTTGCTCATCTTTCTTGTACTTTCTACACAAGAGGTGCGGCCACACCATGAACCTGGCATCTCTCTCAGTTACTGTATTTAATGAAATAGCCCCCTTAAGAAGGACACATGGTTCCTTACCTGTATTGTTACCAAGTACAATGAGTCAAGGCCCGCCATAGAGATGTGGGAGTCTGGTGGTCCATTGTTTGGACAGGAATGTCCCCTGCATTTTGAACTGGCATGCACTCTCTGCCCTGAGAGCCCACCAGCATGTGAAACTGGTATCCCAACTCTTTACTTTGGCCCTGGCATTACACTGATCTAGTGTGTGGGCAGAGGCCAAGGCCTTTCTCTAGTAATGCGAGATCCAGAACCTGTTCTGTACACTACAAGGGTGCCCAAAGCAAGCCCTCATAATGGTTGTAGAGCTACCGTCCTTGCCCTGGGTGAGTCATGTAAAGCAGTGGTGGTAGAATACTGGGTCTTTGTGAATTAGTCGTGTGGCCAGGCCTTTTTTCTGTGTCAGGGAAAGGAGAGTCTACTGGCCCCTCTCATGTAAAGGTACATTGTTTGGTAACTCCAGAACCCTGTGTTGACATTCCGTGTGCGTGCCAAGTGCATGTACGTGGAGTTAATGTGTAGCACAGGTATGACAGCAGCACTTGTGTGCGTCATGAGTCTGAGTAATGCGACCAGGAGATTCATTCAAGATGGCCCCTGATTAATGTGCACAAGATGGAGGGTGATGCCACTGCCCCAGGCACTGGAAGTGTATCGCCTGCACTCCCAAGGCTGGACGCTGGAGATCCAGACACGGAGGTGAGGGCGGATGGAACCAAGGCTGCCTTTCGGAAACTCAATGAGAATCTTGTTGGCAAAAGGTTGCAGATTAGTTCTTCCTGAGCACTAGATTGTAGGGTAGGGGACGAGACTGCAGTTCTGTTGTTCAAGTTGAGGACGTTTTTAGGTAGGACCTCCCTTTTCTCTGTCCCTCATCACTGCTTCAGGAAATGTGATGACAGCCAGGTGCAGATATGTCACATTTTTTGTTCCCTGTTTTGAATGAAAAAATCTGCTTGAAACCAGCCCCATTGCTACCTGCTGCGAGAGCATTTACCTTGCACAAAGGCTGTAACTGAGGAGCAGCTTGGAAATGACACTTGAAAGAGACCCACCCCTAACCAGTTCTGAAGCCTTATACAGTGGATCTCATGTCTGGAAAATGTGTATGAATGTGGGATCCACTTTGTTCTAGTTCCAAGTGCTTCTTAACCATGGAAATGTGGGCTACGCAGTGTACAAGAAGAGCTGCTGTGTGACCAGGGCTGATGTCTGCATGACCGCCAGTCTCCAGGAAGTGGGGGATTAACCACCTGAAGACTGCACGATGTGCTGGAGAAGCAGAAGGTCCGTATAGCACCTATTAGCCTTCCTGTCTGCTCAGAGACAAAGGGAGTGCATGTCCCTGCAGAGTAATAGACCGTTCAGGAGGATGAATGAGGTGTATTCCTGTGATGTGGAACACCCAGAAAGAGCTGACGGACCCATGTTGATAGGGGTTTCTCAGTCCTCCATCATTGCCTTGCAGTGGATCGCATACAGAAATCAAGCCAGAAAAGTAACCAAATGTTGCCACGCAGCACTGCAAGTCCCGAAAGCTGATGCTACCCGACTCCAAACAAATCCAGTAGAGGACATGCAGTAGCCACCAAAACAGAAGACTGAAACCAGCCCGAAGACCTCCTCTGCCAAACGAGCACCCAGTGTGATCCTGTGCTGGAGGTCCCAACAAGTACCTGTTAGTACCTGGCCCAGGGGCTGCATCTGACAGGATTTGTGCTCGCCGAGCAGGCTGCCATGGCATTCACCATCCACAGCCTGAGTCTGGTGTCAACGGAGTCGCTGCTGAATCCACGGCTGGGAGAACACCCACCAGCACTGTATAACTGCAGCAACAAGCGCAGGCAACGGGGCCTCAGATGCAAAAGACGGAGTTAGGTGGGTAGGCTGTGTTTAGTAACGGTAATACGGACTGCTACATATGCATTCCCAGTTTGGGTGTGAACTGTTGAACTGGACTATGGAATACTCTGTATGAATAGAGACCTAGGACTTGTAGCTGTAATCCCAACCCCCACAACTGAGCCTCATTGAATTGTGTAGCGTTATGTGTTCCCGTTGTAATTGAAGTGCTCAGATAAGCATTGGGCAGCACAATTGTCTCTGCTGGTTGACTGTTGAGTTCTGAGCTCTTGCCCCGGACACTCCTTCCCAGAGAAGCCTGTGACTGCTGCCCTCACGGAAAGGGTGCACTTGGCCCAGTTTGCAGAGCTACAGTGTGATGGACCCCAGGACACAAGAAGCAAACAAACTCAGTCACCACAGTTGGAGCCCAGTAGCCCCTCTCAGCCCTGTAACTCCCCGAGTGGGGTCTGACACTCGAATACTGAAACATGGAAGAACAAAGTTTGGCAAAATGAGGGCATCAGCAAATAATCAGCCATTAACGCAATGTCTTTCTTCCTCGCTCCAGTGGGCCGATCTGCTGAACACAACAAGCCTATGCAACACCTGTGAATTTATTTTGGACACAGAAGGCCATCACCGGGGGCAGCCATAAAGTTGCCAATCATTTACAGCAATGAGTGTGGAATCAAGGATTAATCAGTGGCCTTCAAGGAATAGCAGCTAAAGGGGGAGATGCTGGCACATTGAATGATGTGACGGACACAGAAAACAGCTACAGCACTAACAGCATTAGTGGAAGCTTCCCCCACACTAAGACAAGCACACAAAGCATGTGAAATGCAGTCAATAGCTGTGCAATATTCCCTCACCTACACCCACCAGACAACACAGAGACACAAACAGAAAAGGATTACAGAACTGACAGCAGCATTGGGAGCTTCCTCTTCAGACAACAGAGACAGAAAACATACAAGGTCAACAGGAGAGCAAACTTCCTTTATTACACACTACAGGCAGGTAGGGTGCAAATACCCCCTTCATGCACAGATAGGCAGAGTACAGACACCAAAACTGCAACCGTCTTCAAATACACAGAACAATTAAGGCACCATCAGAGAGAGCTTCGCTTGTTCTTCTGCACCCGGAAGTTCTCATATCAGATGATGTCATGATTGGGTAAACAAAAGAACAAGGCAAAAGAGAAAGCAAGAGGAGGATTGGGATGCAGTGAGGCACAACCAGGAAAAAAGAGTGTTTCGTATCCAGTAGATAGGATACACATCGCTAGTAGGTCCTCTTCTGCAGTGGTGGCCAATCTTGGAGACCACATCTGGTGTAGGAGGTCGAAGTTATGTGTGTGTTTAGTCCTAGGGGCCTCATGTGAAGTATTGGGTCCATTTCCTAGTGCCTCACCTACAGAAATACTACTACAAATGGAGTATTGTGTCCCGGCGACACAGGCCGCAGTTAGAGCATTGAGTCCAGTTTTGGGCCGCCTGTGGTGTACTGTTTACAGTTCTTGGGCCTTTTCTGTAGTATTCTGTCCAATTCTGAAGCCTCATATGGAGTGATTGGACTCAGTTCTGGACTCATCGTTTGGGGGCATGCCCTCAGTTCTGGCAGCCAAAATTGGAGCCCTTGTCTTCAGTTCTGAAGGCCTCACCTGGAGGATGGTGTCTAGTTCTGCAGGCGTCATCTATTGTGTCCTGTTCTGAAGCTCTCACTCGGTGTGTTGTATCCTGTTCTGAAAGTCACATGTGAAGTGGGGTGTGAAAGTGTGTGTTTAATAATGGGGAACTCTGTGCATTTCTGGTGTGTGGTGGGGTAAGTAGGTGGCTATATGAGTGAGTGAGTGAGTGGATACATGCCTGGATGTGGATGTGAATGGATGGGTATGTGAGTGAGTGACGGTAAGAGGACATACGCGTTGATAGGTCAGGCGGCAAATGGAGTGTTGTATGTCGGTGAGTAAAGTGTGTGAATGTATGAGTTTCTGTGTGGGTGGATGACATGAATGATGTGTCAGTAGACAGTGATAATCTATTAGTGAATGGGAGGCTGGATGATTGTTTTATTGAATAAATGGGTGAGTGGCTGAATGAATAAGTGAGTGAATAGGTGAGTGGATAGAAGTGCAAGGGAATGTATGGGTTAGTACATGGGAGAGTAGATATATGCAGGGATATGTGAAGTGATGAACAAATGGATGAATAGATGAGTAGGTAGCTGAACGGGTCACTGAGTGAATGAATATGCAAGTGGCTGGATGAATGGAGATTTAGTAGGTAAGTCATTGAATAAGTGAATGAATAGATGAGTCAGACAGTTTCTACTTTACGCTGTGTGTTCACAGCACAAAGGAGGCCACATCAGCTGACAGCTGTGCTCTGCAATAAAAGCAGATGTTTTAACAGTTTGCCAACTCTTATGGTACCGTGTCAACACACACAGCAGCCTGAATCTATATCTATGTTATCAAGAATATCTCTGATGTTCCGGTAACACAGCCACTGTGATCAGAGCAAGTGTAAACTCAAGGCGCGATTCTGTTAACGCACTAGAACTGGGTGTCAATACAAACAAGCATTGGCAGAGCCAATATGTCTTGAATACACAAGATCTATTGGTTTTATCAATGGTTTTTAGCCATGTTGTACAGCAGCCCACCTGCTATGCAGCATGGCTGAAAGTGTAAAAAAAAAAAGTTAAAAAGTGCTATGATGCAGTCAACACTGGTTGCCTCATAGCGTTTTTTAACTTTCAACCATGGTGCACAGTAGCCACGCAGCTGTACAACATGACTTAAAAAGACACTGAAAATCCAAATAGTAGAGCTATTTGGCCAGGTCATTGTTTTCTTTGCTATGTTCTACAGCTGTGTGGCTGCTGTGCAGCAGGGTTGATAGCAAAAGAAACACTACAAAGAGGCCAGTGTTGACCGTGTCATGGCACTTTTTTTTCTTGTTTTTACTTTTCGCTATGCTATGGCAAAACAAAATAGCCTTTTTTTTATTTATTTTTTTATTTTATTTTTTTAATAGACCGATTGCCTTTGCCACGGCTTGCTTTCTTTTTTTTTTAGCAAGCAGTGCTTTCTAATCCTGTTTGACTTACTAGGCCATTAATGGGCATGTACTGAATCTTCTCATGTTAATGTCAATCAGAGAGTGGACATGGAGTCGCTGCACCAGCATATTTCTTTTAGTACTACTGCATGCAGTCACTGTGGCCGCCAGTGTGAGGTGAGCCCATACTACCACCCCGGAGCTCCCAGTTGCTAGTACCATGGTTGTGATGAGTGACAACAAGGGAGTGGCACTGCGGCGGAGAATGGCCATGGCATCATGCCAAATAAGGCCTGGAGAGGCCGGGGCGCTGCCCAGAAGAAGGGTCCTTGAAGCAGAGGTTCTGGCTTCTGTCCAGGAAGTGCTTTCGGGGGGGGGGGCATGATGAGGGTGACAGCTCTAAGGCGAACACTGTTGCAATTATTGGGAGCAAGGAGGCGAGCGAGTGAACAGCAAAGCCATCCTCACCTTTTGCATGCAATCTAGGTAGGTGCAGAAGCGGCGGAAAGCAGCCAAATGGAGAAGGAGTGGGTGGAAGGGGGAAGAAGGGTGTGGTGCTACAGTCAGAGGTGCCGACTTTTAAATTGGGGAACCAGGTTTGAGTCTCAACGTCAGCTCAACACCCTGTGATTTGGGGCAAATCAATTAGTCTCCCATGCCTAAAAAAACGTATGTGAACTTGTGTAATGTAACTGATGCTCATGTAAAGAGCTTAAATACCTTCAGGTCGAGTCATGGTCGTGCTATGTAAAACTGGAAAGAAGAAACAATACCTCAATAGCAGAGGATGGACACTAATCACGTTAAATCAATCTGTACTTGGTCCATGCTCCACACAAAGAAACAAAGTGACTCAGGAAGTGATGTCTCTCACGCACTGCTGAATTATAAGGCAGCAAGGAAGAGCGATAATGATGCCAATGAATGGTAAGTAATGGGCGGGAGCAAAGAAGAGTGATAACGATGCCAACGAATGGTAAGTAATGGGCGGGAGCAAAGAAGAGTGATAACGATGCCAACGAATGGTAAGTAATGGGCGGGAGCAAAGAAGAGTGATAACGATGTCAACGAATGGTAAGTAATGGGCGGGAGCAAAGAAGAGTGAGAATGATGCCAACGAATGGTAAGTAATGGCGGGAGCAAAGAAGAGTGAGAATGATGCCAACGGTAAGTAATGGGTGGGACCAAAGAAGAGTGATAACGATGCCAACGAATAAAAAGTAATGGGCGGGAGCCAAGAAGAGTGATAATGATGCCAACGAACGGTAAGTAATGTGAGGGAGCCAAGAAGAGTGATAATGACGCCAACGAATGGTAAGTAATGGGTAGGAGCAAAAAAGAGTGATAATGATGCCAACGAATGGTAAGTAATGGGTGGGAGCAAAAAAGTGTGATAATGATGCCAACGAATGGTAAGTAATGGGTAGGAGCAAAAAAGAGTGATAATGATGCCAACGAATGGTAAGTAATGGGTAGGAGCAAAAAAGAGTGATAATGATGCCAACGAATGGTAAGTAATGGGTAGGAGCAAAAAAGAGTAATGCCAACGAATGGTAAGTAATGGGTAGGAGCAAAAAAGAGTGATAATGATGCCAACGAATGGTAAGTAATGGGTGGGAGCAAAAAAGAGTGATAATGATGCCAATGAATGGTAAGCAATGGGCGGGAGCAAAGAAGAGTGATAATGATGCCAACGAATGGTAAGCAATGGGCGGGAGCAAAGAAGAGTGATAACGATGCCAACGAATGATAAGTAATGGGCGGGAGCCAAGAAGAGTGATAATGATGCCAACAAATGGTAAGTAATGGGAGGGAGCCAAGAAGAGTGATAATGACGCCAACTAATGGTAAGTAATGGGCGGGAGCAAAGAAGAGTGATAATGATGCCAACGAATGGTAAGTAATGGGCGGGAGCAAAGAAGAGTGATAAAGATGCCAACGAATGGTAAGTAATGAGCGGGAGCAAAGGAGAGTGATAATGATGCCAACGAATGGTAAGTAATGGACGGGAGCAAAGAAGAAAGATAATGATGCCAACGAATGGTAAGTAATGGGCGGGAGCAAAGAAGAGTGATAATGATGCCAACGAATGGTAAGTAATGGGCGGGAGCAAAGAAGAGTGATATTGATGCCAAGGAATGCTAAGTAATGGGCGGGAGCAAAGAAGAGTGATAATGATGCCAACGAATGGTAAGTAATGGGCGGGAGCAAAGAAGAGTGATAATGATGCCAACTAATGGTCATTGCGCCTGTAACTTTAAAATCTACAGACACCGGAATGCTTCTGCCCCACCTTATCTGCTGCCTTGTAGGGGAAAAGTCATCTTGGAGATCTGGTTATCTAAGGATCTCTTCCCTTCTGCTCTGAAGTCTACCACATGCCCTCAGAGGCTACATGGAACCCTAACATCCTTCCCTGGTGCATGTACTCACGCTGTCCACCAGCTTGGTGAAAGGGCTGCCTGTGCTCCAACTGCACCACTTCTTCTGTAGCTTTGGCAACGGTGCCAGGAAGTCATGGAAGGTGCGCACACTCCACGTCCTCCGCCTAGGAGGATCCGGCCCCGAGCTCACATCCTCCCGATCCATGGGATCTCCACTGCTGGTCGAAGGATCCCAAGTTTGCCAATTCGACACTGATGATGGACTGGTCATGGTCCTCCGCAAACTGTTGCTCTTCTGTGAAATAAACAGAGATTGTTTATTGACTAGACAGGTTGAGGACCACTGGAACCATTCCAAGGGACGCAGTGCTCCCCATATTCTGTCCAATCATTTGCAAGGTAAGTGAATTTTGCAAATTTCCTGTAAGTTTGCATAATTTTCATGGCAAAACAATAAATAAATCAGGGTTTGGTACACTCCTGCATACAACACGTCGCCCCTTTTTGGAAAACAATTATACAAATATACATACAACTTATAGCTGGTGTAGTCAAATCGCAGATTGCGCTTTATATCACGATGAGTGTTTTGAGGAAAAGAGTGAGCAGAGATGACACAGCCCTCAAATGTCTTCGGAATACTCTTATTCCTCAGGGATTTGCCCATATGAGGTTCTACTACCTATTCTGCATCACTTGACCCATATTTATCACCCACATGCCTCATTTCTTTATCCTCAAGATCCTTCACCTTCTCTTTGTCCTTCCTCTTTCTCAATCCTATCTATGTAAACTTTAATGATCCTTCCCTTGTTCCACCCCAATCCATCTTCCAACATAACTACTCTTCTACTTAGTCTGACAACCCTCCTCAGCACAAAGATTTATATTTTTTGAGTTTAAATGTAAATGTAAGTAAGTTTCCTGGGGTTCTCTTCTTTTACCTTGTCTCGAATCATACCCCATGTTCTGTCAAACTGCTTTTTTGAACTTCTGGTTTTCCCCTCTTATTTACTTCTGATAAATCTTGTTGTTCTCTCTCGCCCTCAATTTAGTTCTAAGTTACATTCCCTCCTTTAAACTCCCTAGAGGTGTTAAGTAGGGTTGTTTACTGGCCCCCCTCCCATCCCTTTTATACATTAATGGCTTGAATACATTTTTGATAGAAAACGGTATGGATATGCCCAGGATATATTTTGCTTTCGTCCCGTCTCTGTTGTATGCAGATGATGCAGTTTTATTATCCCGCACATCTAATGATCTAAGGGGCTTGGTGGATACGTTTGAAAATGTTATGAATGACCTGTATCTAGATACCAATATTCCCAGAACCCATATTATGATCTGCGGGAAGATCACTTCTAAAGTTAGGCCCCATATGTATTAAGGGTAAAGTAATATCGCGGATAAGTTCTTTCCCATACCTGGGAGTCAATTTTGATCAACATAGTAACTGGAGCCCATGTATGGCTGATAGAGTCCAACGTTTTAACCAAGCCTGTGGTGCTCTTTTTACGTTTTCTGCCTCATTAGGCAAAAAACCTACAGTTCCTCTTTTACAGATCTATAGGAGGAAATGTCTGCCAGGTCTTATGTATGGTGCAGCCCTCTGGGGCTATCGTAAATGTTTAAAAATACAGAGAGAGGAGAACAGATTTTGTCGAAAACTACTTGGGGTTGGTCCCGCAAGTCCTAGCACCTTCATGCATGATGAGTTGGGTCTGGGATTTGTGGAAGATGCTGTTAAAATAGCTACATTACTTCTCTGGATCTCTGTCTGGAGTGGGGATCACACAGCCTTTAACAGAGCAGTAATTAAGGACCGTCTTGGCTATGATCTGGGGGACAAAATACCATGGCTGGCATACATAAAAAACCGGACTGCTGAATTAGGAGAACCCGAATTGTATTATGCCCCTCAATCTATGTGAAGAGGATAAAGGAGAAATATATGAGACAAACTATGGAAATAAGGGAATCTAGGGCCCTGGAAAGAACGATGGCAAGAGCCTGTAAGATAATACAAACCACTCCAGGCCCAGAGCCCTATCTTACCTTGGTTAAAAATCCCTGGGAGAGATCCCTGCTCACAAGGTTTCGATTGGGCTCAATACAGTGCAGTCTCTGCTTCCTTCCTGGTCAATATGACAGTAATTCTATTTTGACGTGTGCTTGTGACGGAATCTCTGTACAAACCTTGGTCCAATTAGTTTTATTTTGTCCGACATATTACTATTGCGAAAAAGATATCGGTCTCCTATATTAAAATCTAGAGGCTTTTACCAACATAGACCAGCCTTTTTGCACTTACAATTACTATCACGTTCAACTATTACTTTAGCTGTCGTGTCTTTTAGAAAATATGCCTTAAAAATAAATGCCGCTATACATGCCTAATTGTTTTCCCCAATACCAAAGTAAACTGCTTCTTGTACATTGTAGTTTTTTAATGAAAATGTTAGATGTAATTTTTTATATCTCTTAACTTTTTTAAATAGTTTTATGGTCGTTTTTAGGATGTAAATTATATTGTCAAAGACTTTTTGTTTGTACTTTTATGATTATTAATTAATAATCGAATACAGAAGTATTGATTGATTGAATGAACTTGAAAGAACAACCACTAAGCACTTTTTCAGTAGTCCTATGTGCCCTTAACATCTTTTTCACAACTTGGAATTAGCCAATTGTAAACCATCTTTGATCTCTCTATTCATTCTCCCTACGATTCCATTTGTACTTACATTATGTCCCTCTGTGTCCAATGGGCCTATCTCTTTAACACACACACATCTCCGTGAGAACAAGGGGCCTGGTGTGTACACCATGATGGTAGATGCAAATCCCTAATATTCTGACTCGTACCAACCAACAACCCTTCTAATATCAATGAGAAGCCACAATTGAACTCGGAGAGCGGCCATACATTACTTTACTAGTTTGGGGCACCCCACAGATATGGGCGATACAACATGAGAGGTCCAGATGGCAGGGTGATCGGATGCCAAGGGTTATAAGGGTGAGGTCAGAGTGTGGAGAGACAGATGTAACATCTGGGTGAGCAGAGAGCAATCCATTGGCATCACTTCTGGAGGTGTGCAGTCCACAGAGTAGTGGTGACATCTCAGTGGGTTAGAGGTGTTGTGTGGGGTGGAGGCCCCTGGCTCCTCCTTATTTAACAAAGCACACCCAAACAGACACAGAGAGTGGGCCTTGCAGCACTGACATGGCTGAAACCCAGACAGCGGGAATTCAGGTGAGCTGTACCAACCTAGAATCAAAGGGGTGCTGGGCAGACAGTGGTGCACCCTAAACCAAATTCACTCACAATGGTGAAGACACCCTAGCAGGGACCTAAAGGGTGGGCTAAAAATAGAAAAAGTGAGTGCCCTCGAGAACTCCTGAGCCCTCAAGAACTCCCAAGTATCCTGGAAGTAATGATGCTTTTAACACCACCAGCCCCAGTGAAACACACTGCAGAGGCTGAATGCGACTGCTTTTAGCACGCATAAATCACCTGGGTGAAGGATTTAAAGGGGACCTTCTATGGTGTTAAATGGAATGATACCAGAGAGATATGTGACCAGGCTTCGCAATCTAGGACAGATCAAGCATCCAAGACTTCGAGAAGATGATAGAGACTCTCAAAATGGCAGAACGAGAAACCTACCAAAAAAAGCATGAGATAGATACAAGCAATTGAAACTTACAACATAAATGTGAAGATCTGGAAAGTAGTGGCTGGCTCAACAATGTGCAAATCTATGACATAATGGAGGAGGTTGAAAACTCCCTAATGGAATACATCAAGTTACTCTACATACAAATCTTGGATCTTAAAGAAGAAGAAACTTTCATAGAATGAGCGCACAGAGTAGACCCCAAAACCAGAACAATGACAAATCCCAGAGAGTCATTATTCAGGCAAAAAGGCATAGACTGCAAGAAGAAAGGTCCAAAGCCTTAGTGGATTTGCAACATTAGCCACATAAAGTCTTCAGACCAATAGTGGAAGAACTTACAAAGGTCATAAGGTCTACAGTTTTTGGTTAAAACTTTGCACCACATCATTTAATGCTAATATGCTGCAGTCAAAAGTTCCCTTTGGTAAGTGCCAATAAATGCAGAAAATGTATTTTCAACCCTCTCAGGGAAAGTCTGACCATGTCGACAAGACCAACTCTTGAGAATGGGGTGAAAGCAACGAACTATTTTAGAGATGGTTTGACCATAGCCTTCAGTCGTGGCTATCAGGCCCAAGTTAAGGGTCTTGTTTCCTTTTGTTCTTCTTTATGGCTAATTATAGGCACCAACTGAAACAAATGTATTGCTCATAGAAGTGATTATAAGATTAAAAGGCTGTGCACTATCCTGCACCACCAATCATATGGGACTTAAAAATAAAAGTATACACTAAATTTGAACAACACCAGGCAGCAATAGTACTCCTACTGGAGAGTCACCTGCGCAAAGGTGATTCAGGGAGAGTTAAACCCTGCCACATTGACACTTCATTACAGGCATCAGCAGATACTGAGGGCCACAGTCCTTATTAGGAACCCATTGGCAGCAGTAATAGAGGAGAAGTTCCATGACAAAAATGGCCAGTACACATTTATTAAATGTAGGATGGGTGCAGAGCTCCTCTCCATAGCCAACTCTTACACCTCTCACCCAAGGCTTAGATAGATTTGTGCCGTCAGCATTGCAGATTCTTCAGGGCTTTGCTGAGAGAGAGGTCATCCTAGGAGAGAATAAGGGCACTGACTGGTCACTGGAAGATACTGTCCAGGAATTACTTCAATGAATAATGTCCGTATATACATTAAATACACTATAATAAATGGGCCTATCAGATATTTGGCGTCACGCACAGCAAAAAGATTGCTATTATATGTTGTAATCAAGTGTACACATTACATACTCGAGGAAGTATATGATAATTGTCTTGCAGAATTTGATAAGACTGATTTACTCTGCAGACATAGGAAACTGCAATATATCAGGCTACGCCCCTGTAGCGATCTACCTGAGGGATACAGACAGGAACGCAAGAGGCTACAGTCAGCACCTAGGTGGATACCTTTTACAGGATATTTCACATAGGGCAGAAATAGTGCGAACTGTACAAGACTATTTAGCAACCAACGATCACAGGGACATAGCCAGAAAAGCACTGTGGGAGGCACTGAAAGTAGTGGTGTGAGGCAAACTAATTGCCTTAGCGGCTGCGGATATGCACATTAATTAATTAACGCAACAAAGTACAGGAGAAACTATGAACTTGAAAACTGCAACAAGGGGTCAGGAACCAAAATAAACCTTAGGAAAGTCATGAAGATAAGGCAAATTAAGCACTTCATTACTGAACAAATCTCAAAAATCTATGCTAACCAGGAGGGCGTGGCTAGCAGCCGAGGAAGATGGCCGCACTCTAATGCGGCTCCGGCAACCCGCGCCGCAAAATCCGTCCAATCATCCATAGGCACCTGCGAGCAATGGAGCACGGCCAGATCTGGATCGGATCTGGGCTGCGACTGCTGAAACCGGACCCCCACCAACCGGCAGGGCAGCCAACGCGGGGTCCGGCCGAAACGAGGAGAAGGGCCTGAAGGAACACCGATTCTGCGCTGGTAGGCGGAGGTGCTCAGCGGGCCTACTACAAAGCCTGACCTCAGATGACACGGAGACTGGCTCCCCTCCCCCAACCCAAACCCCCTGGAAAGGTAAACCAGCATCGGCGTGATTCGACCCCCGTGTGGCGGGGTTCGGCGGATGGGGGGAAGGAGAAGAAAGGACCTCGGGGAGGCATGGGCCGCTTACTCGAGGCGAGTCCGAGAGGGGCGGCGCCACTTCGACTGAGCCAGAGTGGTCCTGCCGCTGAGATGCGTGCTGAGGAGAGCCGCCCTCGCTGAGTGCTGCGATCTGGGGGCCCGGAATAAAGACAGGAGGTGGAAAATAAACTTCCGGACGTTTCCACTGCAGCCAGGACCGAGCCGATGTTCACCTGGGGAGGGGCGGCAAATATGAAGGAGAAGGGCCCAAATCAACTGCGACCCCAGTGACCATCTTGTGGACTTCATAGGGGCCAAGTAGTGCCACAGAACAATCTGCCGACAGGAGGTGGTGCAGCCCATAAAATAAGGCACCTCGAGGTGTGCCCAAACACCACATAACCAGGCAGGGCCGCACTGGGGCTGCAGGGACAGCAAAGCTACTTGGCAACCAAGGGGAATGAGCCATATATAAATAACTGGTCCCACGACACCCAGTTACTCTTAGCTGCTATGTCTGGAGTCCCCTTCCCTTCGCGGAGAGTGGGGACACATCGGCGGCGAGGAGCAAGGAACGCAGGACCATAAACAGGAAGGTCCACCGGAGGAAGCCGACAGGCCGATAGGGGAATATAGCTGTAGGCAGGCAGCGGTGAGTACCTGGTGGCCCACAGCAAACTGAGCCCAAAGGCCACAGCTCCCTCACTGGCAAAATGACGGGCGGCAGAGAAAGGCACATTTCCCACCAGCCCAAGCTGGACAAATTCTCGTGGCAGAAGAACCAGGAGGGGGCAAACAGCCAAACAGGACCTACACAACCGCAGTCTCAAGCGGCAGCGGAACAAGGAGACCTTACGCTACACAATATTATGGTGGCCATCACCACTATGCGCACCTCTCTTGAATCGCGAATAGACTCAGTCTAGACAGAGGTTTCCCTCATACGAGCAGACCTGCGAAACATGAACACTAGAGTCAAAGAAGTTGACGATACCACACATTCGCTTGTGACAAGCACCTCCGCACATCAGAAACAAGTCCTTGAACTGCAAGCTACTAGTAAGCATCTTGTCGCACACAGTGCTTAATTTGTAAAAAACGTAGTGCCGGGGCTCTCAACAGGAGGACACCATCCGTTGCTCCTGGCAGCACTGCCAATGACAGCACCAACACACTACTAATCATCACACTCTTAAAAGTGTGACAATTTATACTATTACAGGCCCCCAAAGCTATAAGAATGGCTTTGGAGGCAAATACTAATAATTGGAAATTGAAATTGAAATAATAAACAGAAGTTGTTGTGCTAGTACCTAAATTGGCAGACACCAGTACCATGTGGCAGACCGTCATAAACCCCGTTGCTGGCAATTAAGTGCCGGTGCTGAGCACCGGAAAGCACCAGCACTAATTAAGCAATGTTGCACAGCTATTTACTATGAAGGCAGGTCGAGGCGGAACAAAAACCGAATTCTCTGAGTTCTGGAAAGGGCGGAGGGACCGGCAGCAGACCTATTTGTCAAAGACTTGATTTCAAATTAATTAAAACCACGGAATCTCTCCAACTATTTCTCAATTGAAAGAGCACACCGAGTTCCAGGAGGCATACCGAAACTGGGTGCTCCACCGAGACCACTACTGGCCCAAGTTTTCAACTTCAGAGACAGAGATATCATACTACAGACTGCCCGCTGCGCTTCGCTAGTCAAATACGAAAACAACACCATCACCTTCTTCCCAGATTTCACCCTGCGAGTAACAAAACAGACACAGCTACCTGGAAGTTAAAAAGGCCCTCAGAGACAAAAACTTGAAATATGCCATGCTGTTTCCGGCTAAGCTAAGGGTGGAAGCAGAGGGCAAAACATGTTTTTTTGATGCACCGGAGGAGGCGTGGGAGTGGCTGGACGGATGGTGGAGAGTCGGAGACAAAGGAGCAAATGACAGACGCAGGTGACAAACGTGGAAGCCACAGAAAAGAACAGATTTTAGTCTGGAAGAGGCGCAATCTGTAAACGGTGGAACCCATGACAGCCAGAAGAGTATATAAACTCTGAGTTGATATTGTTTGGTATCTAATCCTCCAAGGGAATTTAGGTCTTGGCCAGTCTGGTCGAACTACATTTGAGAAGCACACGCTCTGCGGTGCCGGTGCTCCTGACGGACGACCCGCGCAAGGTGGTCACCATCCAAGCACCGGATCCGCATAATGAAGGACTAACGACAAGAAGACAATGGACTGTAAACTGTAATGTATAGCAGTGTGCCTTATCATTATACATAGTGGGGGGATTGCGGGCGGGATTACTAGGACCACACTCCAACCGTCGGGGAGGGGGCGACAGGCACTCTGCAATGTTGGGGGGGGCGGGAAGTTCACACAATAAGGAATCACAACTAGATACCTTCCTCTACAAACCACAGGTAGAGCAACACTCGAACCCAAATTCGCTATTTCCTACCAGCCGGCGAAAACAATCCGATCAAACAAGCTCCGTAGCTAAGCAGCAGGCACAGCCCCGACGCGAAACACTAACCTGTGCTCACCCCAGTAACGACCATGACAAATCAAAGTACACATGATAGGAAGATGGAGAAGTCACTTAAATTGCTCTCCTGGAATGTCAATGGGCTGGGAGATCAAATCAAAAGGGGAATAGTGCTTCAATATTTCAAGCGACACCAGCACGATGTCATCCTCCTGCAGGAAACTCACTTAATTGGGCATACATGCAACGCACTCAACAGATGGGGGTATAGATTAATCACACATTCAGGCTTTACTTCTGGGACCAGAGGAACAGGCATACGCCTACGCAATAGCTTACCCTTCCTAGTAGACAGAACCCACATAGACGAATATGGCCGCTTCGTGGCCGTATCAGGCAGCTGGGAGGGCAGGGGTTTCAACATTATGTCAGTGTATGTACCCCCAGCACTTCATAAGACTGCACTTGCAGACATGAGCAAAATGATAATGAATTTCCCAGTGGGGGACATGGTACTTGGAGGGGACTTCAATATGACGCTCTGTGATCAGGAGGACTGATTACCACCTAGAAGCATGCCTCACCCGAGATCTCACCTGGCTGGTTTTTTGGATGCATTTGGGATGGTAGACGTATGGCGCAAAAATAATCCCCTCACACAGCAATACACATTCTACTCCGGGGCCCTTAATAGCTACTCTCGAATAGACCACATTATTGTACCGGCTGACCAGCTACCAAATTTCAAAGAGGTAACACACTTAGCAAGAGGTATTTCAGACCACTCCCCGATCTGGGCATGCTACTCTCTGGAGGCAGCACCCGAGCGCAAGATAATTTCGCTTAACTCATGGTACCTCAAGGTTCGACATATCAAAACCGGCCTCACTAGATCCACAGACAATTATTTTAAAGAAAATGTGGGATCAGTGGACTCTTCTCGGGTACTTTGGGAGGCATTTAAAACGGTAATAAAGGAACAAGCGCTCTCATTAATAACAGGCCATAAAAAAAAAAAAGAGGAAACAGCTAGAAACGCTTGAGAGAGATCTACTATACTGTGAACTGAATTTTACACTCACCTCAGACGATTTAACTAAACACACACTCGAGGTTAGGTGACTAGAAAACACTACCTTAGCTTCAGAGACGGCCACAGCTCAGAATCTAACTACGTGACACAAAATTTACGAACATGGAGATAAGGCCGGGAAACTCCTCGCATGGCTAGACCGGCAGGAAAGGGCAAACCGCTGGCTGAACACACTAACGATTGACAGCTCGACAATATCAGATCCACAGGAAATAGCGGTGGCCTTCGCAGCCTATTTCACAAATCTATATTCCCCTACTACACCGGCTACAGCCGAGGAGGCCAAAGATTTCTTAGTTGATCTCCCCATGCCAACGCTCTCCCCAGAGGAGCGGCAACAACTTGATGCTGACCTCACTGAAGACGAAATTGCAATGGCAATCCGAAGTATAGAGTCAGGGAAAGAAATGGGGCCGAATGGCCTACCGATAGAATTTTATAAATTAACAGCCACCAAAATAACCCCATACCTACGACAAATGTATCTAGAAAGTAAGCAACGGGGCGTACTGCCTAGCGACCGGAGACTATCATCTATAGTAGTCATACATGAAAAGGGTAAGCCGGCAGAATACATGAGCTACTACCGTCCCATTTCACTGCTCAACGCAGAGGTAAAAATTCTGGCAAAAATACTTGCAACACGGTTGCTCCAGGTCGTTACCAGACTGGTGCACCCGGACCAGTCGGGGGTTCATGCCGGAACACAACACGGCCCTCAATCTGCGTCAACTTCACTGGGTAGTAGGGCGAAGGGACACGATTAAAGACGCTGTAATATTGTCTTTGGACGCCCGCATGGCCTTTGACACCATTGAATGGCCCTATATGTTTGCAGTGCTAGAACACAAAGGAATTGGGCCCCAGTTCATGGCCTGGATTCGCCTGCTATATGCAGGTCCACTGGCGCAGGTTGTGGTCAATAGACATATATTACAGAGGTTTTCTCTTCGGTGCGGCATGAGGCAAGGATGCCCCTTGTCACCCATTTTGTTTGCCATCGTTCTGGAGCCCTTAGCAGTCTGGATACGTGGGGACCCATTGATCCGTGGTCTGCAATGGACGGAGGGATGGGAAAACAGAATTTCCCTGTATGCAGATGACGTTCTTGTTTACGCGGCATCACCACGGGCGTCAATCAATAGACTACTACAATTCTGCACCAACTTTGGCAAACATTATGGATACTCCATAAACTGGTCAAAATCCACTATATACTTATTAAGTGGCCCGCCTCAACCCTGCCCTCAAATTGTGAAGCAACAGTAGTGACAGAGGCTTCTGATATTTAGGGATATTCTTGGTATTCGTAACGGCCGACACTGACCTTTTCTATGCACACAATCTCATGGGTCCGATTACACATTTGCAAAACAGCGTACGCCACTGGAGGTCCCTGCCTCTGTCCCTGCTTCACTGACCGACCCTCTTCAAAATCATGGCACTGCCTAGGTTTCTCTATATCCTACAAAATACACCGTACAAGGTCCCAAAGACCTATTTCAACATGATAGAGGGGGAAGTCAGGACATTACTTTGGGATGGTCAACCACCACGGATATCGGTTCACAAGTTGACCCGGGGATGGTATGATGGTGGAATAGCACTGCCCGATGTGAGAGCATACTATTGGGTGGCCCAGTTAATGGTTATAAATCATTGGGTACACCGCCCACATGACGACCCAGCATATCAGATGGATAGATGGATTATGGGCCCAGGGGGGCTACAAAACCTCCCTATACCCCAATCCAAACCACCAACATCTGACAAGCCCGAGAGAGCAGACAGTCTCCCTGTGGCATCGAGTGACAAAGAAATTAGGGTGGCATAACAAACTAACACAGGCCACCACTCTGGGAGGCAGAAAGGCTGGGGAAACTCGGGACCTGTCTGGGATTCAACAAACGGGACATTATTGGAATATCACGGGTGGGCGATCTCTGGCTCAGGGGAAAAATACTCTCATTTGCAGAATTACAAACAGAATTGTAAATGTCAAAAACAGAGGTATTTCGATACATACAAATCAAACATGCACTGACAGCAGCCATCCCGTCTGACCGGGACTTGCCAGAGGCTTCCCCGCTGGAGGACAGACTTCTTACAGACTACATGACTCAGAGAGCAATCTCCATGACGTATCAAAAAAATAATTAACAACCTCCCTGACCCACTTACACGACTCTACACACAGTGGCAGACAGACTTAGGGGACACCGAGGAGGATGAGTGGCGAGAAGCGCTCTCCTCCCCACAGGAAGTAGCTATAACATCTCGACTTAGATTGATACAACTCAAAGTAATACACATAATGTACTATTCCTGCAAAACTATGGTGAAAATGGGGAAAAAGGAAAATGCATTATGAAACCGGAATTGTACTCAGGTGGGCATATATTATCACATAATATGGGCATGCCCGATAATCCAACAGTACTGGGAGGGGGTAACGCCACAGCTACGACAGGTATGTGGAAAGGAACAGTATCTCCAGCCAGTGTTGTGCCTCCTCTACATATGGGAGGCAACGGACTTGACCCGCACAGAACAGATTTGGGAAACCTTGGGGATGGCAATAGCGAAGCGAAATATAGCCTATAGGTGGGGAGCACAGGAAGCACCAACAGTTCAGGAATGGAAGCAAGATATGGACTGGTGCATGCTGGCTGAAAAAACTTTCATAAACAGGGGATGCCCCCGGAAGTGGGATCGAATGTGGGGAAATTGGAATACTCATAGGGGATATGTTTGTGCCTCTACCGCACTACAAAGAAATGGACTTGGAGAGCGGAGGGATATGTGGGACATAAATGTCAAAGAAACTTAATGGGTTACGAGTGTCTAGTACTGTCGGAAATAATATTTCGAATACAAACTTCATGACTATTTCATGTAATGATAAATAACTCAGATTGTTGTATGATTCCAAACCTTAATAAAAAGATGTTTAAAAAAAAAAATCAACGCTAACCATCTGCTGCAAACATTAAGAATATGGAAATAAAGTTGACAAGTTGTTTGCAAGGGCACTGAAAGCAAAAAAACAACAAAGAGAGAATATTTGAACTGAGAGACAAAATGGGAAGCTGGTATTTGGTGATATAGAAGAGCGGGGCCTACTCCGGCAATTTTACAAAACACTGTAAACTGATGGGGTAGAATTGTGTGACTTGCACCAAGAGTCACTGCAAAACTCACAGCAAAACTTATGGCAGCTCAACGTGAGAGACTGGTGGTGCTAATCACTAGATCGGAAGTTAAAACCACAATTCAAACCAGAATATCGAAGAAAGTCCCAGGTCCTGATGGGTTTACTGGTGAGTTTTTTTAAAAATCTTTTCCTCCACCTTAGGGTATTTTCAGTACATGTCCAAAAGACAGAAGACCATAGACTCTGTCAGATGAGGACATTATTGTCCTTGTAGAACTTGGCTAAGATGGTCAACAATGCAAATCCTGCCACCCTCTAGCTCTCCTTAATGTGGACTAGAACATCTACATGATGATTCCAGCTGAGAGTCTGGCATCCCGGAGATAATACACGAAGACCAGTCTGGTTTCATAAGAGACAAACGTTTGACAATATATGAAGCACAGCTTACCGTGTCAAAAAAACGAATACAGACAAAATACCCTTTATTTTGTTGGCGTTGCATGCGGAGAACTCGTATGACAGGAGCTGGACCTCTCTAAAGGAGGTCATGCTGAAATTTGGTCTGGAGGAAACTTGGGTTTGAAGATGGGCCAATTTGTGAAACCTAGGGTGAGGATAACCATCAGCTGCATCTTCTCAAACAACTTTAACATACTTAGAGGAGCACAAGAGGAATGCCCCATGTCCCCACTGTTACAGGCCATGGCTATTGAGCCTGTGGAAATGGCTCTGAGATAAGTGGACAATCTAAAGGGTCCGACGTCATGAGGAGCGGTCCACACGATATCGCTTTTTGTAGATGAGGTACTAATCTCCATGACCGATGCTGTTCCATCACTCCCTCCGGTCATATCTCCTAAGTTTAGTAGAGCATCACAATACATAAATCAACCACAATACATCTGAACTAGTATTGAGCCTGTTAACTATTCAGAAGTGGAGACGATAAGGTTGACGCTAACTTTCGGAATCAGAGCAGACGCTCTACTATAACTAGGTGTTATCATTGCACGTGTTTCCGATCTCTAAAGGGCAACCATAATCCCCCTTATTATTAGTTTTAAAGCAGATCTCCTTATTTGGCATAACCGATCCATCTCCTGGCCTGGGTGTATATCTGCCATAAAATGGGCATAATTCCAACCCTATGTATGACTTCCAGGTGCTCCCAATGCGGATTTTAGAACAGCACAGATAACTTCCCACAAACTTCCAGCAAGGTCCTCAAAGTCCCCAATGACAGGGGCGTCTTGGGGTCCCCTGATATTAAAACTTGTAACAGAGCACCTAAACCTAAAATCCTGGGGGAGTAGTCCAAAAGAGAATCTGTCAGGCACTGAGTCTATATGGACCAAGAGTTGCCTGGCGGACATCTATAGGATGTTGTCTGGCTCCCCAGGTCAGCAAGATTGCAACAATACAGTCATACAACAGGGTCGTTGTTGGATGTTTGGGGCTCTATCACGAAAACCCAACCATTCATACAATTCTCATCCCCTGTCACGCCCACATACTCAAACCTGGACCTCACAATGACCCTTACAGGTGCAGATTTTGCTAAATGGAAGCAGGGAGACTGCAAAACCCTTAAGGACTTGTAAATCCAAGGATCCTTGAAGAAATGGAAAAAAATGCATAGGGTATCCGAAGCAAGAGAGGTTTTAGGTACCAAACATTACACCACTGGGACAGAAACCTTTTGATTAAAGACCCTGCCACACCTTTCAAACAGTAGATCACCCCTAGCAGGGGAACTAGAAGGGTAGTCAAATCTGTACGCATGGCAAAATGGAACAACCTTCTAAATCGGGAAATCCACAAATCAGAGTGGGTGGGACTCTGCAGAGTCATTACCTTCCACAACAAACCTATATTGCATAGGGAATTAGTGATTTAAATAATGATGTTTGGGTAACTCACCTCAGATAGACAAAAAAATGTTTCCCATTCGTTCTGGGCAATATTGAAGAGAGTGCAGATGGGAAACACTGCACATTTGGTTGAGCTGCCTCAAACTAAAACCATACTGGACAGAAGCCCTAACCTCCATTCAGAAGATAGTGCGATTCCCAATAAATTCAGACCCGGGAACAATTATTCTAGGCTTCAAGCCAGTCGGGTGGGAACGCCTTCGCAAACGTTTATTGAAATGAATATCCCAGCTACTAGTTACGGAAAGACTGGTTATAGTCAGAAACTGGAAAAGAGTGTCTCGTCTCCCCCAACCAGTGACACATAGTATCACAGAATTTGGGACACATTTGCAATTGAACATCTATCAATCTCCCTAGTAAAAGTGACAGATCATTTTATACTCATATTACTACCAGTACCACAAAACATAGAGCAAGAGAAATCGCCTGACCTCCCAGATAGAGAGCTCTGCAGACTGCACCCCTTTAGCATTTTATCTTTTCTAACCACATTGTGGCAAAATTGACACCAAATACCACTTTTAGAGCTTTACCCTGCACATATTATGAGGTGGGGAGGGAGGAAAGAGTAAAGGGAAATGTTCACTTTGAAATCTGAATCTTATAATTTTGATGTCAACAGAAACGAAGCAATAGATAAATGTGTTGTTTCATTGGAACTAGGAATGCTTCACAATCTGTATTGATATAAGATTTATTTTATTCAAAATTACAAAAAATATACACATCTCTTCCCGGCATAATCGCACCACATTATCTGCTAAAAGTTGTTTTAAGTATCTTTCTTTAAGAAAAATCTTCTCCAGAAATTCTATTACATTGTGTGCAGATATATCATTTACAAAAGCTCTACATTTTAACCATTTACAATGGTAAATCATTAATAATAATTGCATCAACCCCGATTGTCTATTGGTCCCTTTACGTCTATTGCAAACTAGACAACAGCCATAAGAGAATGCTGTCACAATTAGTCTTAAACCCAAGCAAATGACAAACAACAAAGGAACGTTCCAGAATTCCTATTGCGGAAAAAAGTTAGTAGTGCACTATTGGTTAAAACTGTTATTCTTTCTTTTTGTTGGAAGTCCTCTTTAAATGCCTCTTTTCATACCCATGTGGTCAAAACTAGTAGTGTTTCATGCTTTAGGTGGAATGAATTTGGTAACTCTTCTGTTTCCCCACTCGCCATCTCTTATCTCCTCCTGAACGACCGCAAACTAACGTGAGTCAACACTATCTGTTGGCCCACCACCATGACCAAATATTGCCACCCAACTTTGTTTTTCTTGCAACTTTCTTGAGTTTGTCATCCAAAAAAGTAATTACTCAAGACAAAACGTCTGCCTTACAATTGTCTTTGCCTGAAACACGTTCCACGGTGAAGTTACATTCTTCTAAGTTTGTCGACCACCTTGCTGTTCTTGGAGACATTAGTCCTGAATTCTTTATCATCATCAAAAGATGTATGAAGAGCTCCTGGTCTGTATGCTCCCTGTATGGCTAAACCAATTCATATTTTTTGATCAGTGGCAGCTGGTGATTTGAGCAGGTGGGGTGGTTGCAGGCCACACACGCACAT
The DNA here is from genome assembly GCA_963921515.1 of Calotriton arnoldi. Lineage (NCBI taxonomy): Eukaryota > Metazoa > Chordata > Amphibia > Caudata > Salamandridae > Calotriton > Calotriton arnoldi. The sequence continues at coordinate 1,552,567 of CAWUFW010003919.1, read as the reverse complement.
ACATACATACTCACACTCACCCATCTACATGCACACTCACTCCCACCCATACATTTACCAGCACACAAACATACACACGCGCACACACATTAACAACAGACACACACTAATACACATACATTCACACACACACACACACACACACACACACACACACATGCACTCATGCACACATTAAACATTAAAAAAAAAAAACAATTACCTGCTGCAGTGGTGGTATTGGGTGGCCGGAAGGAAGTCTCAGTGGTTCCTGGAGGATGGCAAGGCCATCTCCTCTCATTGGCTGACCTTGTCATGAGTAAGCCAATAAAAGGAGGCAACAGTCCTTACTCTTTGCAGAGCAGGATGGGGTCAATGAGAGTTGCTGATCCCACCCCACTCTGTGACGAATATTACTGATTGACACTGGATCATGGGCACTTTAGGGCTTTAAATGAAGCACCCAGGTCCAAGCTGATCTGTGACACGCCCCTTTGTCATGAGGGGAGGACCTCGAGGAATTTCACAGGACTAAGGAGGTCACCCCCACAGGGCTGTGAAATCCTCAGCCCAGCCAAGTTCAGCTCAGGTAGCCAGGCGCCTGAGTATTTAGCACATGTACAGCGCTTGGTTGCTTGACCTCAACATTAAGAGTGTCTCAGGCTGAACTATGCTGAGCCTCAGACACGCTCTTTATGTCTGCAAAAAGGTGGAGGGCAGAGCCCCTCCGCCCTTAAGGACAGCATACCTGCCAACTCACATGGTGCCACCGTGTGACACACAATATCGTCTCCCATCACACGATCTCCCTGTGAGGAGCCAATATCACATGGTGGCAGGGAAAACGAGCTGAAAACCATTGTAAACAGTGGTTTTCTAGCTCATTTTCCAAGCCTTTGAACAACCGACGTCCATTAAGAGGTGTGAAAACACCCCAGGACATCGGCACCAGCCTCAGCAAGCTTTTTTGGGGGGAGGAAGGGTGGGGTTCAAAAGTGCCTCTTAGGTACTTCTCGGACGGAGTATCTGCCCCTCCAAGGCCCCACCCCCTCCTCACACAGTAAGATTTTGGTTCAGGTTGGCAGGTATGGGACAGGCCGCGTCTGGTTCTGATATGCGTGGTTGCTCATATCTAGAGTTTGACGCTCAACCGTAAGTATCATCTTCCATCATCTCCTAGTGTGCAGGATGCAAAGGTAATCGCCACCTCTTTAACCGTCCTTTTTTTGACTTAAAAAAGCTTCAATGCGATTGGCACAGGCACAATTGCCCACATAAAACATGCTTAATGTGGGTGCCACATAGACTTCCTGCTTTGTATTTTAAAATTCATATTGCAATTTTCTTTCCAAACCTACTTACAACTTTTCTTCAACAACACGCACATTTTTGTCTTTTCTAAAACATTCGTTTATAAATTTGAAATAGTTCCCCACTAATGCTAAACATATCTCGGTTAATATTTATTTTACAGTGGACTTTATTTTCAATCAATTTTTTCTGTATGTGGGACCTAGGGACACGTCCAACAGTCTGGAGACAGAAGGGCTGCATTCAAGGATGGATTAAATGAGGTATCATCTGCCTTCTAGGCTGGCAAACGCCCTTGTGAGAACACAACATTCCATGGGGACACCTTTCCCTTGCAAATCAGTTACCACCTCCTTGGAGGTGCTGATAACGCATGAAACCAATTATAATTACCAGTGCAACTTGCAATTAGTTTCAGGTGCCCCTTTCATGCCCTCCTCATAACTGCAATTCGGAATGAGTTGCAAATCATATTTTGTGATTTGGAAAGGATTTCCAGACTTACAAAATTGGCTTAACACTTAGAAAAAAGTCCTTTTGCAGTTTCAAACCCTGTGATCTTGCTATTTTCATGATTTGGCAGCACAAAAGGGCTTTGTACATCTGGCCATGTATTATTTTCGAACGTCAAAAGGTTTATTGAAAGCATTAAGTTGAATTTCTCGGCCATGCTTTTGGGTTGTCTGTAGTTTACAGTAAACATCAAAACGAATATCTCATTATATTAGTCCGCGTTTAGCGTTTCAGTGAAGACATTTTTGGTTTTTAAGTTTCTGTTTTAGAAACAAGTCCAGACTTTAGGATTTCAGGGTTTGGCAACTGCGCTTTCTATTGGCCATCCAACAATGGACAGCTGATTGGTCAAAATGCTTCCTTTACCCTTCATGGGTTAAGTGTTGAGTGACAAGGAGGCTTGATTAAATGAAATAACCGGTTTGTGATGCACTGATTAATCAGAGTGTGTGACATGCTTTTAGACTTAATGATTGGTGAAGGGAGTATGAATGTATTTATTGCTACTGAGAGAGCATCAACCTAACCGAAAGCAAGGGAGCGCTGCGGACAGTGGTGACAATGATGCAAGTGAGCAACTTTTGTTGTTTCAGTTATTTAAAACCATAACAATTTGCCAAGCATATGTAAAAACAAGATACAAATTCATCATAAAAATGCACAGTACAACGATTTTTATCATACAAACGTGACTGTGATAATAAATCCACAATACAGGTGATACATCTGGCTAAATGAGTCCCTAACCTACTTTCTCTTAGGAGCGTGTTGGTAATCCACTGCTATCCAGGGATAACTATACAAGGTGGAGTTTGTAAGAACTTACAGTAACTGTCCCATAATTCACAAAAAACAGATAAAGTGTGTAAGTATCTAAAAAACAAGATGAAAAGACAGCATCATATAGAGGTAACTTAATAAAGTGCAACGTGCGATGGTAAGAATAACAACGCCACTATTTATAGAAAAAAAGGATAAAAATTTGAGCAACAAGATAGTAATATGACACTATTTAACTGAAGTACTCGCATTATTACAAGATAATTAATGAAAGGGATCAGAAGAGCCGGAAAGGACAATCAGTGAGTGAGAAGGAAATCAAACACAATCTAGGCTTTTTGATTCTTGTGAATTTAGTTTTTATGTTTAAATTTGTTTTATTGTTGCTGTCAGAGTTAAGGGCAATCATCACATTAGCTGTAGGAGTGTCAACATTCGGCCCCGTCCAGCACAACATTTTTGTAATAGAGAGAAAAGAATGAAAACAAAACAAGCAAAACGAACTAGAGATAGAATACCCCCTCCCCTTCCCACCATTACCCTTCCCCTTCCCTAGGGTGCCAGTGTTAACAAATTATCCAGTAAGGTCCAGGCGTTTGTGTCTCACGTATGCTGGCGGCAGTGTTGTGCTGAGTCTGAGAAGTCAATCTTAAAAGTCAGATATCTTGGGCAGGTTAATTCTGTGAACTCTTGTGACAATAATGCAATGCATGGCTTTCAGATTTTGCTAAAAGAATCGCCTTGTTGTGTAAGTGTAAGAGATAGCCTTTCCATACCCAATAGATGCCATAAGCAGTGTAGCCAGTTCAGCCTCGTAGGGACCCTGTCTGAACCCCATTGTGCCAATATGGATTGATGTGCTGCCCCTAATGCTAATGCTTTGTGTCGGCCTCTTCAAAATTTAAGTGGGAAAGTTTGTGGGTTAGGAAGGCCCAACACAACATATGCAGCAAACCTGGGGAGTTGGGTATCAAAATGTGTGTCGATGTCCTTCAAGACATCTTTCCCGAACTGTGCTTATTTAGGGAATTCCCAGAGCAGCGTCCCTGGGTTGTTGCAGCCTCTCCAGCAGCGATCTCTTTTCTCAGGGTTCTCTCTATGGAGGCGTACGGGTGTTAGATACCAGTAAGTGGCAATTTTGTTGCTGTTTCTATACTGGCTACGTTAGATGCTGTGTGCCTGGCACGGTAGTAAAATATCCTCCCATTCCTTGGTAGTGAAATGCCTGCCTATCTCCCTCTCCCATCTCTTTTGTGCCGGGTTATCTAAATCAGGCGGAGTTTGTGAGAGCACCGTGTATAATTCAAGGCGCCTGTCAGTTTCTTTAGCCAGGAGCCATTTCTCGAATTTAGTAAGGTGTCGCTGAGCAGTATCCCTCATCTTAGGGTGCATCACCCAATGTCATATCTGTGTATACCTAAATCGCTCTGTCTCTGGGATCCCATTCTCAGTACGTAGAATGTTAAATGGGATGAGACCATCCTCATCAAAGAAATGGCCTATAGATCTTTGTCCCTCCCTTTGCCATTCTTTATAAGCAGCGGCATCCAAACCTGGTGTGAAATCACTGTTCTCTACCACCGGGGTAAGTGGAGATGGGAACGTAGAGAAGCCTTTACGCGTCACCATCGTGTCCCAAACCCTCAGGATGGGTGTGGTGACTGCCGATAGGTAGAGGTTGGCAGGGCGCTGAGACGTATCCAAAAAGGGAATCTTCCACAAGGCCGTTTTGGTCAGGGCCCTGTCCATGAACAGCCATCCTGTGTCGGACTCAGGGCGGCTCGACTCCATGATATATCGAAGCTGAGAGGCCTGAAATTAGCGGAGAATGCATGGGACACCTAAGCCGCCATCCGTTGGCGATCGCCAGCTTCTGTCTCACTTCATTCGGGGGCGCCGGCCTACATAGACAAAGCTCTGCAATAAACTTTGGAGGGTCTGAAGTGTCCCAGTTGGGGGCCACAGGGGTAGTGTCTGAAAGATATACTAAATACGGGGGAGGACCGTCATCTTCAGAGCAGCTATTCGGCCCATCCATGAGAGTGAGTATTGTTGCCATCGCGAATGGTCAGACTTCATTCATGTGACGAGAGTACAGTAATTGAGAGATATCACCTCGTCTATGGAGCTAATTGAATGCCCAGGTTTGGGACAGTGTCTCCCGACCATTGGATTGAGAGAAGGCAGGCTAGATAATCTTGCGTGTCCTGGGAATCAGTGAGGCTTAGCGCCTGTGATTTGGAGAGATTAATCTGAAACCCTGACACAGCCCCAAACAATCTCACTTCCGCTAAGAACCCTAGGAGGGCCTCTCTGGGATTGTCGAGAGAAGCAATAACATCATCCGCGTATAGCGTTATTAGGTGCTCTTCGCCCCCAAATTGAATCCCGTAATCTCGGGACTATCCCGAATTCTTTAAGCAAACAGCACCATATAAAGCGCAAACAACAAGGGCGACAAAGGACAGCCCTGCCTAGTGCCGCGTCTGATGGGGAAACGGAGAGAGGTCCTGCCGTTTACACGGACCGATGCACACGGCTTGCCATAGCTACTTAATACCCAAGAACAGAACCACTCTCCTAAGCCAAAGTGTTTCAGGACTGCAGCTAGATAGGGCCAGTGGACACGATCAAATGCTTTCTCTGCGTCGATGGAGAAAAGCATAGACTCGAGTGGAGAGCAAGTAGCCTTGTACACGAGATGTAATATCTGCTTGGTGTTACCTGGACACTGTCTATTGGGGATAAAGCCCGCTTGATCTGGGTCCACTAAGCTAGACATGTGTGGGCTAATCGCACCACGAGAATCCCCGTAAAAAGCTTACCGTAGATGTTTAAAAGCAATATAGGCCGGTAAGACCCACACTGTCTCTTGTCTTTTCCTGGTTTGGGTATAACCACGACCGATGCCTCTGTCATGGAAGAGGGGAGTGTTGACGGATCAGAGATGGAGTTAAACACTCGAGTGAGGAATGGCGCTAGTGTGGTGCAGAAAATTTTATAAAAAGATGCTGTGAATCCGTCGGGACCTGGAGATTTGTGGGGTTTCAGTCTAGCTATCATGGAGATGACCTCGTCTATCCTAATGGGAGCATCTAAGGTCGTTGCTTGGTCATCCGTAAGGTGGGTGACCCTCGCCCCTTGCAGATAAGATGGAATTTCACGGGAAGGGAGGTCTTGTGCAGAGTAAAGCTTACCATAGAATGCTGCGAAGCGCGATGCTATCGCCTCGACTCCCTGAATCAAAGTTCCCTCATCAGACAAGAGATTTTCTACCGTGTTAGCTTCTCCCACACTTATTGCTACCGACATAAAAAGCATGCTTGAGTCGGAGTATTGAGTACTCCACATTATCCCAATCCAACCCAGCTAACTCTTTCCTGGCAGTTTCCAATTGGCGCCAGACTCTGGGGGCCCCTGTGCGGTGGTGTATTTGTTCAAGTTCACAAACTTGTTGTGGTGTTGAGTGCGCTTCTCCCTCCTCACCTTATTATCTGCTGCTGAGTAAGCAAGAAACTCTCCCCTTATCACTGCCTTCAGGGCGTCCCAAATTATAGAGATGGATGTCTCAGCATTATCATTAACTTCTAGGTAATGTCTAATCGCCTTATCTATCTGCAGAATGACCTCTGGCCTACGGAGTAACGTCTCTCTCAGCCGCCACGAGCGAGGAACTTGTCCCCAAAATGGGACGTCGAGGTCCAACAAGACCGCCGAGTAATCCGAAAGAGAACAGGGGTCTATCTCTATTGACCTGGTTGCAACCTCCACCTCCCGGGAGCCTAAAAAATAATCAAGCCTCGCATAGGATTTGTTGGCATGAGAATAAAATGTGTATCCCCTAGCCGTGGGATGAGAGGTACGCCATAAGTCCCTTAAACTAAGCTCCTGTAGCCATTAAAGCCCTCCCGGCCCAAGTGCCCCGCTGTCCCGTGTCTCTGTGTCGACCTATCTAAATCATTGTGAAGTACTACGTTGAGATCTCCTCCAAGAACTACCCAACGGTCCCGGGTGGACATGACATCCGCCACCGCTCCCCTTAGAAATTGCTCCTGGGCTTCGTTAGGTGCGTAAACTGACTCTACGATGATAGAGAGGAGGCCCATATGAATGCGGTAAACTAAGAGGCAGCCCTTGATCTTGGCAACCTTGGTCCCCACTTTCCCTTGAAAGGTGCGGGAGAATAAGAGTGCCACCCCCGCTGATTTGTGTGAAGGAGATGAATCAAATTGCTGAGGGAAGGCTCATGAGTGCATTCTAGGCCAGTCCTTGCAAAGTAAGTGTGTCTCTTGTAACAAGCATATATCGGCACCAGACTGTTCTAAATATAAGAAGATTTCCTTCTTCTTTACAGGGTTATTCAAGCCCTTCACATTCAGGGTTATAACTCTCAGGGACGTCATTCTGGTCGCCATTCACCCACCCTCTTCCAACTCGCTGGACCCCATCGCATAGTATTGGACATTATTTCTGTGCATCTGGACAATACTTGTTGACAAACATGAATTTTGCTGGAATTGCTGGCACCCCCTAAAAAACCCTAAAACATAAACTAGTAACATCAAAAGTCCCTGGAGTTGGAAAGAGACAGAAAGTCTAATCCCTTACCAGTGGTAAAGTCTTTGACTAGGGTGGTGGACAACTTTGTAGAATCAATCTCCCCTTCACCCCGGCCGCCCAGCCCCTCCCCCCGCCAACTAACCCACAGCACGTCTGTTGTCCCTCAGGCTGGGTCATTAGATGTGGTACCCTCCACCAGCTTATCGAGGAGCGCCTTCCTCTCTGAGGCCAATGTGACGGGGTCAGGACCGGTGGATCTGCGTCCCGTCGGTATTTGTTGCCATCGCAGGCGGTCCTCCGCCCTGCGGGTGTAGGGTTGTAATGATGATTTGACCTCATCTTGTAGCTCTATTTGTAGTAGGTCACAGGCCCCTTTAGAGAGCGTATTTGATAGACATGATCTTGCCACCGGAAAATTAGTCTAAAGGGGCGACCCGAAGAGTAGGTGATTTCCTTGTCTCTTAGATGGTTAGTGACTGGGTGGAATTCCCACTGTTTCTGTAGGGTAGAGACCGCCAGAAGATCCTGATATAATTGGAGTGTATGTCCTCGGAAGACCACCGGGGCTGAGGCACGGATTGTCCTGGGGGTGAGTGTTTGATTTGCTCTAACGCTCTGTCCATCATCCCCTTTGGGACAAGTCAGAATGTCTAGTAAGCAGGGAGCCCCTGAGGTCCACCTACCAACCCTGTGTGTGTGTTCCAAGCGGATGTCCGCAGCGGGAGTGTCTCCCAGTATTTGTGAGAAGAGTTCCTGGACATACACCTCTATGTCCTTTCCCTCTGCGTCTCGGGGAACACCCCGAATTCTAATATTGTTATGCATAGAGCGATTTTACAGGTCTTCTGCATGGGCCTGGAGATCCAGGTGCTGCTCTGAGAGACAGATAACTCTTGTTGCATCTGTTCTATTTCCTCATCTCTTAAAGACTCTTGGCGTTCCAGACCGTCAACTCTGTCACCAATGTCAGTTACTTCCTTGCGGACTGCTTGGAGCTCGGATGTGAGATCTTTCTTTACTGACATGAGGTCATCTCTCAAAGTGGAGAAAAGAGCTTCCAGGTAAGGGTGTGTGACCGGGGCCTTGGCATCTTCATCAGTAGGTGATGTAGCACGATTTTCGGCCCCTTTACTATCCCCTTCAGTGAGGCGGGTAAGCATGTCCTTGATTGACCCCCCTCTCTTCGTCTTCCAGACGCAATTTGTGCCAGCCTAGAGGCGCGTTAGGAGGGTCGCAGGGGCCCATTGTGGTTTTCTCGCGGGCCCCTGAGACCCTGACAGATTTCTTCACCAGGATTGTAGTAAGCTATGTAACTCCCAATGCGGGGCCTCACCTTCAGGTATAATCAACTGAGGGGCCCTGTAATTTCCTTGACCCTCGGTGGTGGCTTTGTGGCCCCCCTTCATCACTCACATTTCTATGCCACACTAACCTCCGGTACCACGACCAGTACCTTTAGATGAATTGCACGGCATCGGTCTGTACAGCCTCGTCCTTATGTGCAGTCGCCAGGAGGCGGTAGGGCTGGTTCGTGTTCTGCAGATCGGTGGTGGGGGGTATAGGTGCCGCTATTTCTCACCGGACAGTCCAGCGGCGCGCTCCCGGTTGGCTCCCCAGCTACTGCCAAGCTCGGACAAGAGGGCGTCTCACTCCTCAGAGGGCTCGGTCGGCCCGCACCCCCTGCAATGCAGCAAATAGACAGAGTCAATGCAAGAGGTCCCTTGGGAATAGCAGTAGGAGGCACACTACGATCCGACCTCCAGAGGTAGGAGTGCAGGATGGCTTGAGGAGCCTTAGACCACAAGGAATGTGTGGGCCACAGCTAGGTAATCGCAGCTTGTAGGGGGGCCTGTCCATTCAGTCCAGTCAGGCCCCTCGACCTAAAGCGATGTGGAAGAGGCGTCTCACAACACGGCGGCCCCTAGGTCTCCCGGCCTCTTCCAATATCATAGAGGAGCAATGCGATGGTGTGGTCGCTGGGCTCTAGCCTCGGGACCAGAGCGCCGAAGAGCCCCTGCGTAAGTCGCTTCGGTGGTAGGAGGCCCACTCGATCAAGACAGTCCGCCTTGCAGCATAAAGGATTGAGAGAGGGAGGCCTCTTTACACGGGAGCAGCATATTGAACCGTCCGGCAATGCGCCGATCGGCTCGTCCACCCTCACCAGTCAGCACGGGCCTGGCGAAGCCCCCCGCTCGCCCGGGCGCCTCCGGGCCTTCAATAGGACTAGGGAGTCTATTGGGGCTAGACAAGAAGGCCGATCCTGTCCTGCCACCGCAGGCGTCAGGGAGAAAGTCTCTCAATATGGCAGCATCTTCTCACATTTGTTCCCCCGCCATTGTAGTTTCGATCAGGCCCTTTCTGCCGTGCAGCTCCGGGGCTTCATTATACGTTTGGCAGCTTTACTGAGTAATTTCTAGGGACGGGCGCCGCTGGGCCCACGGGGGTTAACGAAGCCCCAAGGGCGCCGCCAACCAGGCCGAGCCTGTCTTGCGGGATAAAGCGTTACGGGAGAAATGTCTCCCGGTCCGATGGATTCTCAGCGTGGATGGCCGCTGAGCTCAGCCTCTCACAGCCGCGCCGCCCCGGGGCATCCCTCCGATCCGAGGGGTTTTGCCGCAATGTGAGCTCAGTCTCCTGCGGCCTCACAGCCCCGGGTCATCCCTCTGCTTACGGCGGCTTCTCGCTGGGGCCGGGCGATCAGGACAGGCCCAACACACAGCGTTGAAGGGGAGACGTCCCCCTGTTCGGCCTCTACGCACCTTACTCGACGTGATATCGTCTGCCTCAACCTCTCCAGGGAAGACATGGCTTGGCAGTTCGGGCTGGACTGTTCCCATGAGGCACAGGGTCAGACTGATTTGCATATGGCCATGTCTGAACTGGGGTGGTGGAGTGAGCTAAAGAATGATGATGGATTAAACCCAGATCAGTTGACTGGGGGTGAGTGTTTGATTTGCTCTAATTCTCCGTCCATCATCCCCTTTGGTATCGTGTATGTATTGTATAGCTGCCCTCAGTCATCAGCCCCTCCCCTTTTTGGACTTTGCTTTCTTTCAGCGCTCCGAGGTGGTCACCTGGCAGAGCAGGCATTTTTTTACAGAACACAAATTGATAAAATGCTGTACAATGTTGAAAATACGTTATATGGATGTACTTCTGTAACCAATTTTCAGGCTACGCAGCAATCATTCTTAAAGAAACAAATTGTAAAATGGCACTTTTACAATGTGGGATACTATGGAACCAAAATGTCGAGTTTTAAATATTGTGCTACAAAGATATGGGAACAAGAATATCAAAGACCACAATATTGTGTAGATAAGCACGTTTCCTATTCTTAACTTCACATGTGTACCATTACAAGTTATATAAGCACACAGATGTGTAGTTAATACCAGCATGTTTACCTCTATATACTCATCTTCACGATATTTCGGTCCTAGATAGTCTGGTTACGCTATTTTTGTAGCTCAGTGCTTTTGTGCTTGATATTCTGACACACAAGGGATAAAAAGTGCAAAGTTAATATAAACAACTGTGTAAATGGACACACCTTCTGATTATGGTTGGATGGTGCAACAGTACGGACAGTGATGGACCGAATTACAATTTGAGTACAAAAGCAAAGACCTCTCCACCTTCATGGCTCGCACACTCTAATGCCCCTGTTGTAAAAGGATTCCTGCAGCAGTTATAGCTGCAGTGACAGACGTAACCAGCAGATGGCAGCTCTGTTACGTATATCCCTTAATGGGCTGCAAACCTACTTTTAAAACACCAATGTGTTCTTGTAGCTTTTACACATTAAGACGTTAGGGGTACCGGTGAACATGTTAGAAACCAGAAGAGAAACATATTTCAGAACGACAGAAAATCCTGAGCAGACACATTCTTTATAATAGTTTGAACACCCTGATTAAAAGTTTGACCCATGTTCCCTGTCATACTACAAAACATTTGTAGTCAGTGGCGGCTCCTCTGCTATAGCGGAGGTAGGTCGTCCCACTGCTTTCTCGCAGAGCAAGAAGCAAAAACATAAAATGGTAATAACTTCAGTTATTACCATTTTAGGATTTTTTTTTGCCGACGGGCGGGTGGGCGTGGCTGCTCTGCTTACGGAGCATGGCACGGGAGGAGTGGTTTGCCCACTCCTGAGTGCGCAATGATTGTTTTGTCGGCCCTCTCGGTCCGCCCAAACCAGTCACGTGCACTCCCCTGTTCTCCATGCAAGCTGCATGGAGAACATGCCCTCTCCTCCAGCCCCTTGCTGAGCGCTGTGTCACGGCGCTCAGACCAATCACAACGCTCAATTGAAGCGTTTTGATTGACTTAAGGGTGGGAGCCTGGCTGCCTGCTTCCTGTTCCGACCTGGAGTCGGACACAGGCAAGCAGGAAAGAAGACCAGGACCCGGCGGCGGCGGCAAGTTAAGTTTTATTTATTGTTATTTATTCTTATTTTTTTTATGCAGCCCACGGCCGCACCCCTTATCCCCCGCACGCCCGCACCCCACCCGCAAGCCATGCCGGCCGCCCCTGTTTGTAGTATTATATCCATTGGCCACTAGGTAGTCATAGTTAGGATCGTGTTTCCATAGGAAATGGCTTTTTTGTGTTGCTAATAACTTTGGTGCCGTTTAACGAATCTCCAGGAAACTTTCCAAAAAAAACACTACTTTTTGCCTAGTTTGTACATGGAAAGTTTCGGGGTGATCCGTCAAGTGGGGACTGAGAAATGGGGGGGCAAATCTCGTTTTCCCATAGACATTTTAGGAACAGCTACAGCCTAAACCACTGAACGGAATTAAACCAAATTTGGCAGAAAGCTAGATCTTGGTCCAGAAAGAGTGCTTTTTGTGTTTTGGTATAAATCTGTTTAGTAGTTTTTCAGCAAATAATGCTAAAATAAACTGCATATCTAGAGACGTGGAGTGTCCGCGGATCTGACAGAGCTCCTGCTGAGATCTGATGGGCTGCAACCACCTCAACCAGGAAGTGGTGGCAGCCATCTTAGGATTCGGGACTCGGTCTGGAGTCCTAAGAAAAATGCAAAAAAAGAAATAAGGGGGCAGGGTACAGACCCTGACCCTCTAGGCCTGGTGGTGGGGTCCTTCATGGGACTGCGTCTGGGGCCAAAAAATGTTTTTTTATTTTGCTGCAGATTCACGGAGGATCCGCATATCCACAGCAAAAATCAAAAAAGAAAAAATAAACCCCTCCAGGTGGGCCAGTGCCAGGGGGGAATGCACAGCATTCATTTAAGGGGGAAGGGGTACATGGTCCCCCAACTTAAGCCTCCACGAAGCCATGGGGACCCCTTCCCCCAGGGCTGATAATTTCATAAGGGGGTGTGTTGTCCCCCTCCATGATGTTCTACCAGGCCCTGGGAACCCAATTTCCCGGGGATGATAACTTAATTAAAGTGGAGGGGAGCTGTGCGGTCACGCAGTGGGAGAACAAAGCTTTTCCCTCTCCCACGCTCTTCGGCAGGGATATGCTTTGATTGCTCCTACCCCGCGTGAGCAAAAGTAAACTGCTCCCACCGTGTTGGAGCAATGCCGGCTTCCGCCGAATTCGCGATGGGTGCACGCAAAGGAGCGGGCCCAACAAGGGACATACTATGGGGTGCCTCAGGTGGGCACCGGGGCACCCCACTGACAGAAAAAAAATTGGAATAATTGTGGCATGCCCTAGGTGAGCACCGGGGCACGCCACTTTATAATAATAAAAGAAAAAGAAAAGAAAATGCTGGGTGGGCTGCGGGGCCCTGGGGCTCCGCCCTGTGGCCCCAAAAATAATAATGGTGTGGGGTTCCCCTGGAGGGCACTGGGGCACCACTTAGATTTTAAAATGCAGGCTTCTGCAGGGCTCCATGAAATGGGGCTGCCTGCAGGGAGCAGGTGGGCCGCGGGGACCCTAGTACATAGTAGCCAAAAGTGAATAATAGATGAGCCACATTTATTATTCACTGCTCTCGTAAGAAGCACCCCATAGTGCCCTGGGAGGGGTACATACATACATTTTGTTTTTGGTGATGTCCTTAGAAGGGGCAGAGACATCAACAAAATTTATAATAATAATGTTGTGGGGGAGCTGCCGGGAGATTTGCATAATCTCCCTGCAGCTCCCCTATGTTTTATATACAGTGGGTGTTTGGTGTGGAGTGGGATAGGGAATAGGGAGGTTTGGCTGCCTGTGGGTGTTGGCCACAGGGACTGGCCTCAGGCCGTGCACAGCATGAGTTTGGCTGCCTGCGAGGCCTTAGCCGCAGGGCCAGGCCACAGGCCAGGCCCTGTGGCCAACCCCCGCGCCCCCCACCATGCACGGTTGAAGGCCGTGCGCAGCGGTAGGTTGGCTTTACGTATGGTAATAAAATATTACTTTACGTTATAAAAACCCTTATAATTCACTGAAAAATCAAAGGTTCAAGTAACATTATAGATAGGTGAAATGTTCAGTAACAGTGTAACGTTTTAAACTGTAAAAGCCACAGAAATTCACTAGTTACAGTTAACTTAAGTAACTATAACTCACGCCCTCTGCATGCACTGTTAAATACAGCACATATTACATCACTCATGACATCTTCTATGACATCATTTATAATATCACTGCAACATTTGCAATGATATTATTGATGAGACAACTGTGCATGGCGTAGGCCCAAGTTATAGTTACCTTAGGGCACGAGTTATAGTTACTTAAGTTAAATATAACTGGTGAAATTCTGTGATTTTCTTTTTGTTTAAAATGTTACATTGTTACTGAACATTTCATCTAACAATACCGTTACTTTACCTTTGGGGAGATAGATATATATATATATATATATATATATATATATATATATATATATATATATATCTGGTGGGGAAGATGCAAAGTGCGCATGACTGTTTGGCCGGCTTAAGAGGGCCGGCCAAGCAGTCCTTCGCACTTAGGGAGTGCAAACCCCTCCTCCCCCTGCTCTGGCCATCCTCGCCCTGCCCCAAGAGCCACTGACTGCAATAGGAAAACTAAAATGATAATAACAAGATGTTATTATCAATTTATTTTCCTTTTGCTCAGTGGGGCGACACTCCTCCACCTTAGCAGGGGAGCCGCCACTGCTGTGCACAGTCCCACAGGATCAAAAGGGCTGATGGGAGGAAAAACCTCCCTCTGACAATCAGAGGGCCCTATGTTTTTTTTTTTTATTACGGTACTGTGGGAGTCCCACAGGACCTACCGTCCATATATACCTAACTTTTTAACCCCTTGAAGCTTAACCCAAGCACCTCTTTAAACTTTTTAAAAACAGCTAACTGATTTATACTAAATAATGAAAAGTGAGCTTTCCAAGAAAAGCTCTAACTTTTTTCCAAATTTGGTGTAATATTTTTGAGCCATTGCTATCTGTATCAGAGAGCAAAATTTCTAATGGGAATTAACATGGGAAATCAAGATTTTGTTCCTGCTCCCCACTTAACGGGTCAGCGCAAATCTTTCCAGGAAGAGGCTGAGGTGGAACTATTTTGTGGAATGTTTCATGCAGGTTTGTCAAACAGCAAAGTTAAAAGCAAAACAAGAAATGATCCTCTTATGGAAACTTTGACCTAACTATAACTACAGAGAGGGGGCTGCCACTGTGTGATATATATGGGGGGGGGGGCGAGAGAGAGAGAGAGAGAGAGAGAGAGAGAGAGAGAGAGAGAGAGAGAGAGAGAGAGAGAGAGAGAGAGAGAGAGAGAGAGAGAGAGAGAGAGAGAGAGAGAGAGAGAGAGAGAGAGAGAGAGAGAGAGAGAGAGAGAGAGAGAGAGAGAGAGAGAGAGAAAAGCAAGGACACACCACATCTCCACAGTAGTATATAGCTTTGCATCCAATTTCCTGCCTCCAAGCAGGTACTTGGAAGGATAAAAAGTTGGCGTCTCTTCACAGTTCTATAACAAACCTTCAAATAAAAATTGACCTACTCTGAATATATTACCTTGGTAAACTGTGAAAGGGGGAGTTCATGGAGGCAAAGGTCCCTATATTAGTATTTTTAGGTCTCGCCTAGCGACGCAGCGCGAAGCGCTGTCGCTAGCGAGATCTATTGTTGTCGACTTTAGTTTGGAAGGGGGACAGGAGATGTGCGCGCGTACGGCTCGCGGCATTCTCACAACTCCTGCTCGCACCATACGCGTGCACATCTCACGGCACCCGGACAGGCCATGTGCACGCTCACGGCAGACAGCCCATGTTCACGCTCACTCACCGGCTGGTTCAGGACTCCGGCGTCTCGCCTCGGTCTGCAGGTTCCCTGGCTGTCTCCTCACCACTCGGGAGCCCCGTCTTGCCTCTGGTGCCATGCAGTCTGCCTCGCTCTTCGCCTGGTCCCTCTGATGGGGCCGGGACTTCAGCATGGAGCCTGCAGGGTTCCGGACGTCCTCTCCGGCGGTTCCTTCCTGTTTCTTTGGCAGGCCCCGCCCACGTCCCAACGAAGGCTGCCTGACTTCCGGTTTCGCCGCCATCTGCACTGGAGGCAGGGAGTGCGCCCCGCGATCTCGCCTCCGTTGTTCAGCTTGTTTCTCTTGAAGCTGGAGACTGCCGCTGCAAACCCCTGAGCTGTGACCGGGGCGAGGATAGGTTCGCAGAATAACAGCGGTGGGAGGCTTCATCCGCCGCAGCCCCTCCTTGTTCGCAGAGAACACCGTCTCCTGTCTTCACGGCCTCTCCTCACAGCCCGCACGGCTCGTCGCTGCGTCCTCACGGCGTCCTTGCTATGCTGCCCCTTACACAGGCAGACACCGCAGGGACCACAGGTGAGAGGCAAGCAAGCACCGCAGGCTGTAGTCTACGGTAGCGTAACAATGCTCCGACCGTTCTGCCGCCACTCACCACTTACTCCGGGGCCGGAGGTGCGGGTGCCGCGAGGTGGGTTGCGTGGGGGGGGCAAAGTTCTGCGTAGCGGGAGCCTTATAGCAGCCTTATAGCAGTCTTGGGCGGCGATTCGGCAGGGTAGATGCAGCGCCCTCCTTGCACTCTACCGTAGCTCTGCCGTAGCTGGCTGGCGGGAAGTCACTCATTTTATCGACCTCCGAAGGATGAAAGGCAGAGTAGACCTCAGTGGGATTTGGACCTGAAACAGCGCAGATGTTTACAGACTGTGGCAAGGTGGGGTCGGAGGACGCTGTTGACTGGTGGACTGCAACGCCACTCTCTCCCCCCCTTATCTCCCCGCAGCAGGATGAGTGGGATTCCCCAAACCAGCCTCTATTACAGGACCCGGATCATCAGGAGCACAGCGCCTTTAATTGGGGATTCCCTGGTGACGAGACTCCTCCTCCCTTCGACGTCACGGCAGAACCTGCCAATAAGGAGTGAGGAATCACAGAAGCGGGTGTGCATCGACACCGGAGGAGACGGGAGAAACGTAACAGCGAGAGCCGAGAGGAGCGACATCGGAGAAGCGGAAGATCGGAGAGGGAGTAGCGGTACGGGATCCAGAGGAGTACAGGATACGCCAGGAGGCCACCGGCACCACGCTTCGCCGAGTCACGCTCCAGGAGGAGCGTGGCTAACCCAGGTACGGGACCGGTTTACAGGGTGGTTAGGGAGGAGGGACTCTTCCGACATTTAGAGGACCGGGAGGGCAGAACGCGGTCGCCCCACTTGCACCTTTCCCCCCCTTCACATTCACGCGACCGTTCTGAGCACGGGTTGTTTGTGAGGTGTCCCCAGCACTACCCTATCCCTGACTCACGTCTAGAACAGAACCCTTACACCGTGTATATCTTTGTTTTCCCTTGCTCAACAATCACCGTTGCAACATACCTGCACCCCGGAGAGGGAGCTCCTGTGGAGGACCAGATCCCCGAGAGAAAGGCTCAAGCTGGAGAAGCAAAGGAGAAGCAGACGGAAGGCGGAACAGACCCCATACTCCCCAGAAAGACTGTCCCATACCACCAGGAAATTGTACAGAAAAATAAAAGAGTCCATAAAACGACCTAGCCTACGGCCGCTTATTGCGACACCACAACAACTGGTGTCAGAAGTGGGATCACCACCTCAGTCTATCTGTTCACCCGAGATGGACGCGGTCGTCCAACACCTCATCAAGGGCCAGGAGAAGCTAGAGTGAGCTGTAGAACGGCAGCTGTCATCCGCCCAAGTGGACAGGGAGGTGTTCAAGCACACCATCACTGCCCAGATAGAAGGGCTACAGAAGCTCGTACAGGAACCCGGGACTCCGGTACCACGAGAACGCCGAGGACCCTCGCACGGACCTGCGGGGGTGTCCTTGCAGAAATACGTGACCGGGGAAGACCCGGACGCGTTCTTGTTGAATTTTGAGCGCGCCGCAAGAGCGTGTGGCTGGCCAGAAGACAAATGGCCTTTCTTTCTAGCGCCTCTGCTAACGGGGAAGCCCAATCCGCCTACCAGGTGGCCAACGCTACCGGTGACACCCCTTATCAGGACATAAAGGACATAATACTCGACCACTTGGGTTTGGATGCAGAGGCATACCGGGTACGGTTTAGAAAGGAAAGGGGCCTACCCGGGGAGAACCCCAAAACATTGTTCTTCCGCCTTAAGATGGCCGCCGATAAATGGCTGAAACCGACCACCAGTACCAAAAAAGAGATAATGAACCGCGTATACCTGGAGCAGTTCATGGAGGCCCTCCCCTATGGCACACAGAGGTGGTTGAGGCAACACACCCACCTTTCCCGGAACAAGCTATTGAAATGGCAACCACCTATTCCCGCGCACAGCCAAGGACAACGACATGGGAAAAAGAGAAACAACCAAAACACTCCCTGGAAGACTGGAGAAGAAGATACATAAACCCCTAAACGACTATCCGAAATCCCGACCCTCCAGACCAGAAGCCCCCACTTTCCGAGGGCCCCAATGCTTCGAGTGTGGAGAGTGGGGTCACATCTCACGAATGTGCCCCAAACGGAAACCAGCGGACGAACCCATGGAAGTGGGTTACATCCCTAGATCAGTCCTATACACTGCCGAGATGGGAGCCTCCTTTTATGTAAGTGTACAAGTGAACGGGAGGGTAATCCAGGCACTTTTATACTCAGGCTGTAGGCAATCGGTTATTCAGAAAACCCTCATTCAGCCCTCACAATACATCCCGGACACCCTGGTTCACATAAGGTGTGTACATGGGGATGTCAAACCCTATCCCCTGGCTTCCGTTACCATTACCCCTCTGACGGGGTCCCCCTGTACTGTAAGGGTAGGGGTGTTGGATACCGTACCCAAGGATCTCATTCTTGGGATGGACAATCCGGACTTTCTATTTCTGTTCCACGACAATATAGAAAACAAAATGAAGGGAAACCGTTCAACCCCACAACCCGCTCTCATAACTCCCGAGCCTTGGGTACTGCATAGGAGTTTTAAGTTTGCCCAGACTAATGACCCTACCCTGTTTAATGCCTGGGAAGCCGCCCACATGAGTTTAAACACCCCTTCTACCTCCTACCCCCGATTCCTGATCCAAGACAACCTATTATACCGAAAGGGAACCGCCGAGGAACCGGCCCAGCTACTGGTCCCCATGTCTTTCAGAGAACAGGTCCTCTTCTTTTCCCACGCCCACCTCACAGCTGGACATATGGGTGCGGAAAAGACAACACAAAACGTGTTGCGTCATTTCTTCTGGCCGGGCATATACAAAGACATCAAGGTACACTGCCAGGAATGCGGTATATGCCAGAAAAAGAACTTACAGCGTCCGCCAGCCGTACCACTTCAGCCATTGCCCGTGATAGGAAGACCGTTTGAGCGGATAGGTATGGATCTGATTGGACCTTTACCCAAGACTCAAAAAGGAAACCTCTATGCGTTGGTCATCGTGGACTACGCTACTAGATTCCCTGAGGCTTTTCCACTTCGAACTCCCACCACGAAGAACATCGCGGACAAGCTAATGGAGTTCTTCTCGAGGGTTGGGTTCCCGAAGGAGATCCTTACGGACCAGGGCACGCCATTTATGTCACGACTGATGAAGGAGGTCTGTCGGTCCCTAGACCTACACCAATTGCGGACGTCGGTATATCATCCCCAAACCGACGGTCTCGTGGAGAGATATAACAGAACACTGAAGACTACTCTAAAGAAAATGTTAACTGTGGAAGGCAGGGACTGGGATCGACTGTTGCCGCTGGCCCTATACGTCCTGAGAGCGCAAGTACAAAGCAGCCTGGGTTGCTCGCCGTTCGAGCTATTGTATGGGAGGCAACCCAGAACGTTGTTGGAAATGACTAAGGACGCCTGGGAAAAGGAAGGAGAAGACGAGAAGAAATCTCTACTAGAGTATACTCATCAACTGCGTTCTCGAATCGGGAAACTAAGGGACGTAGCCTACTCCAATCTCGAGAGGAGCCGGGAACGACAGAAAAAGTGCTACGATAAAGGGAAGAAATGAAGAAAGCTGTCTATCGGAGATTGGGCCCTGGTGTTGCTTCCGTCCACGACAAAGAAGTTTCAGGCCGAGTGGCTAGGCCCATATAGAGTGGTGGGGGTCTTTGGCAAAACCACGTACCAGGTCCAGGTCTCCCCTAACAGAAAACAAACTTATCATATTAATCTGTTGAAGAAATGGTTGGGACCCTTACCTACAACAGCACATCTGACACTCCCAACCTCCTTGCCAGGAGGTAACACCCTAGACCTCCTCGTGATGAATGAAGAGTTGTCCAAGGAGGAGAAGGCCGACCTGGTGGCCTCGTTACTGCCGTTTGCCCCCCTTTTTTCAGACACCCCCGGAAAAACCCCTCTGACTGAACATCGGATTGAGACACAACCCGGAAAAAAAGGTCAAACTGAGGCCGTACAGGATTCCGGCCGCTAAAAGGGCAGCGGTGAGAAAGGAAGTACAAGACATGATACAGTTGGGGGTGATACGTCCCTCCAAAAGCGACTGGTCATCGCCCATTGTCATGGTCCCCAAGCCGGACGGTTCAACCCGGTTTTGCATGGACTTCAGGGCACTGAATTCCATCTCCACGTTCGATGCCTACCCTATCCCCCGGGTTGATGAGCTCATCGAGAAATTGGGTGATTCCAGATACATAGCCACGTTTGACCTAACCAAAGGCTACTGGCAGGTTCCTTTGCGTGAAGAAGACCGGAAGAAGACCGCATTCGCAACGGAAGAGGGTCTATATGAATTCAACGTCCTCCCCTTCGGTCTACATGGAGCCCCTGCCACGTTTCAGAGGCTCATGAACACCGTCCTCAGCGAATTCCCCTCCTTCAGTTCGGCCTATCTGGATGATATCGTAGTCTACAGTGCAACGTGGAAAGAACATCTAATGCACCTGCAGAAAATCCTCAAAGCCCTGGAACATGCGGGACTCCACATCAACTCCCGGAAATCCAGAGCCGCCTATCACAAAGTGAAATACCTCGGATATGTCTTAGGGCATGGCGTAATAGCCCCTCAGGCGGAGAAAGTGAGGGCTATCGCAGACACTCCCTTTCCCACCACCAAAAGGGACCTACGTGCATTCCTTGGTTTGTTGGGGTACTATAGACGCTTTGTCCCACAGTTCTCAGAAATAGCCTCCCCATTGACAGATGTTCTCCGCAAGGAGATGAAGCCGCACCGTTTGTTACACCCCTCCAGAGAAATGCTGGAGGCGTTCCAGAAACTCAAAGACACCATAACTACAGGCCCAGTTCTGACCTCCCCTGACTTCAACAAAACGTTCATTTTGCACACCGATGCTTCTGACTACGGGTTGGGTGCAGTATTGTCCCAAATAGCCGAGGACGGGGTGGAACATCCAGTCTTATATATAAGTAGGAAGCTGTTCCCCAGGGAGACCAAGTACCCTACGATAGAGCGGGAGTGTTTGGCGGTGAAGTGGGCAGTCGACAAGTTAAGGTACTACCTAGAGGGACGTCCGTTTATCTTGTATACAGATCACGCTCCCCTACAGTGGATGTGTAGACACAAATCACAAAACCCCAGGGTTCTCCGCTGGTTTTTGTCACTACAGCCTTTCTCCTTTGATGTGCGCCACCGAAAAGGGAAGGACAACGGGAGTGCTGACTATATGTCCCGGGTGTTTCCTCTCCCCGATCGGGAGAATCCAAGGGAGGGGGTGTGTGGCAAGGTGGGGTCGGAGGACGCTGTTGACTGGTGGACTGCAACGCCACTCTCTCCCCCCCTTATCTCCCCGCAGCAGGATGAGTGGGATTCCCCAAACCAGCCTCTATTACAGGACCCGGATCATCAGGAGCACGGCGCCTTTAATTGGGGATTCCCTGGTGACGAGACTCCTCCTCCCTTCGACGTCACGACGAACCTGCCAATAAGGAGTGAGGAATCACAGAAGCGGGTGTGCATCGACACCGGAGGAGATGGGAGAAACGTAACAGCGAGAGCCGAGAGGAGCGACATCGGAGAAGCGGAAGATCGGAGAGGGAGTAGCGGTACGGGATCCCGAGTAGTACAGGATACGCCAGGAGGCCACCGGCACCACGCTTCGCCGAGTCACGCTACAGGAGGAGCGTGGCTAACCCAGGTACGGGACCGGTTTACAGGGTGGTTAGGGAGGAGGGACTCTTCCGACATTTAGAGGACCGGGAGGGCAGAACGCGGTCGCCCCACTTGCACCTTTCCCCCCCTTCACATTCACGCGGCCGTTCTGAGCACGGGTTGTTTGTGAGGTGTCCCCAGCACTACCCTATCCCTGACTCACGTCTAGAACGGAACCCTTACACCGTGTATATCTTTGTTTTCCCTTGCTCAACAATCACCGTTGCAACATACCTGCACCCCGGAGAGGGAGCTCCTGTGGAGGACCAGATCCCCGAGAGAAAGGCTCAAGCTGGAGAAGCAAAGGAGAAGCAGACGGAAGGCGGAACAGACCCCATACTCCCCAGAAAGACTGTCCCATACCACCAGGAAATTGTACGGAAAAATAAAAGAGTCCATAAAACGACCTAGCCTACGACCGCTTATTGCGACCCCACAACACAGACACAGCGGTATCTCTAGAAGTGATTTCTAGGGGCTTGTCTTTCATTTGGTAGCATGCCGAATAATCTAATAATTTGCATAATCTCCCTGCAGCTCCCCCATGTTTTATATACAGTGGGTGTTTGGTGTGGAGTGGGATAGGGAATAGGGAGGTTTGGCTGCCTGTGGGTGTTGGCCACAGGGACTGGCCTCAGGCCATGCACAGCATGAGTTTGGCTGCCTGCGAGGCCTTAGCCGCAGGGCCAGGCCACAGGCCAGGCCCTGTGGCCAACCCCCGCGCCCCCCACCATGCACGGTTGAAGGCCGTGCGCAGCGGTAGGTTGGCTTTACGTATGGTAATAAAATATTACTTTACGTTATAAAAACCCTTATAATTCACTGAAAAATCAAAAGGTTCAAGTAACATTATAGATAGGTGAAATGTTCAGTAACAGTGTAACGTTTTAAACTGTAAAAGCCACAGAAATTCACTAGTTACAGTTAACTTAAGTAACTATAACTCACGCCCTCTGCATGCACTGTTAAATACAGCACATATTACATCACTCATGACATCTTCTATGACATCATTTATAATATCACTGCAACATTTGCAATGATATTATTGATGAGACAACTGTGCATGGCGTAGGCCCAAGTTATAGTTACCTTAGGGCACGAGTTATAGTTACTTAAGTTAAATATAACTGGTGAAATTCTGTGATTTTCTTTTGTTTAAAATGTTACATTGTTACTGAACATTTCATCTAACAATACCGTTACTTTACCTTTGGGGAGAATATATATATATATATATATATATATATATATATATATATATATATATATATATATATCTGGTGGGGAAGATGCAAAGTGCGCATGACTGTTTGGCCGGCTTAAGAGGGCCGGCCAAGCAGTCCTTCGCACTTAGGGAGTGCAAACCCCTCCTCCCCTGCTCTGGCCATCCTCGCCCTGCCCCAAGAGCCACTGACTGCAATAGGAAAACTAAAATGATAATAACAAGATGTTATTATCAATTTATTTTCCTTTTGCTCAGTGGGGCGACACTCCTCCACCTTAGCAGGGGAGCCGCCACTGCTGTGCACAGTCCCACAGGATCAAAAGGGCTGATGGGAGGAAAAACCTCCCTCTGACAATCAGAGGGCCCTATGTTTTTTTTTTTTTATTACGGTACTGTGGGAGTCCCACAGGACCAACCGTCCATATATACCTAACTTTTTAACCCCTTGAAGCTTAACCCAAGCACCTCTTTAAACTTTTTAAAAACAGCTAACTGATTTATACTAAATAATGAAAAGTGAGCTTTCCAAGAAAAGCTCTAACTTTTTCCAAATTTGGTGTAATATTTTTGAGCCATTGCTATCTGTATCAGAGAGCAAAATTTCTAATGGGAATTAACATGGGAAATCAAGATTTTGTTCCTGCTCCCACTTAACGGGTCAGCGCAAATCTTTCCAGGAAGAGGCTGAGGTGGAACCATTTTGTGGAATGTTTCATGCAGGTTTGTCAAACAGCAAAGTTAAAAGCAAAACAAGAAATGATCCTCTTATGGAAACTTTGACCTAACTATAACTACAGAGAGGGGGCTGCCACTGTGTGATATATATGTATCCATCGAGAGAGAGAGAGAGAGAGAGAGAGAGAGAGAGAGAGAGAGAGAGAGAGAGAGAGAGAGGAGGTGGGAAAAGGAAGGACACACCACATCTCCACAGTAGTATATAGCTTTGCATCCAATTTCCTGCCTCCAAGCAGGTACTTGGAAGGATAAAAAGTTGGCGTCTCTTCACAGTTCTATAACAAACCTTCAAATAAAAATTGACCTACTCTGAATATATTACCTTGGTAAACTGTGAAAGGGGGAGTTCATGGAGGCAAAGGTCCCTATATTAGTATTTTTAGGTCTCGCCTAGCGACGCAGCATGAAGCGCTGTCGCTAGCGAGATCTATTGTTGTCGACTTTAGTTTGGAAGGGGGACAGGACATGTGCACGCGCATGGCAAGACAGGAGATGTGCGCGCGTACGGCTCGCGGCGTTCTCACAACTCCTGCTCGCACCATACGCGTGCACATCTCACGGCACCCGGACAGGCCATGTGCACGCTCACGGCAGACAGCCCATGTTCACGCTCACTCACCGGCTGGTTCAGGACTCCGGCGTCTCGCCTCAGTCTGCAGATTCCCTGGCTGTCTCCTCACCACTCGGGAGCCCCGTCTTGCCTCTGGTGCCATGCAGTCTGCCTCGCTCTTCGCCCGGTCCCTCTGATGGGGCCGGGACTTCAGCATGGAGCCTGCAGGGTTCCGGACGTCCTCTCCGGCGGTTCCTTCCCGTTTCTTTGGCAGGCCCAGCCCACGTCCCAACGAAGGCTGCCTGACTTCCGGTTTCGCCGCCATCTGCACCGGAGGCAGGGAGTGCGCCCCGCGATGTCGCCTCCGTTGTTCAGCTTGTTTCTCTTGAAGCTGGAGACTGCCGCTGCAAACCCCTGAGCTGTGACCGGGGCGAGGATAGGTTTGCAGAATAACAGCGGTGGGAGGCTTCATCCGCCGCAGCCCCTCCTTGTTCGCAGAGACCACCGTCTCCTGTCTTCACGGCCTCTCCTCACAGCCCGCACGGCTCGTCGCTGCGTCCTCACGGCGTCCTTGCTATGCTGCCCCTTACACAGGCAGACACCGCAGGGACCACAGGTGAGAGGCAAGCAAGCACCGCAGGCTGTAGTCTACGGTAGCGTAACAATGCTCCGACCGTTCTGCCGCCACTCACCACTTACTCCGGGGCCGGAGGCGCGGGTGCTGCGAGGTGGGTTGCGTGGGGGGGGGGCAAAGTTCCTCGTAGCGGGAGCCTTATAGCAGCCTTATAGCAGTCTTGGGCGGCGATTCGGCAGGTTAGATGCAGCGCCCTCCTTGCACTCTACCGTAGCTCTGCCGTAGCTGGCTGGCAGGAAGTCACTCGTTTTATCGACCTCCGAAGGATGAAAGGCAGAGTAGACCTCAGTGGGATTTGGACCTGAAACAGCGCAGATGTTTACAGACACAGCGGTATCTCTAGAAGTGATTTCTAGGGGCTTGTCTTTCATTTGGTAGCATGCCGAAAATGCCCTTTCGATACAGTGAGTTAGCAAAAAGGGTCAGTCGGTAGCGGAACAGTCCGCGGCTGGAAACTAAAATTGAAATAGACATGAAAAAATGAACATCTGGAAGTGAGGCGAAGGGATCACCCAGTATGTATGGGCGATTAAAAATAGCATCCACATTCACTGGCTTCAGCTGTGAATGAAATGTTAAATTCCTCGGCCTCGTCCACTGCTGTTTAAACACTCGCCCTGCTGGCAGCAACTAGTGTCACGTGATGTAAACAATCCGATTGCACGTGGAAAGAGATCACTGACTCTGAGCACACCTGAGATAACCCGGGTTTGGCTAAAATGCAGACTTGGGGTATTGGCGTATATCAACAGAAATATTGAACGTCCGCACTTCTGAGTTTTAAATCTGGCTTGGGTGGGCTCCCAAGGTAACATTGTGCGGGACCTCCCTCTCGCTAAAATTGTGCGGGACCTCCAACTCTAGGTAAATACTTCTAACAACCCTAGCAACAAGTCAAACTGTTTTAAGAAGATGTACTCGGCTAGACTCTAGAAATTCCAGAAATGCAAGTTTTTAAAGTAAATGAACACGGGCTTTGTTTAAATTGTCGGAGCATTAGCCAGGAACTCTACATGCACTCGTGTGAGACTGAGTAGGGGTGCGGAGAATGTAAGGGAAAGCGGGGCATACGTCTGAAATGTAACTGGTGCTTAAGTAAAGCGCTCTGATACTTTCGGGTCAAGTTCGCGTTATATAAAACTGCAACAAAAAAAAAGTGTTCTGGTGACTAAGTTGTGGGCTTGTAACCTAGAGAGCCTGGTTGGTTCAAACCCCTAGCTTGCCACTCCACATGCTTGATGGACAATCACGTGGCCCTGGAAAATGACTGTCTCAAACTTTAATTTATTGTTACAATTGAGAAATGTAAAAACATTTACATCATACTCAGTTGCGAACTCCACCACCACTGCCCTTCAAATTTGATTTCGATTGCACATTCTTAATGTATGCGCAATAACTTATTTTTCAGATTTTCTCGTCTAATAAATTACAAAATGTTCCTCATTAATTTCTGTTTGGAGGTAGGTAAAGATAACGGACATTAGTGGGCTCCATAATCCCTATGAAAAAAAGAAAGCGTGCTATTTATAGATAATGTTCAAATGGGTATTCACTTTGCTGTGCAGAACACGACCCCAAACCCTTAGCCACATGATGACTTCTAACCCAGCAGATTGCGAGCACAAGGGCCTCTCTGTGTATTGTCGGTCCTGAGGGACACAGAGCGCTTCTGATGACGCTTCCTGTGTCCCCTCCATACAACCAGCTTCAAAATGGGAGGCTTGTTGAGGGATGGCTCTGGTGGCAGACACATCAGTCTCAGAGTGACCTCTCATCTTCCTTGGGGTGATGCACATTGATGCGTCAAAGAACATGTACTTGTGTTGGCGTGTAAAGACCCTCATGCCACACTGAGGACAAGATGCCCTCGTACTCCTGACTTGTAATGTGTCCATCATGTCACTGCACCACCAAACTCCTGACACTGTACCAGGACAAAAGAAACACGCGGGCATTCAAATCACTCACCATTACCTCGCAACGTGGACATTCTTATTCCGAGGAAAGTGGGTCTAACAAAACATGTTTTTTTGTCTTGAATGAACTCTTGACTGACATACAGCAAAAGATGTCGACCAACATGAGATTATAATCTGAGACACTCAGATTTTCACAGACAGTTGTCTCAACTGCTAAAAAGTTTTTTTCCAGAATGTGAAGAAATCTGCATTTCATTTGTTTCTCCTTTCAGATGAGTATCATTCTTAGTGAGTAAACTAATGTTTCACATGGTGTTTCTCTCAGGTGTTCACAGAAAATAGCCAATATAATATGATATCGTGA
Organism: Calotriton arnoldi; assembly: GCA_963921515.1. Lineage (NCBI taxonomy): Eukaryota > Metazoa > Chordata > Amphibia > Caudata > Salamandridae > Calotriton > Calotriton arnoldi. The sequence continues at coordinate 1,525,464 of CAWUFW010003919.1, read as the reverse complement.
ATTATTTGTTATGTATTGCTCCAACTGCTGTCCTGACAAGTGAAGCCAGCGCTACAGTACCAAGAGGAGCCAGTAGTCAGCGAACAAATTGTGACATTTTATTGGCTCTACGCGCACACGTCACTACGAGGCGATGTACAGCGGTCTTAGCTGCCTGCTTCCTCCTGCAGCACATGAGAAAATGAAAGTAGCGCTTTATTGGCAAACTCTGAAAAAGTGGCGCTAATGTGTTTGGGTGTGAATAAAACCAGTCTGGCCACTCTGTCTTGTTTCGTTTAATTCTTTTAACGGACTTTGTCGAGGCTAGGACGCCAGGAAGCCACATTATCCTGAAACACGTCACTGCTAAAGCGTGGATTCTTCTTGAAAGGAGTTATCGCAATTAGAATGTTTACTGCCAAGAGTTATGGGACATAAACTGGTATTCTTCAGTGAAATCTGTAGAGGCTTTGCATTAGTCCTAAAGGGAGAAGGGCTGTCGGTGGCACAGCACTTTTCAGAGCAGTATACTAGGCAGCTGTGGGGTTGCTGCGGAAAGCGCCGCAGCATGAGGGCTGGTCCGGTTCGCTGGTCTCACCTCCGTGCCAGGGTTGGTGTTCCACTTTCAGCCAATTAAAGCAGAGGTGGGCTCCAAGGCAACAGATAAATACCTGCCAGGGAAGCGGAGAGCAGGATGGATAATTGAACTGGCTGAACAAGCAGGGCCTCACTGTCGGGTCAGTCCTTCCTGTTCCACCTGCACACAAGACCTCTACACGGGGCCTGTTCTACAGCACATAGGGCCTATTGTAGCTGCACATACAGGACCTGTGCTTTCTGAGCACACATGGCCTGTTATAAACACAGGAGGCCTATGCACCAGAGCATCCTCTATCCTCATGTCGGACCTGCCCAACCTATGAACATGACCTGTTCTCCCTGCACACATGGCCTATCAATCCTGCGCACCAAGGCCTTCTATACCTGTGCAGTGTCCACAGGACCTGCACACAGGGAGGGAGGGAGCGAGACAGAGGGAGAGGGAGCGACACAGAGGGAGATTGTGCACAGGCATTAAACACATCATTTTTACTATTTGGGTATTATACATTTATGAGTATTAAATACAATAATGAGCGTGTACAGGCTTTAAGCAAGCAGGTAAGGGAACTGGGCACACTATTTCGAGCCTGCATGGACGTTAAGCCCAGTATGCTTTATTTCTGGATAGTGAAGAACACAAAAATGTACATGGGCATTAACCACTGTATGCACAGAAGGGTATGCACATGACGATCAGTGACATACTGTACTACATGCTTCTCTTAATTTGTTGTCCTCCTTCCCTCCACAATTCTCACTCCCCTGCTCACCCCTCCATGCTTTGTTCAGCACTTCCTCCCTGTATCTTTAGCCGCACAGATCCCGCAAATGGTTTATTTTACCTATTTGTTTTATTTTGTATCTCTGTTCCAAGTGGTAAGTCCTCATTCTTAGTCCTCTAGACAGTGCTGCTAGCTGCTTCTCAGGTCCCATCAGTAACTCCCCCATTCTAAGTCCTCTAGGCAGTGCTGCTAGCTGCTTCGCTGGTCCCAGTGGTAATTCCTCATTCTAAGTCCTCTAGACAGTGCTGCTAGCTGCTTCGCTGGTCCCAGTGGTAATTCCTCATTCTAAATCCTCTAGGCAGTGCTGCTAGCTGTTTCTCTTGTCCCGTCAGTAACACCTCCCTTCTACGTCCTCTAGGCAGTACTGCAGCTGTGTCTCTGTTCCCAGTGGTAATTCCTCCTTCTCAGTCCTCTAGACAGTGCTGCTTCTCTGGTCCCAGTGGTAATTCCTCAATCTAAGTGATCTAGGCAGTGCTGCTAGCTGCTTCACTGGTCCCATCGGTAATTCCTCATTCTAAGTCCTCTAGACAGTGCTAAATCTGCTTCTCTGGTCCTGTCGATAAATCCCACATTTTAAGTTCTCTAGGCAGTGCTGCAGCTGTGTATCTGTTCCCAGTTGTAATTTCTCATTCCAAGTCTTCTTGACAGAGCTGCAGCTGCCTCTCAGGTCCTATCGGTAACTCCCCATTCTAAGTCCTCCAATAGGTACATCTCCGGCAGGGTTGAAGGAGCCCTGAGCACAGTGCGCATGTTAACCAGGTTTGAGTCTCCGCACTAGCCCACCATCCTGTGATTATTCCTGCTACTGCAATTTTTAATTGAGTGTTTCTATAGCGCCTACATGATGCTGAATTGCACTTTAAATGCGCTTTGCAGAGGAATGCATTTTATGCTAAGCAGCATGTAACTTAATATACATAGAAATGCACAATACTCACCAGAACGGACATAGATGAAGTCAAAAAACTCTCTGAATAAAAATTGAGCTGATGTAAGCTTTTTTGTTACTCTGTAGAAGTGGTCAAGGAAAGTGCGTATCTGTGCAAGGAGGCCATCAGAGCAGACATATATGCGCCTTCTATAAAATTACTTTCATTGATCAGGTTACAGAGCAGCAGTGTTAAATGCTTGCAAACCAAAAAACAAGTAAAAAACGTCAATTACATTACTAATAGCTCTAACTTTCACAAATGCGAGACCGATTGCATTGCAAATGCTTGTTTCATTTTCCTATTGAAAGCTGCAATGGACTAAGCTTGAACTGCTCAACATAAAGATTACTTAACTGAACGCCCTCAAATGTGACCCGCCACAATAGGTTACACCGATGTAGGGGCTTCTGAAGAAACGCAAACATTCTACTCAGTAGTTTTGAGGTATTCTTAAAAAAAAATTCTCTACTGCGTGTGTGAGATAGATATTTATTTACTAATTTCAGTAATATTAATTGCTAACATTTCAGCTCAGCATACACATGCACTTGGCTAGTGGCCCTCTAAGATACTCTGGTTTCATGGCCCATAAAACTACAAGGGTAAAGATAGCCTCAGTTACAGTAGTTTATAAAATGAAACACGTCTGCTTCACAGGGAGCACACGTACATCTCACTCACTAGTGTATATTTCAATTGACACAAATCACACATTGTGCCATTAAGGAGCGTCAACTCCAGATTCATGGACCCCTAGCCTCACCTGCTTGTGCATATCACTATTGCCGACGGCGTCATCAACACATTAGGACCCATTTAACAAGAACATTTTCTGACTTAAATTCCTGGAAACGGGACTCATTCTTACACATGCCTTTACGAAAGTGAAATAGCTAGTGTAAGTTAGTTAGGGCCTGAGTATGCTTTTGGGGGTGTGGGAGTAGGGCGGCACGCAACTACCCCGCTCCCGCACCGTCAAACTCGACCGCCACCCGCCCGTCACTTTACAAGTTTTCTCATTGCCTGGCAGGTGGTCCTTTGGCAATGAAGTCCATGCCATGGAGGAACTGGACATGCATGCAGACGGGGGCACACCAAGTGCCCCGGTGCATGCATCCTATGGCTTGAGGAATGAGTGGGCCCTGCAGGCCCCCCTTAGTTTCCTCACTGTCATCGGTTTCATGGTGTGAACACCGCAATGAGACTGCTGGCAGTGAGGAAACTTGTAATATGCTTGGCGGTGCTGCAGTGGCACCACCAAGCATTTTGCCGCCTCAAGACTGCCGCACCCCTGGCAGTTGCGGCGGTCCCCTGGAGGTCCGACCGCCGTACTTGTAATACGGCGGTTGGACCACTGGTCTGGCAGTCCCCGGCCACCACCGCACCTCAACCGGGAGTTTGGCGGTTCCATGGACCGCCAAACTCGTAAATAGGCCCTTAATTAAGTGTGCCTAACGTACATAGGTTTATGTAAATTAAGCACTCATAAGCCACTTATATATCACTTATAGGTGACCCAATTTCTGTCAGTGGAGGGGTTAGGGAAATGTCAAATCTATGGTACAAACCCTATCAGTTCTAACCTTTTGATATATACAGACACCTTTCAGTCCCACAAATTTGCACCCTTAAGTTGCAACAGTAATGTCCCGCCGTAAATGTTGGAGAAAGGAGGGAAAGGAGCACAAATCAACTGAGTTTTCAGAGAGTTGGAGTGACATGGGAAAAATGGTTTTAAATGAAAGCAGATAGGATTTCTAAAACCAGTTTAGGAATATGTACATTTTCTAAACTGGCCTGTTAACACACTTAGGGGTCGATTCCGATGTTGTTTGGAAATGCTCCGAATCGGATTAGTGTTTGCCGAATCCGATCCGGAGCCCATGTTTCCGACCGAATTGTACACACTTCCCTACGGCCGAGTACAATGCCTGGAAACTGGTAGGACTGTCCGAATCGATTCTGAAAGGCATTCGGACAGGTTGCTTCATTCGGAGCTGAATCGTACAGCTCTATGGACTCCGTTTCCGAGCGAGTGAATACAATGACTGATTCGGACAGCCGTTCCGATTCGGTTTCTCTGGAACGAATCGGCTGCCGGAATCTGTCTTTGGGGGCTCGTAGCAGGCCCCCCTTCACCCGAGGCCCTCCAAATCGGGCCCGTGGGGGTACCCAAGGGACCCCCCCTTTCCATGTTACCAAAGAGGGGAACCTAGGGCCTTTATCTAGGTCCAGCATACAGGCCCGTAACTAAGTTTAAACAAAAGTGGTATGCAGTTCCTATTGAGAGTTGCAGGTCATTATGTTTGTTCGAAAGTACACAAATTAGTGTTCAATCAAAAAGCAGGAGGATGATTTCCTCCTTTCGGAAAAGACCCTCACACACCCAGCCAGCTAGGTGTCTTGCTTCATCATCGGGTCTGCTCCTTATCGGGTCGGCAGTGCAATACCCGATCGGCACCCGAGATGGGGCCTTCTTGGCGGAGATCTTTATTCCTTTGCGCCGTTGGGTGTAGTGCATGTGAGGGCCCTATATCAGTGTAGGTGTTGTGTTAAGGGATGTGAAGTAAAACAGGAAAAGTGGTCCACTCAAGATAATTTTAATGACAATGTGGCCACTAACCTGGTTAAAAGAGGAAGTGCGCAAGCCCGCTCTAAGGTTGCGGGATTATGCGCTAGTGGTTCGGGTCAACATGTTTCTTGCCTGTTTATCAATTTGATGGCAATTCCTCAGGACCTAAGTGAGATCTACCTACACTTTTTGGTGGTGGTCCGAGCTACGTGTCAAAGAAGTCGTGACCACCCATACAGCACCCTAAAAAGTGGTACCTGTAGATCTACAACATAGCCTGCAACAAGAAAAATTCATAAAAGTTACTAGATCATAGTATAACATTTTTATGTACAATGATGTAGGTGCACCAAATATCCTAAGGTGCAATAAACGCATGCTTCACACACAAGTGATTGTGATCATGCGTCAGAAATGAAACAGTTACATTAAAAACCAGCATTGCAACGCAGCAGCAGTGATAAAAATGTGCCTTGAAAATCGGGCACAGTGGTGTAACTCACCCTATTTGGGTCACTAAGCACGGCATCGTGTGCCGGCAGGTGTAGACACTAAAGGTGTAGTGTCCTAGTAAATAGCAAAATTCAGGAGAGTAAAAATATGGACATACAGGCACAGTTTCCAGTAAACAGATATCAGGTCAGTGGTATGATCACAACAATGATGGCCCCCAAGGTGAAGGTCATCACACACAAAGCTCCTACATCTAGAAAGGAACTAACGTAAACCGATCCACTGTAAGAGCAAACATGCCCCAGGCAAACCCCTAAAGCGCGAACCGATGGCCCCAGGGAGGCCAACGGGAGGTTGGTATCCGGTTGCCACAGGCCAGCGCCGAGGATGAAATACCCGAGGCACGCCCCAAACAGAAGTAAAGTGCCCACATATATTGGTCACCGTTCGTGAAGGCGCCGTTCCACCACACAGGGGTTGTATAATTCACAAGTAACCGCTCGTGGTCACTTAATTGTATCTATTTTAGCCCACGCGATCCTGCTGAAGACACGTCAAGGGCTGGCGGTCTCGTGTACTCCTCATAAACCCGCAGTAGGGTAAAGCTACCTATATCGGACGTGAGAAGTTACCTGACCTTTAGTGTCTACACCTGCCGGCACACGATGCCGTGCTTAGTGACCCAAATAGGGTGAGTTACACCACTGTGCCCGATTTTCAAGGCACATTTTTATCACTGCTGCTGCGTTGCAATGCTGGTTTTTAATGTAACTGTTTCATTTCTGACGCATGATCACAATCACTTGTGTGTGAAGCATGCGTTTATTGCACCTTAGGATATTTGGTGCACCTACATCATTGTACATAAAAATGTTATACTATGATCTAGTAACTTTTATGAATTTTTCTTGTTGCAGGCTATGTTGTAGATCTACAGGTACCACTTTTAGGGTGCTGTATGGGTGGTCACGACTTCTTTGACACGTAGCTCGGACCACCACCAAAAAGTGTAGGTAGATCTCACTTAGGTCCTGAGGAATTGCCATCAAATTGATAAACAGGCAAGAAACATGTTGACCCGAACCACTAGCGCATAATCCCGCAACCTTAGAGCGGGCTTGCGCACTTCCCTCTTTTTAACCAGGTTAGTGGCCACATTGTCATTAAAATTATCTTGAGTGGACCACTTTTCCTGTTTTACTTCACATCCCTTAACACAACACCTACACTGATATAGGGCCCTCACATGCACTACACCCAACGGCGCAAAGGAATAAAGATCTCCGCCAAGAAGGCCCCATCTCGGGTGCCGATCGGGTATTGCACTGCCGACCCGATAAGGAGCAGACCCGATGATGAAGCAAGACACCTAGCTGGCTGGGTGTGTGAGGGTCTTTTTCCGAAAGGAGGAAATCATCCTCCTGCTTTTTGATTGAACACTAATTTGTGTACTTTCGAACAAACATAATGACCTGCAACTCTCAATAGGAACTGCATACCACTTTTGTTTAAACCCCCCCTTTCCAACCATGCACAATGTGGCAGGCACCATGGGGTGCCCGCCACAGTGTGCACGATTTTCCCCAGCTCCCCTTTCTTCAATGGGAGCCTGTGTTCTCGTTCGGACCACAAGCTCCCATTGAAGTCAATGGGAGTCTGACCGAATCGTATCAGGATGCATCCAAATCGCTCGGTCGGACTCCCCCAATCCGATTCGTCCGAAAAGCATTCCGGAACCGATTCAGTAGGAATGCTTTCCGAACAAGATCGGAATCGGGCCCTAAATATGCAAAACTAGGGCTATGAAAACAGATTCTGGTGTCTTTTTTTGGTGTATTGCATAAGCTTAAGCTGTTCATTAGGACTGTCGTAAGGTACAACTGAACTTAGTACTTACCCCCAACAGGTGCAACTTTAGAACAAGTGGGTGTCTCTTAAGAGAGTCATAAGTTACACTGATTTCACTAAATGTGCCTCCTGTCTTTTTAAGAAATAATGAAATATGTGTTGCACAGGAAGCTATGCAGCTGGAGAAGGCATGCAGACCTCCACCTCATCAGAACATGTGGCCCCAACTAAACCCTCTGTTCAACTCTCCAGAGGTCGATGACGTACACAAATCATGTAACCGGAAATGATGACAACATCCATACCAACCTGGACAGGATAGGAGGCAAAGTCGAAGTCACGGGCACCATGCCCAGCTGAAATCACAAAGACCTCGTCACTTCCGGATTCAGTCATGGAGGAGGTAGGGGCCATCCCAGGACGCCTGTCACTTTGCTCCCCTATGTATTCTACTGAGAGAAAAGAAACCTACAGTGTTATCACAATGAATAACAGGTGTGAGGTGAGAGGGGAGGGATAAGATACTATTCCTGTGTGTGGGGTTTCTACCCTGTCTCTGGCCCGACAACCCCTTTTCCTCCTTTCTGTTCACGTCCTCCTGCCTTGTAAGAGATGCCTTAGACCAGGCTTCTCCAACTAGTAGCGCATGAGCTACTGGTAACTCTCCAGCTACATGAAAGTAGCTCTCCTGTGTGCTGTCCAGCTTACTAAATTGGAAACTTTTGCCAGGTTGAATTTAATTTATGTATACCAAAATTAAAAGTGTAATTTTGAGATGTAAATGTGTCTGAGCAGGTCCTCGTGCGAGCTCCCCCTTACACAGTTCTCCTGTCCAGCTTGCCCGCAGTCTACTACCCTCTGCTGCCTGTCTACTTGCTGTCCTCCGTTTGTGCCTCCTCTGCTCGTTTCTTGCTCTGTTTTGCCTTTTGTGCTCATTTTTCTGCCCTCCGTTTTGCCTTTTCTGTTCATTTTTCTGCCCTGTTTTGCCCTCTTTTGCTCTGTTTTGCCTTTTCTGCTCGTTTTTCTGCCCTCTGTTTTGCCTTTTCTGCTTGTTTTTCTGTCCTCTGTTTTGCCTTTTCCGTTTGTTTTTCTGCCCTCTGTTTTGCCTTTTTCTGATCATTTCTTCCCTCTTACCACTGGTTCCCTCCTCTCGCCGTTTCCCTCCTCCCGCCACCCAGCACCCCGCCCTTCCCACAGGACCTACTAAATGGAGGTCGCAGCGCAACCCCATTGAGCAGGTCCTTGGGCCAGCTCCCCTTGCAAAATTCTCCTGTCCAGCTTGCCCGCAGTCCACTGCCCTCTGCTGCCGATCTACCTGCTGCCCTCTGTTTGTGCCTCATCTGCTCGTTTCTTGCTCTGTTTTGCCTTTTCTGCTCATTTTCTGCCCTCAGTTTTGTCTTTTTCTGCTCATTTTTCTGCCCTCTGTTTTGCCTTGTCTGCTTGTTTTTCTGCCCTCTATCTTGCCTTTTTCTGCTTGTTTCTTCCCGCCTTTTCCTCAAGACCTGGCTTTTCACCGAGACCTCGCACCCCAGCGCCCAAATACCCTCAGGGGTGACAATGCAGCACTCTACAAATGCCGATTGATTGATCTATTTTCAGAACACATGGGCTGATGTTTGGAGAAAAAGGGTTGAATTTTCAAAATTATTTTTTAAAGTTCATATTTGGGTGATAAATCATGTGGTGTTCGGGAGACTTATTACCAATATTACCTTAGTGGCAGGGGCATTGCAGCTATGGCTGTTACGTAACTCACAAGTAGAGGCATTGCGCATTAATACAGATTTTTTCGATTATTGCTGGCAACCCTGCCTGATGCCCTGGGGTGATCAATGGTGCCGATCTTACATATGGTGACCACTCATGTAACCTTGTTTGATGTGATCACTATTACAACTCTAATAATATTAGTAGCTCTGAATGATTTTCCATGAACAAGTAGCTCTGATCATAGAAAAGGTTGGGGCCCCCTGCCTTAGAGTGTCACATATCTGTCTGACAATTGGCCTCTGTAACTTTCAAGGGCTGCAGTTTGAAGCAGAACAGCAGTTAATCCATAAATAGACTTTTTGCTCCAGACTGGTGATTACTCATTACTTTAAATCATGGACACTGGATTTATGCAATTTTGCGTAGTTTTATGCGTAATTATGGATTTGCCGCATTCATCACATAATGCACCATCAGCTGCATAATCTGTAGATTCCAACAAGCAGATCAGATGTTGCAAAGCAGGTGAAGGCCCTTCACAAAGGTTGACTGATCACCTTTGTGTTGCGTATTTCTGCATTTGGGTGGCAAAGTGGTACTAATGAAGTGAAATCTTTGCCCAGGTAGTGTTAACCTGAGACCCGTTAGGGCTAGAAAAACAGCTGAAACATGTCGACCAAGAGGGACACAAGATTAATAAATATCCACAACATCCACAATATCATTGTTTTTAATATCCCGTAGTAACCCCTAATAAACAATGTATGGTCTTTCTACAGGGATTTTTAACTGTGCATTGGATATCAGTACCACAAGTAGGAGTTACATTAAACTCCATCCAAAGCTCTCTCTTAAATCTTTGGGAGCCCATCTGGCCCCTGAAAAACATCGGCCGAATGGGAGGAAAACACCAGTGGTGAAGCATGCCACCTAGGTTGGTGGATGAGGGTGTCTCCCTTAATATTTTATGAAAACCTACACATTAGATTTTGGTGGGTACCCACTTATTAACCCTTAGTTGCCCAGTGATCACCCTCTCTTCCAGATTGCCATTTATTGTTGTTTTTGTGATTAATATTAGGAGGGACGCCATCTCCAGGCGGCCTACTCCTCTCATTCCCACACTATCCCTTGATTGTTAGTTACTTCTTAAAACACACCTGGTCAAATCAGAGATTGCTAAAGTGCAGAAAGGGGCCTTCTCCACCACTAATCCCCAAAGCAAGGAAAGAAAAAATTGGTTTTCTTCACAGTCGGTCCCACAGATAAGAGAGAGAACAGGCCTTCTCCAGCACACACATTGTGAAACTGGAGATCCCCAAGGTGAGAAAGGAGAAACCTGGCCTTCCCCTCCCTACTACTCTCACATCCTGTCAAACAATCTTCCCTTCATCTGCAGCTGGTCCCAACTCACCTGAACTTCTGGAACAATCCTTCTTCTCTCCCATCTCAAGTATGTGCATGCAGACACACACACAAGCCCCTGATCTTTCACTGAGCCGTCTCCCACTCCACTCAGAAAATACATGTGTTTGCTTCACTCAGAAAATAGATGTGTTCGCTTGTACAGATGCAATCACCCCTGAGACTTTATGAATGCCCATCCATGCTTCTATAAACTGCACGCCCAGCTGGCGATCTCACGCCTTTTCAAAGCTCGTCTGAGCTATGTCTCTTGCATCCGGATAATGGCCCTACTCCCCAGTCACCCAAACTCCTCACTGCCTCCCTACTCCCATGAGCTTCCCACGTGCTTAAGAATTAAGAAATGTGATCTATGTGCCCCACCATGATGGAACTCCACTGTCTCACCTTGCCAGCCCGCACCATCTCCATAACCAGCTGCATCCTCTACAAAGCGATCATGACCGGCACTGCTGCCTACTTGACTGAGAAGCACAGGGGCTCTGGTGACTCTAGGCACTCCCCTAGCCGGGACACCATCACACTGAAGACAAAGAAGTGCATAAAACGAGGCAATAAGCATTCTCCATCGATGCGCCTGGAATCTGGAAGAATGTCTTCTTATCCATGAGGCTGCCTAACCCTGCTGCACTTTAGGAAAGACCTGAAGACTCACCTCTTTCAAGAGCATTATGTTATGATGCTGTAACAGTACACAGACTACCTACTCCTCCTATCACATATAAACTGTGCATCTGCCTTAGATCCTGTACAGTGCTCCGCTGTCTGTAGGCTAGGTTTACACTGTAAAAATACCATATACATACTCAAAGTCATAGACATTAAAGGTAGCTGGAAGACTGCAGGACTACTTTTCAACAGACTGAAGCTCTTGAAATCGATACACAGAGAAAAAAGGGGCTTCTGTAAATATTTGAGGCTTTTTTATGATAAACTAAAAGCTACGCTTTTAATTTTTCTTTACCCTTTTCATTACTACAGGCTGAGTGTAGGATGTGGCCATCGGCTGCACACTTCAGCCAGTCTGCCAACGCACCCAGGCTAACTGGGCATGGTATTTCTTTGACCATGCTGGTGACATCTGGGTGGAGCAGAAGAGGGAACCAGAACAAGGGGGGTGGTCAACATGCACATGCCCTATGTAATAAAATACTATATCACTAAAAAGAGCAAAGACCATATTATATTGTTTTACTCTTATTTGAGCATAACTAAATTGACAATAAGTCTACTGCCAGAAAAAATAGATATTGAAATATCTTTAGTTGTAATATTAAGTAGAGCATGTGTAAGGAACAACATTTAGGTGGGCATACCCACAGAAATCTATCCACGCCCCCAAAACCCCAGACCGATGTCAAATATTGTGATCACTTTACAGAAGAAATTGTCGAGTCAATTCTCGCATCTTATGAGTTTTTAAATCGCTGCACAGAGTTTACCCCATGTGCTCTGGTTCTAACTAAATACATGTGTCAATACTTCTGCCCATAAGACGACAGCATGGCAACACCACGCATACAAATGCACAAACAGTAGTATAGCGAGAATGAACAATGAGTGATTAAGACGGACTGTGAAGGAGGACCAGGGCAGTCAATAGCTGCTCCTGTGTCTTCGTCACATTTCTGAACTTGGATCTACTGAACCTTTCGGTGGTTCTTTGTCGCTATTCCTCTTTAGGTCAAGGCGGGCGGGGGTAGATGGCACCTCTCGGTTCCCCAAGTCCTCCGTCATTGTTTGGGGTTACGAGGAGGACTGAGGCAGCAGACTGATGTCCCGGTGCCCTATTGGCAATCACAAACCGGGCAGCAGGCCATCTTTCAGCTGCCCCGTGATCCTTGGAGGACTGGGGCATATAACACTTCCCCAATGTGATATACATCTGTGTGCGCACATACAAAATGGCGTAGCTGCTTCTTCGCACCTTTTCTTTAATGTACTTTTGGCCATTCTGCACAGCATCTTGCCTGTGCTGTACAACATGACCTAACGGCAATGACAAAGCCAACAGGTCCCAAAGGCAAGACCCATTGGCTTTGCCAATGCTGGTTTTCTAATAATGATGATGAATCTGCACAAAACTCTCCATAATAAGTCACTTCAGCTTTGTTTCATTCTTTAAAATTTTGTGTTTTTTGTTCGGGAATGGAGGGTGAAAAATATTTAGGGAGGAGGGTCTCAGACCATGTGTTTTTTCATATTAACCCCGGAGACAATTTAAGTGTGAGCTAAAACAAAAGATAAAAACTGCTGGACGGAGAGACAACAAACTTGGCATATTAAGGCATCTGCAAAAGGTTACCGGTCAAAATTAATATGGACACTGCTCTGCAAGAGCTCACTCCAGCTAATGAATTTTTAAAGCCGCATTTTACTACCAGTGGGAGCCCTGCTATGTTAAAAACTCTGACTGCTGTCTAGAAAGGAACGCGTTTCCCTATCATACTTCCTGCTAAGATGCCCAATTTGAAGATCAACAAGTGAGCAAGCTCTCATACAAACTATTTTAAAAACATAATTATAGTTAGTTTATGTTTGGGAAAATAACATCTTGTATTTTGGATTGAATATATCCATATTTTGATGACTAGCCGTCATTATTTATCTCACTGAGGGTTGCTGCTAGTGTTCTATCGCAAACTAGACTCACAGAGGGGTGCTGCTAGTGTTGTACTGCAAACTAGACTCACTGAGGGTTGCTGCTAGTGTTCTATCACAAACTAGACTCATTGAGGGTTGCTGCTAGTGTTCTATCTCAAACTAGACTCACTGAGGGGGTGCTGCTAGTGTTGTACTGAAAACTAGACTCACTGAGGGTTGCTGCTAGTGTTCTATCACAAACTAGACTCACTGAAGGGTGCTGCTAGTGTTGTACCGCAAACTAGACTCACTGAGGGTTGCTGCTAGTGTTCTATCACAAACTAGACTCACTGAGGGGTGCTGCTAGTGTTGTACCGCAAACTAGACTCACTGAGGGTTGCTGCTAGTGTTGTACTGCAAACTAGACTCACTGAGGGTTGCTGCTAGTGTTCTATCACAAACTAGACTCATTGAGGGTTGCTGCTAGTGTTCTATTGCAAACTAGACTCACTAAAAGTTGCTGCTAGTGTTCTATCACAAACTAGACTCACTGAGGGTTGCTACTAGTTTTCTATTGCAAACTAGACTCACCGAGGGTTGCTGCTAGTGTTCTATCGCTAACTAGACTCACTGAGGGTTGCTGCTAGTGTTCTATCTCAAACTAGACTCATTGAGGGTTGCTGCTAGTGTTCTACCGCAAACTAGACTCACTGTGAGTTGCTAGTGTTCTACCGCAAACTAGACTCACTGAGGGTTACTGCTACTGTTGTACTGCAAAGTAGACTCACTGAGGGTTGCTGCTAGGGTTCTATCGCAAGCTAGACTTGCTGGGGTTGCTGCTAGTGTTATATCGCAAGCTAGACTCGCTGAGGATTGCTGCTAGGGTTATATTGCAAGCTAGACCCGCTAAGGGTTGCTGCTAGTGTTCTATCGCAAGCTAGACTCGCTGGGGTTGCTTCTAGTGTTATATTACAAGCTAGACTCGCTGAGGGTTGCTTCTAGGGTTCTATCGCAAGCTAGACTCGCTGGGGTTGCTGCTAGTGTTCTATTGCAAGCTAGACTCGCTGGGGTTTGCTGCTACTGTTCTATTGTAAACTAGCCCATCCCACTAACCCTCGCCCAACTTACTTGCTGTGTCGCGACCAATGGAATGGTTGTTGTTCTCGTTCTCCTGCCCCGGCACCACGAGCTGCAGCTCATTGATGTCCACGGCCCCGTTTTGGATCCCACTCTGGAACACGGAACATGGTAAAGTGAGGGCCACACCACGGAAACTTGCATTGGTCTTGGCACAAGCACGGACACTACTTACCTCCTGCTCGCCCAGCACGGTGGAACTTGGGGTTCGTTTTGGAAACAGTCGTCGCCTTTTGCGGGTGGAAGAGAAAAAAAATTATCATGTAGGGTTTTCGAAAGAAGAAAGCACTGCTGCAAAATATCAGTCTGTTCGGGGTTAACATGTGTAACACTAATGGACAACAGTCACATAGCAGCATAAATTCTACACCAGCGCTAAACAAGCCAGTAACGCCAGAATGTTCAGCTTACCAACAGTGCCCAAGACGTCAACACCCCGTTACACAAGCAGTGCCCAGTAGCTTCAGTGCCATAAATTGACACTCCCCAGTTTATTAGCACTTTGGCTGCCTCTCGGCCCTCCCTTCAGCAAGACCTGGAGGGGAATGTGACCAGGTTTACTGAATGGATCTCTGACTCGGTGTCCGCTCTATCTTCACCATGCCGGCCCAAGCTGGCAAGAGATTCCCCTTCTAAACCCTGGTTTTCCCCAGAGTTGAAAGCCCTGAAACAAGAGTGTAAAATATTGGAGAGGGCTTCGCGTTCCAGCTGCTATTGTCCTATGGCGAAACACTCACTCAGATCCAAACAAAAAAGCTATTACGCCGCTATAGCGATCGCTAAAAGCCGATACTTTGCTTTACGTATCGACCAGGCCAACAATAACTCAAAATACATTTTCTCCATTGTGCAAAGATTTATGTCCCCCAGTGCTCAGGCTCGCGCCGCCCCAGTCTCTGAGTCTTGGTGTAATACTCTTGCAAAGTTTTTTCTGGACAAAATTTGCACTATACAAGCTAGTTTCTCCTCCTGTGCCACTTTGCTTACGGCTTCCCCTTCGGGCCGGCCTGCAGTTGACCCTGCTAACACGCTGTCAAACCTTTGTGCCAATAGATCTGTCTGGCACCCTTAAAATTCTTAAGGCCTTGAAGTCGGGCTCTCTAACTGATCCCTATGCTGCCAGACTCCTGGCCGCTGCTGCAGACATTATTATTCCCGAAGTTAATCAAATTGTTAACATGTCCTTGCAGGAGGCTTCTGTTCCGGTGTCCTGGAAGCAGGCACAAATTCTCCCTCTCCTTAAGAAGCCGTCCCTGGACCCGTTGACCCCTGGTAACTACCGCCCAATCTCGCTTTTGCCAAGTCTGGCTAAGGTCTGTGAGAAGGTGGTTACAAATCAACTTACAAATTACGTCGAGGCATCGGGATTGTTACACCCTGCACAATCTGGCTTCCGGGCCTCGTATAGCACGGAGTCGGCATTGCTAGAGGTGTCAGAAGCGATCCGCGAGTGTCTGGATGCCGGCGGGAGAACCGCATTGGTCATGCTAGATCTCTCGGCGGCATTCGATACAGTGCCCCACTCCCTGCTCCTCGATCGCCTCTCGGAGATTGGCATATCCGGGTCTGTCTGGGGCTGGATCAGGTCCTTTTTGGAAGGCCGCACGCAGCAGGTCTGGCTTCCACCGTGTGCCTCTGCGCCCCAGCAAGTGGCCACGGGTGTCCCGCAGGGGGCATCCCTTAGTCCCCTCCTTTTTAACATCTGTCACCCCGCTGGTTTATCTAGCGGAGACATTAGGGGCTAAGGTGATGGCCTACGCTGATGACACCCAGCTTCTGTTCTCTTGGGGAAGGGACGATGACTCAGTCCTTCCTGCTCAACACTGTCTGTCCTCTGTTTTTCACTGGCTCGCTCAGGCGCAGCTGAAGTGTAATGAAGAGAAGTCAGAGGTTCTATTGTATGGCGTATTTCCTGCTAACTTTAGAGAGAGGCTGTGGCCCTCGGGCTTCCCCCTGCCTAGCCCAAAAGGAAACGTTGCACAAAATTTGGGGGTCTGGTTCAATGAGAACCTCACTTTTTCTACCCCGGTCAAGACGCTGGCTGGGACCTGCTTTGGCACTCTGAAAGCTCTGAGAAGTATCTTCCTCTTCTCCCAAGTCCTGCTAAAGAAACGGTTGTCCGCGCTTTGATCCTATCCCGCCTGGATTATGCCAACGCACTGTATGCTGGCATCCCCGGCTACCTCTTGAATAAATTGCTGGTGGTTCAGAATTCGGCTGCCAGACTCCTGCTGGGTCTGTCTAGCAGGAGTAGTGTGCGCAGTCATTTGTGATCTCTGCACTGGCTCCCAGTGGAGTCCCGAATAAAATTTTAAATTTTGGCTACTGTCCATAGTGCTTTACATGGCCTGGGACCTATTTACCTACAGAAGAGATTCGCTTTCTACAATGCAGTGAGAGCTGCGCTCCTCTTCTCAACTTCTGGTGCAGACCCCTAGGTTCAGTCGCCAAAGGCTTGGTGGGAGCTCCTTTGTTCGGAAAGCTGCTTTGGCATGGAATGCACTGCCCCTGGTCCTGCGCGGCATCCAGGATCCTGTAATCTTCAAGAAAAAGCTAAAAACCCTTCTCTTTTAGCTTTGCTCTGCTTCTGTTGCCTCTTTTCCAAGTACGCGCCGGGACACTCTCTGGAGTATCTGTGCGCGCTATAAATACATATAACATAACATAACATATGCCATCCCCTCCGTTCACTTCCCTATCCTCCTGCTTAGTATCAATTATGCGCCTAACTTTCTACGCCTGGTGCCGTTCATTCTGTGGAGCAAAACGTGAGAGAAGATCTTTAGACTATGTCCAGCTCATGAGTAGAAAGCAATTGATGTGAATAAAAGCACAAGCCACCGTCCATATGAACACCCTCTGATCGTCTCCACTAAAGTCAGGCCGGGACTGATTGACCCAACTTAGATATGTAGTGATTCTGAAGAAGACCAACAGACTAGTACCCACTGCCAAAAATGTCAACAATAGAGATCTAAATGCGGAGCTAACCAGTATAATAATGGTCAGCCTGTTCCTAAAGGGTTTCTTATACTGGAAGATAAGCGAAGTGCAGGGAAATTACACAATTTGTCCAGGATGGTCACACGTTTGGAGTAAGTTGCAAAAACTACAATTCGAACTTGGGTCTTCTGGCTTCAGCGCCACTATAGGAGTTATCATCCAAAACTTGGATGAATTGTGACATTATTTATTTAACCGTTTTGTTAGACCTGTCATCTGTTGGCGTGGTTTCCCCGGTCTTTTTGCTTCTGGCCTCCTGTTTTTGACTGTGTGCTGAACTTCGTTTTTGCTGGTTTCAGGACTCTGGGCACTTTACCACTGCTGACCAGTGCTAAAGTGCATGAAATGTGATGGCATTTGGTTTCTCCAGGATTGGCATCTTGGATTTATGAATAAGTCCCTGGTACAGTGCACCATGGGTGCTTAGGGCCTTTAAATCAAATGCTACTAGCAGGCCTGCAGCGCTGATTATGCCACCCACCTGGGTAGCCCTGCAAACATGTCTCAGGCCTGCCACTGCATAGTCGGTGTGTGCAGCTTTAAACTGCCATTTCGACCTGGCAAGTTCACCTACTTGCCAGGTCCAAACCTTCCCTTTTTATTCCATAAAGGTCACCCCTAAGGTAGGCCCTAGGTAGACCCATGGGCAAGGTGCAGTGTATTTAAAAGGTAGGACACGTACTTTGCTGTTGTACATGTCCGTGTGGTGAAATACTGCAAAACTCGTTTTTCACTACAGAAATGCCGGTCCCTCCCATAGGTTAGCATCGGAGCTGCCTTGTAACACCTTACATGTGTATCTTCCAATTGGGAACAGATAGAAAATTAGAGTCTGTTGTCTCTGGACTGACAATTTAAAAACACATTTTAGTGAAGTTGGTTTTTAAAATGCAGGTCTGAAAATGCCACTTTTAGAAACCTGGCATTTTCTTACTTTAACCATTCTGTGCCTCTGCCTGTTGCTAGAATACATGTCGGGGTGGGATGACAGCTGGGCTTTGTAAATTCACTCTAGACAGTCACACACAAAGGGAGCTCAGGTGTACTCTGCATAACCTGATGGACCATCACCAGACTAATGAGCCTTCCTGAGCTAGAGTGTTGGTAGGAGCTGTCACTTACACCTGATAGGGCTGTGCCTGTCACCACACAAAGAGCTGCATACCCCCCTGTAGTGTGATGGAGCCAGGGCCAGAAAAGGCAGGGTCCTGTGCACTACAAAGACCTTTCTTTGAAGTCTCCCTACTTCAAAGGCTGAAATGGGTACAAGTACTGGACCTCTGACACCATATACTCAGAACACTTCTGGACTGAGGACATTCTGCCAGGAAGAAGAGCTGTTGTGCCGCCAGGGGGGGCTGCCACCTTACTGCTGGCTTTGCTGTGTTGGCCTGCTACCTCATACCTGGGAGTGAGAGGACTGAACTTTACTCTCTACATCCTGCTTTCTAAAGTTTCTCCAAGGGCTTGACTGAGCTTGCCTTCTGTTGTTGAAGTCTCAGGGACAACAAAGACTTCACCTGCATCTTGCTACCAGCACCTGGGTTCCCCTGCTGTGAGTACTGCCAGGTAGTGCCAAATCCAGTCCGGGCCCTTGAGGGTGAATTTGGTGCTGTAACCAAGAAATCGACGCATCGACTCCCAGGTGTCAGTTCGGAAATGGCGCATCCCTGCGAAATCAAAGCATCACCTCTGCCTGCACCGAAGCCGTGGACATCGCTCAGCACGTGCGCAATGCATCAACCTCTACTTTCAAAGCGGCCCGACTTTGCCACAACGCCTCCGAAGAACCACCACTGTGTGAGTCTCGAGCACCGCCTCACCGAAGTCTGTGACAGCCCGCTCCGACCCTGATGCAGCCATGGCCCTTTATGGCTTTCGACCAACTCAGCGCCTTCAGCCCAGTGATTCGACATCAAAACCGAAGAATCAACGCCTCGTGCTTTCAACATCAACATATCGTCAACGCCGCATCACATTCAGGAACGATGCCTCGCACTAGCAACCGACGCATCACCTTCTCTGCGCAACACATCGTCCCCAGGCATCAAAGACCAATGACCCTGCACCACCTTCAGGAACCGACGCATCACCAGCATCAGCGACACCTCACCTCCTCTGCGTGGCGCTTCTTCTTTGATTTCTGACGCATCCAAGGTACTGTACCGGGGTCTGCGTGACTCCTGTATCCGGCCTGCGCTCCATCATGGTTAGACTGAACTTGTGGATTAGTCCTGGTCAAGTGTGACCAGATAGCCCCAGTTGGAGCTATTGTCTTCTAAGTACTGCATTTTGATTTAATCTTTAAAAATTCATATCTTGAATTGTGCATGTTGGACTTTTGTCCATTTTTTCTCGATTTACTCATATAAATATTGGCTATTTTTCTAAACTGGTGTGGAGTACTTTTATGGTGTTTTCAGGGTTACTGTGTGTGTGTACACAAATAGTTTACACATTGCCTCTTTAGTTTAGCCTGACTGCTCTGTGCCAAGCTACCAGAGGGTGAGCACAGGTATACGTTTAGTATATACTAAACTTACCCTGACTAGAGTGTCGGTCCCATTTGGACAGGGTGCAAAGCTGTGCCCCCTAGAGACCCCACTTCTAACATTTATATAGAGCTCAGGCATTACCGAAAGTATAAGGGTGCTTTGCATTTGAATAACAGTTACAAAACTATTATTTGACAAATAAAGTCGCAAAGTTAAGGGGATAGACGGGGGTACAGAAAACATTCTATTTCAGGTATAGCCAACAGAGGAAGTTCAAAAGCCAAATGTCGGGTCCTTAGAGTCGTTGGCAGAGAGTTCAAAAAGAAGATGCCACTGCAGAAAAAGATTAGGGTTGCAGTTGGGCAGTTCTGCTCTTGGGACATCTAGCCGCTGTGAGTTCCTGCTTCTAAATCCTATTTGCTGGCACAAAATGTTAAGCAGCTAGGCCAGCAGTGAAGGCGTGGTCAGGAGCAGAAATGTTTGGGTTAGGCATCCAATTTTGATTCAAGTCTTGCTTCAAAAGAAAACCAATTTAAGCTGGGAAGGATTGTGGTGACAAGTTTGAACTCTTGCTCAGGATAAAGGGTTGGCTATGGAAGGCCTGAGTGAGGTCTGAGGCATCCTGGTAAGAATGGCATTATCAAAAGTCCAAATGTGGAATCACCAGAGCAAGGGCAGTCTTCATTGATATGTTAGTCACTTATAGGTTTGTGATTTGTGCTCATAGCTCTTAAAACCCAAGCTGCTCCCCACGATGTACATTATACCCACAGAGGTGCTGCTACACGTATACATCGGTGGGTAACTGTAAATAACGGAGATGCCTACGGGAGCAGTTGTGGACTGAGACACCCGATTGGCTGTCCCATTCTCACATTCTGAACAAGCATTGGCAATGCCAATAAGTGTGGCTTTAAATGAATGTTATACGGTAATGTGAAGAATTACAAGTAAATACCATGGGAAGGGATCTTTATTTGTGGGGAAGCAAAGAACTGCAGAATAATATTGATGTAGGTTAAAAGGTCAGATAACAGTTGCACTGTCAAGCCAGACCAGAAAATCCATGTAGGGTAATGACCGCCCCCCTGGCATCTGTGCTGCTGCCTGAGAAAAACACCATAAATTATCATGTTATCCAAGACACTTTAATAGCATTCCAATGTCATGTGTGCCCCCCTGAAAGTTCAAGCTCAGGCAGCTAAATAAACAAAATGATCACAGATGTGTGAAGGGCAAGCACTTTTTTGTGGAAGCACACACCTTCTGCCCAATCAAAACATGCAGGCCTAATCTCCCAAAGTGTGGGCTGTGCCAAAGCCCCTCTAGTGATGCTCACATATTTGTCTGGGGACAGGTGCGCTGTCAAGCTAATTAATCAATACTCCACAATCACTTCAAAGCAAATGCAGACCTGCCACAGATCACACGCAGTATCTGTGGCGTTTCGAGAGATGTAGCATAAGAACCTAGTGTGACAAACAGGAGAGCGCAGAACTCGCGCATCACACCAATCTTTACGTAAAGCCGCGATTAGAACCCTGGACTGCGCTCCCCTCCTTTCCCCCAACCCCTGTTGCTGTTACACTGATGCCCTACACTATTTTAAACATCGTGTCTAGCTACGTTCGCTGTTGCTCGTCTTTTTTTTTAAGTGCTTAAACGTTCTGGCTTCTAATCTCGGCGCAGTAACAAGACAAGTAACTATCACCAAACTCAGATGCACTCGTTGTTATCTATCAGAGGATGAAATGCTGAGACAGCCACAGAGGGATTCGAACCTTTGACACAGATCTCTGCAGTAGGGTGCCTTAACCCACTGAGGTACTTTGCCAGTGAGTGGCTCCTTTTTTGTTAACACTGAAGGCCTCTGAAAGTGGTTGCTGATCCTGGCCTCTGACGGGCACCTGGGTGCCCCGTGGTTTTGCCCTTCCTGGGCGCCAGGCCAACCAGCTTCGCAACGGCACAGCTGGGACGGAATGTGCCAGGTCGGGAAGGTGGGCGCATTCTTTCCTACTGGGCAGCCCCCAGAAAGGGAGCCTGCCCCGGCTCTGGGGCCAAAAGCAATTAGAGGTTCTGGCCAAAAAAACAACCACCCCTTTCATTCGCCTCTTCGGGTGGTAAACACGACGCTCGCGTGACAGGAAGTTGGCACATTTCACTCGGGGAGCGAGGAAATCAGGGCAGACCACCTCTTCACTGGACCGACTGCGGGGGTCTGCTTAGCACCGTCCAAGGCTCTTTACAGAGCCTAAATTGACCCATGTCAGATCAGATGTACGTAACTCCTGCTTTTTAGATGGGTTATAATATTGTATTTATTAATTTCTAACAGGAAATCCGTACTACAGTTCCCAGAATGCACAGAACATACAAAGGCTGGACGAACTACTCATGCCTGACATTTGACAACATTAGACCTTAATTGCTGGACACCATTTTTGGACTTTGACAAGGGGTCGGCGACGGCTACCCTCCATTCAAAGGAGAGTCTCTAGTCATAAAATGTATTTTCAGGTCATTGTCGAGGGCTTTGAAATAGAGGGCAATTCCAATGTTAATTTAAAAAAGTTGCTTACTTGTAATAATTGTTATGTAGATTGATGCCAGTCGTAGATACCCCTACTATGCATAATTACACCCTTCACAGTTGATGAGTTTGAAATGCAGGGCGTCTCCAATGTTCATAAAAGTTACTAACAATTGTTCTGTAGCCTGATGTCAGTCATAGAAACACATAATGTACATAATTACACCATAGAGTGGTTGGGACAGACATCTAGTGTTTTAGATCACTGACTCGGTGGCTTGACAGCAGCTCCACCCCTAGAAATTCTGTGGGGTCCCTGTAGGAAAATCAGAGCAAATGAAAAGGGGTGGAGTTGCCCACATGCCAGACAATGTGTGCCATTTGACTAACTCTTCCCCAACCACCCCCCCCCCATCCTTTTAGGATCGTCGCACAATTCTCGCTCTCTCTTAATTTCCGAATGCTAGTCGCCCTCTGCTCACACCAATGCCAATGTAAACAAGCACTGGCGAAGTTAATAGGTGTGGCATTCATTTTAAGGCCTGACAAAAATATGTTAAAAAAAAAAAGCCTGCCGCAGTGCAAAAACAAAAACAGACTTGTTTCTGAAAACAATGCATCTGTGAGAAAGAATTTAATGTGTGATGATTCAGTGTACTTTTGAGTTGTGAAGTAATTAAATTCCCCATGAACTGCAATGCAAGCACTCCACAGGAGGTGGGACGGTTCATCAAAAAGCAAGTAGGATGATGTGAGAGAGATCTACTGCTCTGGGCGGAGCAAAAGCCCATTTAATGAATAATTTAAACAACGACTAACAATAGGGCAACAGGCAACGGTTCTATCAAGCCAGACCTAATGACACGAACCCAGATTGTTCTTATGTGACATTGACGTGGACGCCAGCAGATCGAGTCTATAAACTTTGCACTAGTGAACATGTGGAATACATTTCCATTCTTTTTCACCATTCTTTCTTCCAGAAAATAGGGCGACACGCTTGCACTCCAAACCTTGCCCCGTGCATATTTTCGCACATGGCAAGTGTAGACGAAATAGATTGTGAATGAAACACAAATAATGTGCGACTTTTATTGCTTGTAAAATCAGGAATACAGCTCCTAGCAGAGAACAAAATACCATTCACGTAATTCGAACACAACCTTTGCTAAAAAAAAAGAAAACACAGAATGAATACCTTTTTTCAGGGCTTTAAGTGGGATGAAAAAACTAAGGGGTCTCTCAAAGGGGGTGGTCAATGTAATGAAGGGCGTGGCTTAAAAACACAAGCTAAAAATCTGCTTGTCATAGTGTGATGCCCGACGTGTATTTTGCTGTTTCTGTCATTGCATCCAGATATATGATACAACAAGTATCATCATACCTACAACAAGTCAGGACTATTGGCTTTGTCAATGGTTGTTAGTTGCATAAGATAAATAAGCTGCAACTATGGTTTGAATATAATATTGAAAAAGCTTCCACTTAAAGCCCTGGTGATGCCACGACAATGTTGCTGCTCCTGAATTTCAAAAAGAGATGGGGCAATCCAGAGAGAAAATGACTCTCTTTAAAGGATTTCCCTTCCCCTTCACCTGGCATGACGTCATGCCGTAACTTCTCCACTAGTGAGAAGTGAGAAGTGTGAGCAGGCGCACATCGATGTGCCTGCTGTCACTGCAGTCCAGAAAAAACAGACCGCCTGTGCCAGGGCACAAAACAGAGCTCGATAGAGACCCGTTTCGAGGCCCCCTTTAAAAAACTGCGGGTGCTCAGCACCGGTGAGACCCGGCCCACTTAAAGCCCTGCCTTTTTCTCCCTAGTTTTGCAGCTCTTGCAAAAAGAAATAAAGGAAGCAGATTTTGTTTAACCTTAACTTCGTCTTTCATATTAAAATTGTAGATGCCTCTATGTGTCATTTTTTATATACACAAAGAAAAGGTAAGCGAAATCGAATTTGCTCTGAGTTTACCGTGCTGCAGGAATCTTTATAAGACATGGGCAATAGGTCTTCCAGTTTACTTTAATATTTAGAGTAGGAGGAATGGTGTAAGGACAAAAGGATGGATTGCAGGCAGAGCTGGACGCCGAGGGGACTATACAGGGTTTTTAAATGGCTACAGTTTTTTGGGGCCCACTCGACATGCCGGTGGGGAAAGACTTTAGTTCTCTGAAGCTCTCAAAGGTCTCGGTACACTTGCGGACTATGCTGGGGGAATCACTAGTGTGGCCTCTAGTGCTTAATTTGAGCCAGTGTTTTCCAGTGCTCAGCACCGGCACTTAATTGGCAAAACCAGCACTTATGACAGTCTGCCACATGGTGGTGCTGTTTGCCCGATTTACAGATGAGCAGAACAACAGTTGTTTAGTCATTCAATTTACATTAAAAATTAGAAATGCCTGCTGCCCAAGCTATTATTATAGCTTTGGTAGCCTGGAATAGTCTGAATGTCACACTTGTAGGAGTGTGACAGTTTGTAGTTGTGTTGGTATCATTGCCAGTGCTGGCAAGGGCAATGGGTGGTGCAAATTGCAGTAGGGTCCTGATGCGGGCCCTGGCATTTTTTTATTTTCATTTTTTTACAAATTAAGCACTGGCACTGGTCTCTCTGCTGGCTAAAGTTCAGGAAGCCATTGTGCCAGGTGTCTCTTCATGGTCCCTGGGCCGAGCTGTATCTTGATCTGCTTGTGAGACAGGTCCTTACACATTGAGGTCCAGACTTGCTTGACCGCAACCATCAGATTCCAGTCTATGTTACCTCCACACTGGGTACTGCTGCACCCGGAGGATATCTCTTGCGAAGTCCGGTTGAAGCCTCTCGGTCTACAAGTGTTAACTGCAGATGCCATGAAACGAGGTTAGAGCCCACAAGGAAGGGGTGTTGAGCCGGGGGCAGAATTAATTCCAGGTCTTGGACTTTGCCAAGGGCTTCGAACAGCAGGTAGCTGATGTAAAGCATTAGCTACCTCTTCTTCTGGCACCTCTTCTGCTAAGGCGGAGGAGCGTAGCCCCACTGCTATTGGAGCAGTGCAAAAAGAAAAAGAAAACGATAAGAAGACGGGATTATCATTTTATTTTTCTGTGCGGGACTGGAGCCAGCCAGGTCGGGGCCGGGCTGAGCAAAGTGAGGAGTCGTTTTCACACCCTAAGTGTGCACGACGGCCAAACATTCCTGCGCACTTAGCATGTTCTCCATCTGGTTGTTTTGCACTGCCCAGCGGTGAACATGCCCAGGCTCCCAGACACTGCCTGAGCGGCCAAACAGGCCACTCAGACCAATCACGACACTGCTCATGCAGCGTCGTGATTGGCTGGGAGAGTCGGCTTCCAGTGCTACCAGTGCAGACGAAGAGAACAGAGGAGAGGCATGAGGCGGCTGCGGCGAAGGGCAGGTAAGTTCATTTAATTTTTTTTATCAATTCCTCACCACCTCGTTCCGAGGCAGCCGCCGCTTAAAGAGCATGGGCCCGTAGGGAAGCTGAGAGCATGAGCATCATTTAGGAGTAGCAAGGAGTAGCAGCTGCTCTTCCTGGCTTCCCCTTTGGTATCCTTAGCACCCAACTGACTACCATTAGTCAACAAGATCATGAAAGCAGCTTCCTACCCCTGGTCTATGGGATCATTAAAGCAGCTTACTACCCATGGTCTACACGATCATGAAAGCAGCTTACTACCCCTGGTCTATGGGATCATGAAAGCAGCTTACTACCCCCGGTCTACGGGATCATGAAAGGAGCTTCCTACCCCTGGTCTATGGGATCAAAAAAGCAGCTTACTAACCCTGGTCAACAGGATCCTGTAAACCGCTTCCTACCCCTGGTCTACGGGAGCTGTATCTTGATCTGCTTGTGAGACAGGTCCTTACACATTGAGGTCCAGACTTGCTTGACCGCAACCATCAGATTCCAGTCTATGTTACCTCCACACTGGGTACTGCTGCACCCGGAGGATATCTCTTGCGAAGTCCGGTTGAAGCCTCTCGGTCTACAAGTGTTAACTGCAGATGCCATGAAACGAGGTTAGAGCCCACAAGGAAGGGGCGTTGAGCCAGGGGCAGAATTAATTCCGGTCTTGGACTTTGCCGCTTCGAACAGCAGGTAGCTGATGCAAAGCATTAGCTACCTCTTCTTCTGGCACCTCTTCTGCTAAGGAGGAGGAGCGTAGCCCCACTGCTATTTGAGCAGTGCAAAAAGAAAAAGAAAACGATAATAAGACGGGATTATCATTTTATTTTTCTGTGCGGGACTGGAGCCAGCCAGGTCGGGGCCGGGCTGAGCAAAGTGAGGAGTCGTTTTCACTCCCTAAGTGTGCACGACGGCCAAACATTCCTGCGCACTTAGCATGTTCTCCATCTGGTTGTTTTGCACAGCCCAGCGGTGAACATGCCCAGGCTCCCAGACACTGCCTGAGCGGCCAAACAGGCCACTCAGACCAATCACGACACTGCTCATGCAGCGTCGTGATTGGCTGGGAGAGTCGGCTTCCAGTGCTACCAGTGCAGACGAAGAGAACAGAGGAGAGGCATGAGGCGGCTGCGGCGAAGGGCAGGTAAGTTCATTTAATTTTTTTTATCAATTCCTCACCACCTCGTTCCGAGGCAGCCGCCGCTTAAAGAGCATGGGCCAGTAGGGAAGCTGAGAGCATGAGCATCATTTAGGCGTAGCAAGGAGTAGCAGCTGCTCTTCCTGGCTTCCCCTTTGGTATCCTTAGCACCCAACTGACTACCATTAGTCAACAAGATCATGAAAGCAGCTTCCTACCCCTGGTCTATGGGATCATTAAAGCAGCTTACTACCCATGGTCTACACGATCATGAAAGCAGCTTACTACCCCTGGTCTATGGGATCATGAAAGCAGCTTACTACCCCCGGTCTACGGGATCATGAAAGGAGCTTCCTACCCTTACTCTATGGGATCAAAAAAGCAGCTTACTAACCCTGGTCAACAGGATCCTGTAAACCGCTTCCTACCCCTGGACTACGGGATCATAAAAGCAACTTACCTCTCCTGGTCTACGGGATCATGAAAGGAGCTCACTACCCCTGGTGTATGTAATCATGAAAGGAGCTTACTACCCCTGGTCTACAGGATCATGAAAGGAGCTTACTACCCCTGGTCTACAGAATCATGAAAGGAGCTCTCTACCCCTGGTCTACGGGATCATGAAAGGAGCTTACTACCCCCCGATCTACGGGATCATGAAAGGAGCTTCCTACCCCTGGACTACGGTATCATGAAAGCAGCTTCTTACCTCTGGTCTATGGGATCATGAAAGGAGCTCACTACCCCTGGTCTATGGGATCATTAAAGACGCTCACTACCCCTACTCTATGGGATGAAAAAAGCAGCTTACTAACCCTGGTCAACAGGTTCCTGTAAACAGCTTCCTACCCCTGGACTACGGGATCATAAAAGGAGCTTCTTACCCCTGGTCTACGGGATCATGAAAGGAGCTTCCTACCCCTGGTCTACGGGATCATGAAAGTAGCTTCCTACTCCTGGTCTACGGGATCATGAAAGTAGCTTCTTACCTCTGGTCTATGGAATCATGAAAGGAGCTTACTACCCCTGGTCTAAAGGATCATGAAAGGAGCTTCCTACCCCTGGTCTACGGGATCATGAAAGGAGCTTCCTACCCCTGGTCTATGGGATCATGAAAGGAGCTCCCTACTCCTGGTCTACGGGATCATGAAAGGAGCTCCTTACCTCAGGTCTGTGGGATCACAAAAGGAGCTTCCTATCCCTGGTCTACGGGATCATGAAAGGAGCTTCCTACCCCTGGTCTACGGGATCATGAAAGTAGCTTCCTACCCCTGGTCTACGGGATCATGAAAGTAGCTTCTTACCTCTGGTCTATGGAATCATGAAAGGAGCTTACTACCCCTGGTCTAAAGGATCATGAAAGGAGCTTCCTACCCCTGGTCTACGGGATCATGAAAGGAGCTTCCTACCCCTGGTCTATGGGATCATGAAAGGAGTTCCTTACCTCAGGTCTGCGGGATCATGAAAGGAGCTCCCTACTCCTGGTCTACGGGATCATGAAAGGAGCTTCCTACCTCAGGTCTGCAGGATCACAAAAGGAGCTTCCTACCCCTGGTCTACGGGATCATGAAAGGAGCTTCTTACCTCTGGTCTACGGGATCACAAAAGGAGCTTCTTACCTCTGGTCTACGGGATCATGAAAGGAGCTACCTACCCCTGGTCTATGGGATCATGAAAGGAGTTCCCTACCCCTGGTCTACGGGATCATGAAAGGAGCTTCCTACCCCTGGTCTACGGGATCATGAAAGGAGCTCCCTACCCCTGGTCTACGGGATCATGAAAGGAGCTTCTTACCTCTGGTCTACGGGATCATGAAAGCAGCTTACTACCCCTGGTCTACGGGATCATGAAAGGAGCTTCTTACCTCTGGTCTACGGGATCATGAAAGGAGCTTCCTACCCCTGGTCTACGGGATCATGAAAGGAGCTTCTTACCTCTGGTCTACGGGATCATGAAAGGAGCTTCCTACCCCTGGTCTACGGGATCACAAAAGGAGCTTTCTACCCCGATCTACGGGATCATGAAAGCAGCTTACTACCCCTGGTCTACAGGATCATGAAAGGAGCTTCCTAACCCTGGTCTACGGGATCATGAAAGCAGCTTACTACCCCTGGTCTACGGGATCATGAAAGGAGCTTCCTACCCCTGGTCTACGGGATCATGAAAGGAGCTTCCTACCCCTGGTCTACGGGATCATGAAAGGAGCTTCCTACCCCTGGTCTACGGGATCATGAAAGGAGCTTCCTACCCCTGGTCTACGGGATCATGAAAGGAGCTTCTTACCTCTGGTCTACGGGATCACAAAAGGAGCTTCCTACCCCTGGTCTATGGGATCATGAAAGGAGCTCACTACCCCTGGTCTATGGGATCATTAAAGAAGCTCACTACCCCTACTCTATGGGATGAAAAAAGCAGCTTACTAACCCTGGTCAACAGGATCCTGTAAACAGCTTCCTACCCCTGGACTACGGGATCATAAAAGGAGCTTCTTACCCCTGGTCTACGGGATCATGAAAGGAGCTTCCTACCCCTGGTCTACGGGATCATGAAAGTAGCTTCCTACCCCTGGTCTACGGGATCATGAAAGTAGCTTCTTACCTCTGGTCTATGGAATCATGAAAGGAGCTTACTACCCCTGGTCTAAAGGATCATGAAAGGAGCTTCCTACCCCTGGTCTACGGGATCATGAAAGGAGCTTCCTACCCCTGGTCTATGGGATCATGAAAGGAGCTCCTTACCTCAGGTCTGCGGGATCATGAAAGGAGCTCCCTACTCCTGGTCTACGGGATCATGAAAGGAGCTCCTTACCTCAGGTCTGCGGGATCACAAAAGGAGCTTCCTACCCCTGGTCTACGGGATCATGAAAGGAGCTTCTTACCTCTGCTCTACGGGATCACAAAAGGAGCTTCTTACCTCTGGTCTACGGGATCATGAAAGGAGCTACCTACCCCTGGTCTATGGGATCATGAAAGGAATTCCCTACCCCTGGTCTACGGGATCATGAAAGGAGCTTCCTACCCCTGGTCTACGGGATCATGAAAGGAGCTCCCTACCCCTGGTCTACGGGATCATGAAAGGAGCTTCTTACCTCTCGTCTACGGGATCACGAAAGGAGCTTCTTACCTCTGGTCTACAGGATCATGAAAGGAGCTTCTTACCTCTGGTCTTTGGGATCATGAAAGGAGCTTCCTACCCCTGGTCTACGGGATCATGAAAGGAGCTTCCTAACCCTGGTCTACGGGATCATGAAAGCAGCTTACTACCCCTGTTCTACGGGATCATGAACGGAGCTTCTTACCTCTGGTCTACGGGATCATGAAAGGAGCTTCCTACCCCTAGTCTACGGGATCATGAAAGGAGCTTCTTACCTCTGGTCTACGGGATCATGAAAGGAGCTTCCTACCCCTGGTCTACGGGATCACAAAAGGAGCTTCCTACCCCTGGTCTACAAGATCATGAAAGGAGCTTCCTACCCCTGGTCTACGGGATCATGAAAGGAGCTTCTTACCTCTGGTCTACGGGATCATGAAAGGAGCTTCCTACCCCTGGTCTACGGGATCACAAAAGGAGCTTCCTACCCCTGGTCTACAAGATCATGAAAGGAGCTTCCTACCCCTAGTCTACGGGATCATGAAAGGAGCTTCTTACCTCTGATCTACGGGATCATGAAAGGAGCTTCCTACCCCTGGTCTACGGGATCACAAAAGGAGCTTCCTACCCCTGGTCTACGGGATCACGAAAGGAGCTTTCTACCCCGATCTACGGGATCATGAAAGCAGCTTACTACCCCTGGTCTACGGGATCATGAAAGGAGCTTCCTAACCCTAGTCTACGGGATCATGAAAGCAGCTTACTACCCCTGGTCTACGGGATCATGAAAGGAGCTTCCTACCCCTGGTCTACGGGATCATGAAAGGAGCTTCCTACCCCTGGTCTACGGGATCATGAAAGGAGCTTCCTACCCCTGGTCTACGGGATCATGAAAGGAGCTTCCTACCCCTGGTCTACGGGATCATGAAAGGAGCTTCTTACCTCTGGTCTACGGGCTCACAAAAGGAGCTTCCTACCCCTGGTCTACGGGATCACAAAAGGAGCTTCCTACCCCTGGTCTACGGGATCATGAAAGGAGCTTTCTACCCCGATCTACGGGATCATGAAAGCAGCTTACTCCCCCTAGTCTACGGGATCATGAAAGGAGCTTCCTACCCCTGGTCTACGGGATCATGAAAGCAGCTTACTACCCCTGGTCTACGGGATCATGAAAGGAGCTTCCTACCCCTGGTCTACGGGATCATGAAAGCAGCTTACTACCCCTGGTCTACGGGATCATGAAAGGAGCTTCCTAACCCTGGTCTACGGGATCATGAAAGCAGCTTACTACCCCTGGTCTACGGGATCATGGAAGGCACTTCATACCCCTGGTCTACGGGATCATGAAAGGAGCTTCCTACCCCTGGTCTACGGGAACATGAAAGCTGCTTACTACCCCTGGTCTACAGGATCATGAAAGGAGCTTACTACCCCTGGTCTACAGGATCATGAAAGGAGCTCTCTACCCCTGGTCTACGGGATCATGAAAGGAGCTTACTACCACCGATCTACGGGATCATGAAAGGAGCTTCCTACCCCTGGACTACGGTATCATGAAAGCAGCTTCTTACCTCTGGTCTATGGGATCATGAAAGGAGCTTACTACCCCTGGTCTATGGGATCATGAAAGCAGCTTCTTACCTCTGGTCTATGGGATCATTAAAGAAGCTCACTACCCCTGGTCTATGGGATCATTAAAGAAGCTCACTACCCCTACTCTATGGGATGAAAAAAGCAGCTTACTAACCCTGGTCAACAGGATCCTGTAAACAGCTTCCTACCCCTGGACTACGGGATCATAAAAGGAGCTTCTTACCCCTGGTCTACGGGATCATGAAAGGAGCTTCCTACCCCTGGTCTACGGGATCATGAAAGTAGCTTCCTACCCCTGGTCTACGGGATCATGAAAGTAGCTTCTTACCTCTGGTCTATGGAATCATGAAAGGAGCTTACTACCCCTGGTCTAAAGGATCATGAAAGGAGCTTCCTACCCCTGGTCTACGGGATCATGAAAGGAGCTTCCTACCCCTGGTCTATGGGATCATGAAAGGAGCTCCTTACCTCAGGTCTGCGGGATCATGAAAGGAGCTCCCTACTCCTGGTCTACGGGATCATGAAAGGAGCTCCTTACCTCAGGTCTGCGGGATCACAAAAGGAGCTTCCTACCCCTGGTCTACGGGATCATGAAAGGAGCTTCTTACCTCTGGTCTACGGGATCACAAAAGGAGCTTCTTACCTCTGGTCTACGGGATCATGAAAGGAGCTACCTACCCCTGGTCTATGGGATCATGAAAGGAGTTCCCTACCCCTGGTCTACGGGATCATGAAAGGAGCTTCCTACCCCTGGTCTACGGGATCATGAAAGGAGCTCCCTACCCCTGGTCTACGGGATCATGAAAGGAGCTTCACCAGGGGATCATGAAAGGAGCTTCTTACCTCTGGTCTACGGGATCATGAAAGGAGCTTCCTACCCCTGGTCTACGGGATCATGAAAGGAGCTTCCTACCTCTGGTCTACGGGATCATGAAAGGAGCTTCCTACCCCTGGTCTACGGGATCACAAAAGGAGCTTCCTACCCCTGGTCTACGGGATCACGAAAAGAGCTTTCTACCCCGATCTACGGGATCATGAAAGCAGCTTACTACCCCTGGTCTACGGGATCATGAAAGGAGCTTCCTAACCCTGGTCTACGGGATCATGAAAGCAGCTTACTACCCCTGGTCTACGGGATCATGAAAGGAGCTTCCTACCCCTGGTCTACGGGATCATGAAAGGAGCTTCCTACCCCTGGTCTACGGGATCATGAAAGGAGCTTCCTACCCCTGGTCTACGGGATCATGAAAGGAGCTTCTTACCTCTGGTCTACGGGATCACAAAAGGAGCTTCCTACCCCTGGTCTACGGGATCATGAAAGGAGCTTTCTACCCCGATCTAAGGGATCATGAAAGCAGCTTACTACCCCTGGTCTACGGGATCATGAAAGAAGCTTCCTAACCCTGGTCTACGGGATCATGAAAGCAGCTTACTACCCCTGGTTTGCAGGATCATGAAAGGAGCTTCCTACCCCTGGTCTACGGGATCATGAAAGCTGCTTACTACCCCTGGTCTACGGGATCATGAAAGGAGCTTCCTACCCCTGGTGTACGGGATCATGAAAGCAGCTTACTACCCCTGGTCTACGGGATCATGAAAGGAGCTTCCTACCCCTGGTCTACGGGATCATGAAAGCAGCTTACTACCCCTGGTCTACGGGATCATGAAAGGAGCTTCCTAACCCTGGTCTACGGGATCATGAAAGCAGCTTACTACCCATGGTCTACGGGATCATGAAAGGCGCTTCCTACCCCTGGTCTACGGGATCACAAAAGGAGCTTCCTACCCCTGGTCTACGGGATCACAAAAGGAGCTTCCTACCCCTGGTCTACGGGATCATGAAAGGAGCTTTCTACCCCCGATCTACGGGATCATGAAAGCAGCTTACTACCCCTGGTCTACGGGATCATGAAAGGAGCTTCCTACCCCTGGTCTACGGGATCATGAAAGCTGCTTACTACCCCTGGTCTACAGGATCATGAAAGGAGCTTCCTACCCCTGGTCTACGGGATCATGAAAGCTGCTTACTACCCCTGGTCTACGGGATCATGAAAGGAGCTTCCTACCCCTGGTCTACGGGTTCATGAAAGCTGCTTACTACCCCTGGTCTACGGGATCATGAAAGGAGCTTCCTACCCCTGGTCTACGGAATCATGAAAGCAGCTTACTACCTCTGGTCTACGGAATCATGAAAGGAGCTTCCTACCCCTGGTCTACGGGATCATGAAAGGAGCTTCCTACCCCTGGTCTACGGGATCATGAAAGCAGCTTACTACCCCTGGTCTACGGGATCATGAAAGGAGCTTTCTACCCCCGATCTACGGGATCATGAAAGGAGCTTACTACCCCTGGTCTACGGGATCATGAAAGGTACTTCTTACCTCTGGTCTATGGGATCATGAAAGGAGCTTCCTACCCCTGGTCTACAAGATCATGAAAGGAGCTTCCTACCCCTGGTCTACGGGATCATGAAAGGAGCTTCTTACCTCTGGTCTACGGGATCATGAAAGGAGCTTCCTACCCCTGGTCTACGGGATTATGAAAGGAGCTTCCTAAACCTGGTCTACGGGATCATGAAAGGAGCTCACAACCCCTGGTCTATGGGATCCTGAAAGCAGCGGTGGGTTGTAAATTGTAATGTTAAGAGGTCTCTCGGATCCAGGTTCACTCTCTGCAGCTTGCAATCTTCGTCCTTCTCTCTCTCCCTTTCTCAGCAGTAAGAAGAGGCTGTGGAGGGGCTAAGAGTGGGACAAAAAGGGTCAACCCAGAGATGTAATTGTGAGCCAAGGGGTGTGTGACGTCGGACGTGCAAGGTTGGGAGACGCTCCCACATATTGGTGCTTCTTAAGGCCAAGGGAGAGAGCGGGCCCCGGCTTGAGTGAGCCCATGTCAGAAGCCCAACATGAGACTGCCAGTCTCCTCAGAGGAGCCTGAGAAGTGACTGACAAAATCTCCTCATGGGTTTGGGGCCCCTAAAAGGTTGCCCCCCTCCCCTCCAGCACTGCAGGTGCTGCAGGGGCCCGTGTTACACCCCTGGACACCCCCTCAGCCTGACAAGTGACTGACACAGCCTCCTGAAAGCAGACTGACAAGTGACTGACACAGCCTCCCCAGAGGAGCCTGACAAGTGACTGACTGACTCCTCAGAGGAGCCTGACAAGTGACAGACAGACTCCCTGAGAAGCCTGACGAGTGAATGACATGACCTCCCCAGAAGAGCCTGACAAGTGACTGACAAAGTTCCCTCAAGGGTTGGGGCCCCCTAAAAGGTTGCCCCCTCCCCTCCTGCACTGCAGGTGCTGCAGGGGCCTGCGTTACAACCCTGGATACCCCCTCAGCCTGACAAGTGATTGACACAGCCTCCTCAAAGGAGACTGATAAGTGATGGCACGGTCACCCCAGAGGAGCCTGACAAGTGATTGACTGACACCTCAGAGGAGCCTGACAAGTGACTGACACTCCTCAGAGGAGTCTGACAAGTGATGGCACAGCCACCCCAGAGGAGCCTGACAAGTGACGGCACGGCCTCCCCAGAGGAGCCTGAAAAGTGATGGCACGGCCAGCAGAGAGGAGCCTGACAAGTTACAGACTGACTAACTCCTCAGAGGAGCCCAACAAGTGAATGGCATGGCTTCCCCAGAGGAGCCTGACAAATAACAGACTGATTCCCCAAGGAGTCTGAAAAGTGACTGACATGGCCTCCCCAGAGGAGCATGACAAGTGATGGTACGGACTCCCCAGAGGAGCCTGAAAAGTGTCAGACTGACTCCCCAATGAGGTAGACAAGTGACTGACACGGCCTCCTCAGAGGAGGAGCCTGACAGCCCCGAGGAACCTGATAAGTGACAGACTGACTACCCAGAAGAGCCTGAAAAGTAACAGACTGATTCCCTGAGGAGCCTGACAAGTGACTGACACGGCCTACCCGAGGAGCCTGACATGTGATTGACACAACCGCCTCAGAGGAACCTGACAAGTGACTAACTGATTCCTCAAAGGAGTCGGACAAGTGACTGACACAGCATGAGACTGACAAGTGACTGACACGGCCGCCCCAGAGGAACCTAAAAAGGAGACTGACTCATCAGAGGTGTCGGACAAGTGACTGACATGGCCTCCAAAGAGGAGCCTGACAAATAACAGACTGACTTCCCAAGGAGCCTGACAAGTGACTGACACAGCCTCTCCAGAGGAACCTGACAAGTGACTGACTGACTGACTCCTCAGAGGAGCCAGACAAGTGACTGACATGGTCTCAGAGGAGCCTGACAAGTGACTGACTCCTCAGAGGAGCCGAACAAGTGACTGACACATACCTGCCAACTTGAAGAACAATCTCACAGTGTGAGGAGGGGGCGGGGCCTTGAAGAGGGCATTGCATTGTGTTGAGAAGTACCTACTAGGCACTTTTGAACCCCACCCGGCCCCCAAACCCTCTCATCACAAAAAAAAGCTTGCTTAGGCTGGGGCCCACGTCCTGGGGTATTTTCACACCTCTTAATGGACATCGGCGTTCAAAGCCTCGGAAAACGAGCTGGAAAACCACTATTTACAGTGGTTTTCAACTCTTTTTCCCTGCCACCGTGCGATATCAGCTCCTCACCAGAGAACCGTGTGATGGGAGCCGATATCGTGTGACACATGGTGTGTGAGGTGACCGGTATGCTGACACGGCCTCCTCAGAGGAGTCTGAAAAGTGAAAGACTGACTTCCCCCAAGGAGCCTGACGAGTGACTGGCATGGCCTCTTTAGTGGAGCCTGACAAGTGACTGACACGGCCTCCTCAGAGGGGCCCGACAAGTGAAAGACTGACTTCCCCAAGGAGCCGGACAAGTGACTGACACGGCCTCCTCAGAGGGGCCCCGACAAGTGAAAGACTGACTTCCCCAAGGAGCCGGACAAGTGACTGACACGGCCTCCTCAGAGGGGCCCCGACAAGTGAAAGACTGACTTCCCCTAGGGAGCCTGACAAGTGACTGACACTGCCTCCTGAGAAAGCCTCCGATTTCCGCAGGAGCTGGCCCATATCGGAGTGCAGTGCAGAGATAAGGTTTGCAATCTGCTGTGCTTACGTCAATGCCGGCCCACCCCACACACACGCACAGCTCTGACCTCAGACAGCGGCTTTAGTCACATCACTTGTGTGCTGCTCACCAGGGTCTCGGTGTACCGGCAGTGTGTGTCCACTGTTCGCACTTAAGATTAGTTCATGGCCCTTTGCCTGACCCCTAAAAGCACAGCCGATGTCTCATGCTTCTGAAAGGAGATGGTAACAAGAAACCTAATTACTTTATCCTTACTCGTCTCATAGCTGGTAGGATAGCTCACTCGGCTGAGCACTTGCTGCAGAGACATATGTGCAAATTCAGGTCACAAGTACGAGCCTTGTATGGAATATTAAGATTGACACAACCAATCTTATTGCTTAAAACGGTGGCATTAATTTAATAGTTTCCCTTCATGCAAAGTTCAGTTCAAGCTTCAACATGAAACAGATGACAGCTGGCTTTTCACCTGAGCCGAGTTACATTAGGGGAGCCGGTGTCAACAGCTTGACTGCACTTACCTTGGTGGGTTGTTAACAAATGCAAATTGCCTTTCCCCCTATAGGGCACACTAGCCTTTAGCTTAAGGTGCATGCCTTCAAAGGTTGCAATTAATACTCGTTAATGCCCACAGCAGAGAGCTTTAACAGTCAGCCCTAATAGAAGGGTGTTCAGAAACCCAGGAAAAATGATATTTTGTGGCTTTGGCGCTCCCTCTTCTATAGTAACAGTATCATTTTAACCTATTTGATGGAATCTGGCACCCTACTGTGGCCATCAGTAGGCACTGGCCTTAATGTAGTTATGAAAACAAAAATAGTATGCCGTTCCTAACACATAATGCAGATAATGATAAGTGATCACAAGGTTAGACCAAAGGGTGGATAAATAAGAAAAGCAGGAGAAAGTTTCCTCCTTTCGGAAAAAGACCCTCACACACCCAGCGTGCTAGGTGTCATGCTTCATCATCGGGTCTGCTCCTTATCGGGTCGGCACTGCAATACCCGATCGGCACCCGTGATGGGGCCTTCTTGGCGGAGATCTTTATTCCTATGCCGTTGGGTGTTGAGTGTGTAAGGGCCCTAAAAAGATATAGTGTAGGTGATAGTGATGTGTAAGGACGTGAAAATTAAAACAGGGAATAGTGAACCACTCAAAACAATTTTAATGAATCGTGGACACTAACCTGATTAAAAACTGAAAAGGCGCATTCTCTCACTCTCAAGGTTGTGGGGAGATATGCTAAAAATAGGTCAACATGTTTCTTGCCTGTTATCTATTCAATGGCAATTCGTCAGGACCAAAAGTAGATCTACCTACACTTTTTGGTGGTGGTCGGGAACTCAGTAAAGTGCATAAATGACCACCAATACAGCACCCTAAAAAGTGGTACCTGTAGATCTATACCAAAACCTGCAATAAGAACAAAAAACAATATGACGACATTATCAATTCATATTAAAGTTATAGCAATATTTAAAGTGCACCACTAAACATCCATGGTGCCTCACACGCATGCAGAACACAGATGAGCTATGACATGCATCAACTGTGATCTGGGTGTAGTAAAAACTAAAAAAGCAGCAGCAACTACGAAGAACACAACAGGGTCTACACGCAGCTGGTTGTTTCGCACTCACCCAAATCGGGTCAAAGGTAAATGGCATCGTGTACCGGTAGAGGCAGACACTAAAGTGTAGTGTCCTGATGAAACAAAGAAAAGAAAAAGGAGAGAAAAGAAAAAACAAAATTGGAGCACTGGGACCCAGTACTGGTATTCAGTGGGCAGTGCCAAAACCAAGGTATCAAATCCAGAGACCACCGCCTGTATCTCGAACATTGGTGATGTGCAGGTGTCAAGGGGATACTCCACGTGTAAACACTGAAATGGTAAAAAAGTGAATAACGTAAGACTACTCACACCGGCACTGGCAAGCAGTCCCCCTAGTAACAACCAGGGACGATGTCTGGAATATTCCTGGCCAACACCAGGTGTGGTTATCCCCGTATCCCCATAGACTGACCATTGAAGTATAAAACACAAAGACGGGACACGTGCATTGACACAACGTCCGAAGGTGCACAATTGAGAGTAGATGCCGTGACCTGCCAGCATCGGTACCAAACCCAACGTGCAGGACCAAGCTCTCTCCAGGTCGTAACACCACGGGCACAGTTTTCAACATCTGCGGCAATCTCGGAGTAAATCAGGACCGCCTAATCACCTCCCATATGCAGAGAGCCGTCAGCGGGTCGCGTGCGCGCCCAAATACTTACAGTTAAGTCGAAAAGGACCATCAGTATTCCTACCCTTCGCTCGACCGGACCGGATTGCTTGAAGTGGCAAGGCTCATCTAATTATATCCGGCCGGGCGCGTAAAGGAGGCTGTACTTCCGGAAATCCCGCAAACGACTGTCCATGGGGCTAGAACGCTAAACCCGCCCGGCCGGCGCCATGTTGGACAGGTCCTGGGTAGTACTGTATAACCCGTCTGAAAAAGCCACCTCTGGGAACCGGGTTACTTTTAGAAATTATAAAAGAAAGCCAAAGCAACAAAATTGAAGGGGACTTGATATCAAGATGTGGTAAAAAATGTAATAACAAGACACCTAGACAAGGGGATGTCAAGGTGGATAATGATTACATATTAATGCTAATCAAGGCAGTATAAGATAGCGTCCAGAAGAGATAGAAAGGGAGCACAAAATACAAGAGTGAGGATGTACTTTGAATTCATTAGAATTGTTTATGTGAGGAGGCTCCAAGGGATATCTTCATTCAGCCCACCCTTATCAGTCGATAATCGCAGCACCCAACGTTGTTCAAGGCGGAACAGCGATTTCTTAGGCATGCCCGGATTTGTTTCAAGAATGCACCATTGGAAAGAATCAGAGGCGTGCTGTTCCTGATGGAAGTGGGCAGTCATTTTAGTATTGGTTTTATGACATCTGAAATTACTTCTATGTTCCATCATACGGACTTTGACCTGTCTTGTAGTCATTCCTATATATAGGAGTCCGCATGGGCAACTCAGTAAATAGATACAGTTAGATGAGTTGCAGTTGGTATGGGACTTCATTTTCCAAGATACCCCTTTGGGGAACGTCAGCTCTTTACTGATCGTAGTCTGGGGGCATATAGAGCAAGAGCCACAGGGGCAATGTCCCTTAATAGGTGGAAGATCCCATAATGTTCTCTGTGAACTATTATGTTGCTTTTTGGGTCTCGTATGAATTAGCAGATCCTTGAGGTTGCTAGTTCGTTTAAAAGCAAACCTAGGTGTTGGTAAGTTCAGCGTCCCTGTATTGAGAATTTCCCAATGTCTCCGAATAATGTTTCTAATTCGGTCAGACTCAGGAGTAAAAGTGGTGACACATGTGATTGTGTGGTCAGGCTCTCTAGTCACACTTTCCAGCAAACTCTCTCGATTGTTATGTCTTGCTCGTTTTCGAGCGAGAGCAACCACTTGTTTAGGATATTCACGCTTGACAAGATCTCTCATCAAGGTGGCCGACTCTCTCTGATAGTCTGATATAGTACTGCAATTCCTTCTGATACGCAGGAATTGCCCAAAGGGTAAATTCTGTCTTAAAGCCCTTTGATGATGACTGCTAAATAACAAAATAAAGAGAAAATGTTCTGTCGGGGTATCACTTAATTAGAACAAGTAGTAACAACTTACTTATAACTCAATTGAATAATTTCTACACAAAATGAAATAAATACAGATATAACACACACCAAAGATTCAATTGCAATACGTGACTGTAGTGCAACAGTGACATGTGGTGAATAGTGATAAATACAATCTACTATATACAAAAACAATTTCCGACATTAATCGCGGAGAGAAGCAGGCTTGTTTCCCAGCTCACGAAACATACCGGACTGGCATTAAATCGACTCCAACCGACGGGTGGAAGTCATATACAGTTTCTTCTGAGGCTCCAAACCAGCTGGTGGAGATCCTTGGGAATTAAGTTTCTACTTATACCTGACTAAGAATTCATTCATTAACAGGCCACCCAGGAATCTACTTTTGGGCTGCCGTTCCTCCCCCTCCTGCCTTGAGGAAGACCCGCCTGGACGCACTTCCACTTTTTGCGCGATATACAGGGTCGAAACGTCGGCGTATTGTATATGTCCACGCAACGCTGATGATCACAGTCCCATTAGTCATTGGATCATTTAAGCATATGTGCTAATAACAAGGACATTCATGAAATCTTTTTCCCTCCCCCCTCCTCATTTTTTGCACAATTGTTTTTGTATATAGTAGATTGTATTTATCACTATTCATCACATGTCACTGTTGCACTACAGTCACGTATTGCAATTGAAATTATAAATTGCGACAGACTTTATTATTTGATTTTCTCCTAATATAATTTTGATTCAAAAAATCTTTGGTGTGTGTTATATCTGTATTTATTTCATTTTGTGTAGAAATTATTCAATTGAGTTATAAGTAAGTTGTTACTACTTGTTCTAATTAAGTGATACCCCGACAGAACCTTTTCTCTTTAGTATACGTATACCCAGGTTCTGAGGGACACTGGGTTGCCCCATTACGTCTAACACCATGCTAAATAACAAAAGGCTATTTTTGTCAGTAGGTTTTCGATACAAAGTAGTAGTGATCCTATCTCCTTCTAGTTTGACCAGTAAGTCAAGGAACGGGATCTCTGTCTCCGAAATCTTGTTGGTAAACTTCAGGAATGGATTCAATGTATTAATCCATGTACAGAACTCATCACATTTAGTGCGTTCTCCTTTCCATAGGATCAAGATATCATCAATGAATCTCTTCCACAGCAGCACGTTCGCCCGGTATGGATTATTGAGGTTATTGATTTCTCTATCCTCAAAAGCTGACATGTACATACAAGCTAAACTCGGCGCGAACGTACTGCCCATGGAAGTACCCTGTGTTTGATGGTAGAGCTGTGTCTCATACTCAAAGAAGTTTTCAGTTAACGCCATGGTTGCGCATTCTACTGTGAAGGCCACCAGGGTTGGTGAGTCCCATTCGATGTTACTAAGAGCATCCTCAATCACTCCAAGGGTTGCCCTCTGTGGAATGTTGGTATAGAGGGCCTCAACATCCAGAGTAACTAGTAAATCCACTCCCTCTGGGTGCTGGGCCCCCTCCAGTAGGCGGAGGATGTCAGTAGTGTCCTTGACAAAGGAGGGTGTCGCTTTGACCAGTGGTTGGATGAAATGGTCAACAAATTTAGACAGGGGTTCTAGAATGGACCCAATCCCTGACACAATTGGGCGACCAGGTACCGGGGTGATCCCCTTATGGATCTTGGGTAAGCAATAGAAATAAGGAATCTTGGGTTCTCTGGCTGCAAGGAAGTCAGCTTCCTTCTTGGTAATCCAGCCTTCAGTTTCTGCAGAGAAGACCATGGAAGATATGCTCCTACTCAATCTGAGAGTCGGGTTCTCTCTAATAGGGGTGTAATATCTCCTATCACTCAGCTGCCTGCGGCATTCAATATCATAGTCCATAGTGGACATGATCACAGTCCCACCACCCTTATCAGCTTGTTTGATGGTAATATCCACATCGTTTGTCAAATCCCTGATAGCGGTGGCCTCGCTTGATGATAAATTGTGGTAGGAGGCAAGGGTGGTCGTACTGTTCAGATCATTCAGTACTGCCTGTTCGTACGTCAGCACTTCATTGGGAACCATACTGCTGTGCGGCGTAAAAGTAGATGGTCTATGTAAACCAGAGTCGTCCTTAGGAGGTGGCGGGCGATCCTGAAAAAATGCTTGCAATCGAATCTTGCGAAAGAAACAATGCACCTCACAAATGTCACGAAATTTGTCAGTTCTAGGTGTGGGAACATAACCAAGACCCTTTTGGAGGACCTTCTCCTCTACTGGTGTGAGAACCCTAGGGGAGAGGTTAATGATCAATTTCTCTTCCCCCTCGTCTGACTCCTGGTTTCTACCGATCGTGCTGGCTGTTCCTGCCATTGTACGCTTTTAGCCCTCTTTGCGCCCTCTTCCTCTGCCCCAACCTCTGTCGAAAAAGGTGGCTCAGGCCCATGTGGAAGAAAGGGCGGAGGGCCATGTTGGTACATCGGGTATTGCCAGAACTGGGGTCCCTGATAAGGGGGTAAGTTGTAAGGAGGGTACATTGGAGGTTGGTAAGATCTCGTTTTCCTAGTGTTCCAACTTCCCGTGCTCGAGTCACTATTAGATGATGAACCCCTTCTGGAGAGACCAGAGCTTTCATCCGAAGAATACCCAGTGGCTGATGCTGTGTAGTCAGCTTTCAAGTATGGGTAGATCTTTTCTGTGGAAAATTTCTGTATATCTTTCTGGAGGCAACCTTTTGTTTCATCAAATACTCCCTATTATCAGCAATCTCCGCATTGATCTCCGCTAGCTTAGTTTTGTATGCTGTCGTTTGTACAATAACCTTGATAGCACCCTCTGCTGTTTGGATTCTGATCAGCAGAGCGTCCGCTATTCTTTTAGCTGTATTAATTATAAGGATGAGCCAGTCCCTAGTGCATTTCCATGCTACTAGGGACCACTCCTTCTTAAATAACGCATCCTCCAAGAATAAACGCGGGACATTATTGACAATCAAGCCATTCGGGGCTATATTAGCCCTTAAGTACTCAGTCATCAGAGCACCATGTAGTGTAACCTTAAGCCATTCATGTTTCATATTGGACAATGAGGTCCAATCTTCTGACTGGCACCCTACTGTGGCCATCAGTAGGCACTGGCCTTAATGTAGTTATGTCATGTTAACAGCAGTTAATGTCCTGAGCAGAGGACAATGCCCGGTTACTCACTGGTAATCTTCATTACTCCAAGTCCAGGTCTTCCCGTTCCATCCCTTACCAGTGAGCAGCTTGTCTGCTCTACAGAATCCTTTTACCACAGGAAATGGAAATACTTCCCCCAATATGGCGCTGCCTACCCTGTCTGGCATGCATAAAGGGGGAAGTACGTCAGAACAACATCCTGAGAATTCCAAAGAAACTCAAGAAAAAGAAAAACACAAACAAACACATGAAAATAAAAAACAGGGAGGGAGGGACAGGTCCAGGAATGGAACGGGAAGACAAGGACTCGGAGTAATCAAGATTACAGGTGAGTAACCAGGCATTAACTCCTCGTCTGTCTTCCCATTCCATTTCATTCCTTCCCAGTGAGCCCATACCCAAGCGAAAGGTGATTGAAAACCCAAAGATCAGAAGGATGCAGCAGAACCAACAGGTCAAATTTAATCAAAAGAGAAACTGTACAAATCCCAGTTTATGTACAGCAG
This sequence comes from Calotriton arnoldi, assembly GCA_963921515.1. Lineage (NCBI taxonomy): Eukaryota > Metazoa > Chordata > Amphibia > Caudata > Salamandridae > Calotriton > Calotriton arnoldi. The sequence goes on along the minus strand of CAWUFW010003919.1, from coordinate 1,481,840 downwards.
ACAAAACATGAGAGCCAAAAGCAGCAGATGTCGCCATCCCCAACTGAAGGCGGTAGTGGGAAACAAAGGCATGGGGAGAGGCCCAAGTAGCAGCATTACAAATATCCCGCAAGGAGGCACCCTTAAACATGGTCCAGGAGGAGGAAATCCCACGAGTGGACCATCCTTGGACAGAAGAAGGAAGAGGACAGTGAGCAGGCTCATAGGACAGGACCACCGCACACTTCACCCACCTAGTCAAACTGGACAAAGAAAGTTTTAGACCTATGCCAGACGCACCATAGGTAACAAAAAGAGAATCCACCTTCCGAAATTCATGGATACGGTCCAGATAGATGTGAAGAGCCCGCAACACATCCAGAGAATGCAGAATATACTCCTCATGGGGAGGATGGATCAGGAAAGAACACAGGAAGAACAATATCCTCCTGACAGTGGAAGGCAGACAAGACTTTGGGTAGAAAAAATGGACTAAACCACAAAATCACCTTGTCTGCACAAAAACGCAAGAAAGGGGAAGAAGCCAGCAAAGTCCCAATCTCACCAACCCTCCTACCCGAAGAAATGGCCACCAAAAAAAGAGAACCTTAGCAGAAAGGAGCTTAAGGTCAACACAGGGGGTCCAGTCAACTCCTGAAGAACCAAAGGAAGATCCCAAGTGGGAACCGGCGAGCAGGAGACAGGCCACTGAAGCAAAAAATTCAGTAAAAGGCGAGACACAAAAGGAGAGACAGAGGCCACCACAGAACCCCGGAAGGCAAGAATGGCCGCCCATTGGGAACGGAGAGAGGAGACAGCGAGACCCAAGACAAAATCATCCCACAAAAAATCCAAGGCCCAGACAGGATCACAGGAAGAGGACAAACACCGATCATGACACCAGAAGTCGTTCGTTCAAATAACTTTATTCGATTCATTAGAATCATAAAAGTTTACACAATAAAACATCTGAAAACAATTACAAAATTCGCACATAATCCCTTCCATAGATCTTAATAAACCAGCAAAATTAATCAATTTTAAAATCTTCATTGCTATCCCCACCTCAGTTTGTACAATTGACTAAAAAGAAAATTCTTAGTAAAATGAATAAAATTAGATTCATTTTCACACTTCATAACGTTTCCTGATTATAAATGCAGTTCTAATAAAACTAAGTACTGCACTATAGATTACAGCCGTAGATAGTGCCCTTAAATAGGCATAGCCCTCTTGATAAGAGCAGGCCACTGAAGCAAAAAATTCAGCAAAAGGCGAGACACAAAAGGAGAGACAGAGGCCACCACAGAACCCCGGAAGGCAAGAATGGCCGCCCATTGGGAACGGAGAGAGGAGACAGCGAGACCCAAGACAAAATCATCCCGCAAAAAATCCAAGGCCCAGACAGGATCACAGGAAGAGGACAAACACTGATCATGACACCAGAAGTCAAAGTTCTTCCAATGCCACACGTAAGACTTCAGGGTCGAAGGCCTATGAGAATATTGAATACTCTGGGCCACCTCCAACGGACAGCCCTGACCCAACAAATTCAACCATCAAGTGCCAAACCCCCAGCCTGAGGCCAAGAAGAGAGGACTCACTGAGAAGGGGAGCAAGCAGAGGAGATGGGTACAGGGGAAACGGCCAATGGGGACACATCGCCAAACCATGAAGGATGAGAAACCAGGACCTCCGAGACCATTCCAGGACCACCAGAAGCAACTCCGGCCGATCTATCCGGACCTTCCTGAGGACCCGAGGAATCCAGAGAGAAGGAGGGAAGGTGAACAGGAGTCCCTGGGACCATGTGATGGAGAAGGCATTGATCGCCCAGGCCAACCTCGTGGGAATCAGGCTGCAGAACCGCAGAAGAAGGGCAGTTTCCTCTGAGGCAAAGAGATCCAGCCATGAAAAGCCGAACTTGGAGATCTGTCAAAAAAAAAAAAAAAGAGGAGACAGACACATGGTCACTGATGAGCGAAACACCCTGTTCAAAGAATCTGCAGGCCCATTTTTCCTCACCGGAAGATAAACTACCGAGAGAGAAAGGAGATTCAGCTCGGCCCACAGACCGATCTTCAGGGAAAAGGAGAAACAGAGACCAGCACATCCCTCGTTGACGGTTGACATAGGCATGAACCACCTGGTTGTCCGTCTGAACACAGACAGCCCAGGACTGAAGGAGGCCAGCGAACCAAAGAAGGACAAGTCAAACCGGCATCAATTCTCGCCAATTCAAGGACTGGAGAGACTCGAAACGGGACCACCGGCCCTGGGCTTTGGAAGCACCCAGAACTGCCCCCCACCCGTGGCACTGGCATCGGTGGAGAGAACCCCTGGAGAGATTGAGAGGGGACAGCCACCACTGGAGGGAATCCCTAATGTCCTGAGACACCGGAATGAGAGCCTCGTAGTCCTGTGAATCAGGATCCCAGTGGCGCAGAAGGTGATGCAAAAGGGGATTCAGATGGAACGGAACCAGGGGAGGACATGCAAAGTGGAGGCCATCTCCCCCTGACTCCACAGCCATTTGGCGGGCTGACACCAGAGACTGGGAGAGCACCTAGGAGAGATGCTGGAACAGGGTCAATTGTCTTTGTGGAGATAGGAACACCATCCACAGATCCATCCAGAAGAGGGTCCGCAGGAGACTGGGAGGGCTGAAGGGAGAACTTCCGGTGATTGATGAGGAAACCAAAGTAACTCAGCAGATGACAGGCCTGATGAACATCTTCCATAGCTTGAGAGAAACAATCAAAGGTAAGGATATACCTGAATACCACAGGAATTGAGGATACCCACCAGAGGGGCCAAGAGATTAGTAAAAACCCTTGGCGCCAATAAAAGGCTGAAAGAAAGCACCTGGAACTGGAAGGGCTGGGAGCCCACAGCTAATAGCAGAAATTGTTGATCCTCCAGATGGATGGGAACATGTAGGTAAGGTAAGAGTCCTTCAGGTCGACGGAGGCGAAGAAGGACCCCTGGTGCACCAGCTGAAGAACCGAATGCAAAGTCACCATCTTGAATGTGCAGATTCACATCCTTCAGATCCAACACAGGATGGTGGTCGGTGGTATCCTTCTATGAAACCAGAAAAAGAATCGAATAGTACCCCAGCCCCCTTTTCAGGGGCGGAACCTCGATAACAGCCCGTTTCTCCAAGAGAAGCTGAACACCCTCCAGTAAGGCAGCGCGCCTCACTGCTCTATGAGTTTACATTTGCCAGTGAATTTCTACGCAAAATAGTATTGCCCATCACGAAAAGACTGCTTTTCACGTAGTATATCTTACAGACCCATTCTCTTACTGTTATTGGGAATATGTGCAAAATACGTTATTACAGAGGCAGTGTTTTCACAGTAGGAGGTGCACAGCTGTAAAGGAAAGGATGGTGGCCACTGAGGACACACTTATATGGACATTAATCAAAAACATGACTGTTCGTTTACATCTCACACTCCACAAACTGACCAGTTTTAGTAATAGGTATTCTTAATTCCCAATTCCATGATGCATATTTTATCAACCTCTCGAGGATGACGGCTCTGAGAGGGGCTACCTTGTCTTGCCTTAAGGTAGGTCACGTCACACATGCGAGGCGGGGTCCTGTAATGTGTGACTGTGTTTAGTCAAGGTGTTTTAATACCAGACTCATATCACACAGAGCGAATGTGACCCTCTTCTGAAATCTAGAATTTATTTTGGAAAACGGGCCCAAACTATTCGTGTTACATAGATACAGTGAAAGGACAGATGCAGCCGAAGGAAAAACTAACTCAGTTTCCCTTTCACTTAGCCTCAAAGCTAGTTTTCAGTACAGGTGCTGCGATTTGTCGCTTTCTTGTGGCCATCAATCAATCAATCTATCTGTATAGCATGGCTTATCACCATGGGGGATATCCAGGCGCGGAGGTCTAGTGAGCCTTAGTCGAAGAGCCAAGTCTTGAGACCCTTCCTAAAGTCGGCGAGTGAGGGGGAGGTTTGGAGGTGAGGTGGGAGGTCATTCCAGAACTTGGTGGCTAGGTAAGAGAAGGATGGGAACGTGTGCAAGGGTGAGGGAGGTGGACCGGAGTTGTCTGGTCGGCTGGTGGAAGGTCAGGCTGTGCTTGAGATAAGAGGGTCTGGCGTTGTGGAGGGCCTTGTAAGCGTGGGCATCTCTTTTGGACGGGTAGCCAGGGGAAGCTTCTGAAGTAGGGAGTGATACTGGTTCATTTGGGGAGGTCGAGGATGGGGCTGGCTGCGGTATTCTGTATGGCCTGTAGTTGTTTGAGGAGATGGGTGGTGGTTCTGGCATAGAGTGCATTTCCGTAGTCCAGTCGGCTGGTGATGAGGGCTTGAATCACCGTTTTCCTGGTGCTGATGGGGATCCACCTGAAAATATTGGTTGTATGACGTTACAACGCATGCCTTTACCCCTCATGCCGTTACAACGCAATTTTTTACCCCAACTTGCTGTCGGGGTGCGCTGGAGTTTGGAATAGTATCATTTACTATTCCAACTCCAGTCTGTGCAACAGTAGGGAAGGTGTTGGAGTTAAATCCAACACCTTATACCCCCTACAGCAAGCCATTTTCGTTGTAATGGCATGCGGGGTAAAAGCATGCGTTGAAATGCATGCGTTGTAACGGTTGTTTCCCGAAAATATTACAAAGCATGGGGAGGGTGTGGAAGCAGTAGGAGGCTACTGCGGTGACCTGGCGCTTCTTGGAGAGATCACTGTCCAGGATGATGCAGAGATTGCGAGTGTGGTTGGTGGGGGTGGGTCCGAGTGTGGTAGGCCACCATGTGTCGTCCCATGGCGAGGTGTTTCTTCCTAAGATGAGCACTTTCGTCTTGTCCGTGTTCAGCTTTAGGCAGTTGGATCTCATCCACTCGGTGACGTTGGTCATGGCGTTCTGGATTCTGGACCAGATGGTGGCGGTGTCTTCTGTGAGAGAGAGTAATGATTAGTTGTGGGTCGTCAGCATATGAGATGATGTTTAGTCCGTGGGTGTGGATGTCGTGGGCCAATGGAGTCAATTTGGCATTGAAGAGGGTGGGGCTGAGGATCCTCTTGGGTTCAGAGATGAAGGGTGGTGGATGGATTTTCTGTGTGTGCCCTGTGAGGAAGGAGGTGATCCACTAGAGGAAGTTTCCTCTGATGCCAATGTGCTGGAGTCTGGTGATAAGGGTATGGTGGGATACGGTGTCGAAAGCCGCTGAAAGGTCAAGGAGGATCAGGGCTGCAGTCTCAGCGCGGTCGAGACTGGATCTGATGTCGTCGGTTGCGGCTATTAGAGTGGCTTCAGTGCTGTTGTTAGAGCGGAAGCTGGACTGGGAGGCGTCAAGGAGGTGGTTTCCTTCCAGATGATCGGTGAGCTGGTGATTAATGGCTATAATGCCATTTGTGGTAGCTCAGTGAGGTAGCTGCCTCCTGCAGCCTTAATTTGACTCATAGTATGCCAAGATGCAAGTAATTGGTGAATGCAGCGCTATTCAAACACTCAGTAAATTAACAACCCATATCTGTAAGGCACTAGAGGACATCACCCGGACACACACTGATATTCTAGTGGTACCTGACCTGGTCCTTGCAGGGTTTCCTGTGGTCTGCACCAACCAGTCCAGCCAGTCCAGGAGGCCTTCAAAGCTGTGTAGTGGGCCTTGTTACTTGCATACCCCCTGCATCACCGCAGGTTCTAAGAGGAGGTCGGTTCAGTCAGATCTAAAATACTCAGTCCGATGCAGGACGGGCACTCTCTCGTCTGCTCTGGCTTTTGGAAGTCACTCCCCGAGGACCCGCGGCACGAGCCTAGGACACGAGCCCAGGACCCGGATGCCCCTGACCTGCATCATGGGTTTCCCTCAGGGCTGTATCCTATGATTTTACTCCTCTTGTGTTTGCACCCCTGAGGCCAGCTGTGTTTTTCTGTCCTCCCGGGTAAGATTTCATGAGGCCCTCAGGCTCCTGTAGGTGGCCTTGGAGCCCACAGAACCCAGAAGAGAGACCAAGTTCTCCCAGTGGCGTAACACAGGCCCCTGCAGCACCTACGGGCCTCCATTGAACTCAGTGCCAATGAATATCAGAGATATGGAGGACTCAGGGGTCCCTATCACATTTTGCGGGAGGAGGTGGGGGCAATCAAATTGAGTTACCCTACTGAATCAACCCTCCCAGTTGCGTAAGACAAAGTGATATGGGCCTGTGGGCCCCGCAGCAGAATGTGATGGGCCCACAGAGTCTCCCATAGTTAATCGGTATTCATTGGCCGTGAGCTGAAGAGAGCCCCCCCCCCTCCAGACCGCAGGGGCAGCAGAAGGGTGTGGTATGCCCTTACCCTCAGCGGGCTAAGTCGTGGTAGATGGGTCCAGAACCTCAGACCTGACAGAGACTCTTGCAGGCTCCTTGTACCTGTTGGGTCCTCGCTCTAGAATCAGAGAAGTCTAAATATATCATACCTACGTAGATAGGAGCCTTTAGCATACTCTTAACTTATATAGCAATAAAAGAAGAAAAAAAATGATAGCTAAAAAGCATTAACAGGTAAAATCTAACCAAGAAATGTGAACAAGAAAAATACACCTAAGAGAATCCGGTCTTCTGATATCTGGCGATTTCTAGAAATCTGTCCCTCTCCCCCATAACTTACCCATGGATCGCCGGCGAGAGTAAGGCCCCTCTGTTGCCAATATTTCGAGCTCAAGGGTAGAGCCCTCGTCGGACCATCACCTATCACAGCACGTATGAGCATTGTCTCCCCAAGCAGCTTGAACCCAGGTTTTTAGGTCTCGCCTACGCAGCGCGCATGCGCTGCATAGGAGGGGACCTTTTGGATCAGCATTTTGGCAAAAAGCGTGCATGTTTTGCATTGCTTTCTATTGCAACGCGTGCACGTTTGGCGTTTCCCTTGCGGGAGCTAGCTTTGGCACCATCTGTTTGTAATTATCTTGAAAACAGATGGTGCCCCTGCTCGCTCACACAAGGGAAACGCTGTTCATTGACCTCCCTGTGACTCTTCAGCCCCCTGCTCTGTCCGCTCAGCGGGTCACCCAATACCACTCCAACCCCTCTTCCCCGATCTCCCACGATCACTCCTACCCCGCTCCGTCTTTTCTTGCCGCCAGCATTTCAGTGTTAAATTGTCTTTCTTGCACGCCAGCATTTCAGTGTTAAATTGTACACGTAATGAATTTACGCATGCGTCCCGTCAGCTCGCACTTACGTTATCCTATAGTTGCAATTTATTAACAAAGTGTTGATTTACTTTTAAATGGCCATAAGGTCTCCAAGTAGCTTTTAGCATGGCGGCTGTTACGTCATCCGATTGTGTCTCTCGGCAGAAGCTCTAAACTGAGCAGGCGCTGCTCGTCTCCCTCAGCTTTGGTGCCCGCCCTTTGTTTTCTCAGCACATCCCCGAGTATGGTGCAAATAAGGCTTGTTTAAGGGACTACCTTTGATGAGCAAGATCAAACAGAATAGGGATCCTAGGTCTTAATCGGACCTCAGCTCGGATGGCGTTTTTTTCGTTTTTTTCTACAAACGCTCAGTTTGCTTGGCTTTTAGCAGGTCATCACGCATCACGTACATTGTGCTCAGCAAAGTCGTCCCGTTGCATGTCAGGTAATCCGCACTGAAGTGCCTGCCTCTTCACAAATCCATTCACACTACAATGGCCTCTGTTTGGTTTTCTTTGCCGTGCCATTTCAGAAGCAAACACAGGCGGGGGCGTTCTGACATAATTAAAGGGGGGTGATAATGGGGCAAGATGATTACAGCGCGAAAATGGACTATCTGTGAAATTCACTAACGCCCTGCACATCTGGCGCAGCCTGTGGGAAACCAACTCTCTTAGCTCCCCTAGTGGAACTTCAATTATGTGCTAACCTGCACGGGGTTTCGTTTGTACCTCCCCCAGCCCTCCCTCCCGTTGTCTGTGCCTTTCACTCCCCCAGCCCTCCCTCCCATTGTCTGTGCCTTTCACTCCCCCACCCACCCCCTCCCGTTGTCCGTGCCTTTCAATCCCACCCGCCCCCCCATTGGCCGTGATGCCTCCCCCCTCCCGTTGTCCGTAATGCCTCCCCCCTAAACACTTATAAGGTCCCAAAGGCGAGACCTATTGGCTATGCCAATGCTTGTTATCAGTAGCAGCTGCTACCAAACCCAAGTGGTGGGGGAGGAAATCAACGACGAAGAAAAGAAGAAGAAAAAAAAAAAACACTTACCTGTAACTAGAGCCGCCACCTCTCTTCTGTCCTCCGTCATCTTCCTTCTTTCTGCAGTCACGGCAGGCAGCAGGAAGCACCCGTCTCCCAAGCTCCACCCCTGGGCCAATCACAACGCTGCAATGCAGCATTGTGATTAGTCTGAGTGCCATGGATCAGCGCTCAGGCAGGGACTGGGGGCTTGTGCATGTTCCTCACCAGGCTGTGTAATGCAGCCTGGTGGGGAAAATGCAAAGTGCGCAGACTGTTCGGCCGGCCCAAGAGGGCCAGCCAAGCAGTTGTGCGCACTTAGGGAGTGTAAAAATCACTCCCCCCCCCCTGCTTCTTGCCAGCCCCGCCCCACCCTGAGAGCCACTGACTGCATTAGGAAAAACTACATTTTTTTTTCCTTTTGTTCAGTGGGGCGACGCTCCTCTGCCTTAGCAGAGGAGCCGCCACTGGTTTTTATAACTCTCAGAGTGGATAGAAATAAGTGACCGTACTTTCCCAAGTTTCCCAGGATGAGTAAAGGCTTTCTCGTGTGTGCGAAGTTGTACCTTGCAAATAATCGCATTTGATGTTAGGAAATCAGAAAAAAATTCAAGGTTGTCCAGGGGATTAAAACATGTAAAGTGTAAATGAGTGCTATGCCCATGTGAAAGGCAAAGTATGAATCCATAGTGAAGGCAGAAGTCTTGATTAATATACATTCAGATGTGTTTGGCATATTGTAAACAATTAAGTGTTAATACTTTATTAAAAACACTCTTATGTATCATTTCTTCATTAGCATATCGTTAGCTACAGTGGCATAGCACAACATTGTAAATACACACAATCATTTCTGTGTGCTAGTGGACTGTTTCGTGCTCTTTATGAGTAATTTAGAGTTGACCACCAATTACAGGAAGTCACAAATCATGGCATGTGGGCCTGGCAAAAGTACATTATGTAGACTTATAGGTGATGGGCAGCCTTTGGTTGGTGTTAAAGAATTTAGTTAACTGGAAATCACATTTAACTCTGCAGGTACCTGGCACCCGCAGGTGACTTCCTGTTGCATGAAGCTCAGTAGATCAGCGGGAGCCGTCTTTAATCTCTCTAGCTGCTCACTCAAAGGTCATATCTCTCCTTTGTTAAAAGTGTACAACGCTCAATTCTTTCCCAGAGCAATGTATGGGGCAGGGGTTTGGGGCTACCACAATGCTTCTCTACTTTAGCTGGAAGACAATCAAATTTGTCGTACGTTTTTACATCTCCCTCCCACAGCTTCAAGCTATATTGTTCATGCAGAGCTCGATCAGCAATACATTGAGGACACAGTCCACTTGGCGTTAGTATCTGGGTGAATGCATATTGCAAGCTATGCAGGGATATTTTTAAGGATTGGCTCAGCCTTGACAGAGGATGTGTTATACTGTGGTTGAGTTATATATTCAGTACCTCAAAGGCCCTGGAGCGGGCCTCTCTCTTTTCCTTACCTACAACTGTAAAGAAAGAGGATGAATCAATAGTAAAGCGCTTATTTCTTCAGTTCCGAGAAGAAAGGAGATTTGCACTTGAGAGCACGAAAAGCACAGTGTCACTTTACAATAACCTGCTCGCCTCCGCTGAGCCAGTTTTTAGGTCGAGCATTCGAGACCTCTTGTATATACTTTAGTATATACTTATATACTTTAGTATATACTTATGTGTATGTACTTTGTGGGCTCTGGAGATCAGCCCTAGGGCTGGTCTGCTTCCACGTAGGGACTTTTTTTTCTGTTCAACTGCCTCTATTTAACTGTCTTGATAGAAAACGACCAGCAGAGGTCAGTAAAGTACCAGAATTGCTTTCTGCTGAGGGACTTTCTTTTTTTAATTTTTCTGGCAACTGCCTCTATTTAACTTTCTTGATAGAAAACGACCAGCAGAGGTCAGTAAAATACCAGAATCACTTTAGCATTCTCTAGATTCCAGTCCATAGAAATTGTCTTCCACAAGCACCTGCAGACAATAATATTTTTTTCAAATCTTGTGTTTTCGGTGATATGACCACCGAAGGCCCTGATTTTATATTAAAAACAGCGCTTTGGACTATACCATTTCCCGCTGAAAGGCAATATTTCTCTCCATGTGTTCCCATACCTGGCGTGTCACGCAGTTTGGTGCTTACTTTCCCTCCATGTTAAAGAACAGTAGATGTTTCAGCACCCAGGCTAATGTGCTGCATAGCTAAATACATATAAGGTCCCAAAGGCGAGACCGATTGCATTGCAAAGGTTTGTTTATCTTGGTCTTGCATGAACTCATTGGGAACGTTCTTTGCTTTTTCGGTTCAGATCTAACACTGTATGGCGTCTTTTGTGCTTCACGGACCCTTATGTCCATCTGGGGAACCCCGCAACTTTCTGCCCTTGTGATAACCTTTCTGGACAGTCTTTGCTGCATTACAAGTTTTTTTTGCGTTTATTATAAATATGCACAAACGCACTTTCTTAAGCCATTGTTAAAAATGCACGGTTTTTGCAGATGCAATGAAGCGTTACACCATTTGCAATTGTTAAACACCCCGAATATTTGTTTTAGAATATGTTCTTTTTTAAAAGTGGCTATCAGAGCCAGGAGAACGATGGAGGGCTAATACTTTACTTAAGGTTGTGACTGACTTTTTATGATTGGCATATTTGTCTTGCATGAATCTTTTATTCCTTTTATCTTTTATGCTTTTTTTTAGCGGTCTTAGTATTGATAATTCGCACTTTCATATATTTGCAAGAGCTCGCAGAGTTTGGACATTGATTGATATTTACTGATTTAGATATTCTCTTCTTATGAATTTTACTTAACTGGTGTTCGAATTGTGGACATTTTCTTTCAATGTTGCTGTATTAATATGTTGTGTATTTGTTGTCTTTTATGGCCTGTCCAGCTGAATAAAGTATTATTGATTGATTGGTCTTGAATGATGTACATTGAGATGCGTTTGGCATATTGTAAACATCGTTAATTGTTAATACTTTATTTTAAAAACGCATGCATCATTTCTTCATTAGCATATCGTTAGCAACAGCGGCATAACACAACATTGCAACTACACAAAATCATTTTATAACCTAGTTGTAGTTCCTTGATTTACAGAAGTTATTACCCTAGTGCAGGGCTTTAGGTGGGATGAAAAAACTGGGGAAGGGGTCTCTCAAAGAGGCATGGGCGATATAATTAAGCGCGTAGCTTAAAAACAGGTAAGCTAAAAATATATGATTTGCATAGTGTGATGCTCGACTGGTATTTTGGTGCTTCTGTCATTGCATCCAGATATAAAATACAACAAGTAACATTACACCTACAACAAGCCAAGACTATTGGTTTTGTCAATGGTTGTTACTTGTATAAGATAAATACAAAACAATTATGGTTTTGTTGCATAGAATATTGAAAATGCTTCAGTTCTGAAATGAATAGACTCTGAAAGAACTATAACGAGTCTCTATGAATTTACCTCAGAGGCAGTAAAGGGTGGCATTTTTTTCATCCCGAGGGTGAGGGCTAAAATAGAGAGCCTGACAGGGACCCGTCTCAGCACCTGCTCTTTAGAAATGCCGGTGCTGAGCACCGGCAGGACCCGGGCAACTTAAAGCCCTGCCCTAGTGGAACAAGGTTTTAAAGGCTCGTGACACAAGCTTGCTTCCAACCGCTAGGACTTCCTAGTTACCACAAATGTGGCGCTAGCAGTCAAGACATCTGGGCTAGTGGCTCACTCGGAAGCTAATCTTACACCATAGAGACCTGGGTTCTAATCCCGGCTTTGGCATCTAAACAAAACAACTGCGGGAACCAGGACAAATCACCTATCAATTACCTCTGTGTTCTTCAAATTGTAGTCTGTGAAAAACAGCTTCCCCCAAATTCTCCCCCTCTCCCCTCCTGGTTTCTGATGTTCGGTCCCTTCTGGACCACCCCACCATTTACTTCTATGCAGGGCTGTAAGTGGGCGGGGTCCTGCCGGTGCTCAGCACCAGCAGTTCTAAAAAGCAGGTGCAGAGAGGGGTCCCTATCACGCTCTCCATTTTTGCCCTCATCCTCAGGGTGAAGAAAAAAAACATCTTAACTCTGCAGCAGTGCCACCCTTCACTGCTTTTGAGGTAACTTCAACGAGACTCGTTTTAGTCCTTGCAGAGTCTCTTCATGTCCTGAAACATTTTCAATATTCTATACAACATAGCCATAGTTGTTGCTTATTTATCTTACACAACTAACACCCAGTGGTGCCTCCTCCGCTAAGGCGGAAGAGCGTCGCCCCACTGCCTTCAAGCAGGAAAAGAAAGGAAAAAACAAAATGATAACGTAATGTTATCATTTCATTTTGTCCTCCTGCTGCGGCAGCTTGCGTGAGGGGGCGGGGTGGAGCTGAAGAGCAGGGGAGGAGGGTACAACTCTCCTAAGTGCGCAATGACTGTTTGGTCGGCCCTCTCGGGCAGCCCAAAACAGTCATGCACACTTCCCTGTTCTCCATGCAGGCTGCATTATAGCCTGCATGGAGAACATGCCCAGTCTTCCAGCCCCTGGCTGGCCCTGTCATGGCGCTCAGACCAATCACAACGCTGCATTGCATATCTGGAAGCAATGACAGAAGCAGCACAATACCAGTTGGACGGTACACTATGCTAAGCACAGATTTTTAGCTTAGGTTTTTTAAAGTCACGCCCTTAATTACATCGGCCGTGCCGCGTTGGGAGGCCCACCCCCCAGTTTTTTCATTCCACTTAAAGCCCTGCTTCTGTGTACTGCCCTCGAGTATGAGGCTCTCCTGTTACAATATACTATCATTTCAAGGCGCTATATTGAGATAGAACCATGCTATACGAAGATTGTGGAGGAGTTGCTTAAGAAAAGGCCCTGGGGACGTCTAAACTAGTCTTGCCCTTTAACAGCCGATTACATTCTGAGATTTGTACTCTTGACACTGTACACTTGCACCAATTAGGACAGGATATCATTAAAATAATTTGTGAATGGATCGCTTAGGACTGAGAACATGCAGTCCTTCCCTGGTGACATCGACCAATGGAGCCGCGTTGTGCAAGTAAGAACTTATTGGCCCCTAACAAAAACAAACATGGGAAAAGCCAAAAGGTCTTGCCATTGGCATCTATTAGCTTTGTTAATGCCCTTTGGCAACGCTACACAGCATCAGCACAGTGCTGTGCAATATGGCCAAAAGCAAGGAAAAAAAAGGCAGATGACGCTACAGCAGCGGCCACCTCTTATTTTTAGACCTACAAAATGGCTTGGGCTCAATTTTTATTTAGAAATCCGAAATGGATCAGTAAATTTAAAAATGAATAAACGAAGTAGCACAAAAGCTTTTTTATTTTTTATTTAAGATGAGTGTTAGACCTGGCACCATTGGCGTGGGTCTCCCTTCCATCTTTCGCTTTTTGTCTCCTCTGTTTGCTGGTGTTAGATGCTCTGGGCGCTGTGCCACTGCCATTCAGTGCTACAGCGCGAATGCTCCCTATTGTAAATTGACTGGATGAATTGGTATTCCCATAATTGGCTCATTTGATTTACCGGTTAGTCCCTAGTATAGTGCACCGTGCGTGCCCAGGGCTGGTAGACCGAATGCTGCTGGTGGGCCTGCAGCGCTGATTGCGCCACCCGCATAAGCAGCGCGTAAAGTGTGTCTCAGACCTGCCATCGCAGAGTCTGTGCGCAGTCCAGAACTGCCATTCTTTGACTGTAAAGTGAACCCACTTCCCAGTCCCTCAACCTTCCCTTGGCATCATGTAAGTCATCCCTATGGCAGAGTGCGTTGTATGTGAAAGATAGGACCTGCCTTGGTCTGTGGGGCATGTCCTGATAGTGAATTACACTCCATTGCGTTTTTCACTATGGCAAGGCGATCTGTTCCCTGAGGCCAGAATGGGCAGTTTTGATTATTACATCTTATAATCCTAGCTGACCCAAGGAACAGGTTTGGAAAGTCGAATTTAGTATGCCTGAGCTCAGAATATTAAAATACATCTTTTAGTGAGGATTATTTTTATATTCTGCGTTTGAAAATACCACTTCTAGGAAGTAGGTATTTTCTTGCCTAAGTCGTCCAGTGTGCTCTGCTGTTATGTGTATTGGATGTCTGGTCTTGGAGGGTCAGGGCAGGCTGAGCCCGACCTGGGTTGAAGAGCGGAATCTGCAGCTGGAGTATGGGGAGGGGTGACCCTTTGGTCTGAGCAGGGCTGGACCTGGCAAGGTGAATGATGGCCCCAGCCCCCACTGTGCGTCTGATGGCAGACCCCCTCGTCCTCAAAGGCAGGATGCCGCCTCGTAAATAAAGTGCTCCAGGACCACATCGAACTGGTTCTGGTTGGGTTCAGTGACTTGTGACTTTTGAGAACAAAGACCTGTGGGGTATAAAGATCTGGGCCGAAACCCCTAGAAGGTGTGTTACTTCTGGATGTCAAGACGAACCTCTATCCGTGTAACGAGAGGAAAAGGACTTTGAAACTTTCATCCATCTTGCTGAAGCAACTACCCAAGGGCCTGATTTGAGCTTGCCTCCTGCTGAAGTCTCAGGGACATTAGACTTCACCCATCAGCCTTCTGAATTCCTATTGAGAAGGGTTCTACTCGCAGGTGAGGCCTCTGTCGAGAATTCCAGAGCCTCTGGGTCTACTGCGGGGAACGCGGGCTGAGAATCATCGCTATCGCTATTGTGGGCCGCTGCAGCTGAGGAGCTGTTGCCGCTGAGAGCCCGCATTTGTCTGTGCTACGAGAATCATCGCTATCTCTATTGTGGGCCGCTGCAGCTGAGGAGCTGTTGCCGCTGAGAGCCCGCATTTGTCTGTGCTACGAGAATCATCGCTATCGCTATTGTGGGCCGCTGCAGCTGAGGAGCTGTTGCCGCTGAGAGCCCGCATCCGTCTGTGCTACGAGAATCATCGCTATCGCTATTGTGGGCCGCTGCAGCTGAGGAGCTGTTGCCGCTGAGAGCCCGCATTTGTCTGTGCTACGACAATCATCGCTATCGCTATTGTGGGCCGCTGCAGCTGAGGAGCTGTGGCCGCTGAGAGCCCGCCTTTAATCACCGCCTCAGGATCATCGTGAGTGCACGCCGCGGACCGCTGCAGCTGGGAGCTGCGGCCGCTGTGAGTCCGCCTGTCATCATCGCGGCTTCCTCCCGAAGCTGCGTGCCGTGCCCCTTTAAACCTCAGGTACATTGTGCATCACCGGGTCGCGTAGACCTTGGTCTCGAACTAAGCTCGTTTCACCCGCTTTAGAGTGCTTTATTGCCTTTTCAGCGAACTTATATTTACGTGCATTGTGGCTTGTTGATCGTCTTCGAGCCTTGTGTTAAACTGATATAAAGCTACTCATTTTTCTATAGTTACTGGTGTGGTGTCCCTTTGTGGTGTTTTCACTGCGTTATTGTGTATGGTCACGAATGCTTCACACACTGCCTCTGAGATAGGCCTGTCTGCTCGTGCTACGTTACCACAGGGTTGAGCAGGGGTTGTCAAAGGGTGTAGCCCCCTTACTCTGACTTAGGAAGAAGGGTCCCTTCTTGGACATTGGCGCCAGCTATTGCCAACCAGAGATCCCCATTTCTAACATTGGTGGTCAGCGGTGAGGATCAGGACTTGCATTTGTGATCCACATACAATATCTGGTGTACACTACTAGTGAGTGCAGACCTAAAACGCAACCACATACGTTGTTGATCTTGTTCTATTTACGTTGTTGATCTTGTTCTATTTTTGATCGTAATTGCCAGTTATGTCTATAATGGGTAAGCCAGCATCCAATGCTTCGGAGGATCTCACCTTTGAGGAAGAGAGGTTAGAAACCTACACTGCCAAACAGCTAAAGTCTTTTTGCAAGCAATTCACCGTCCCTATTGCACGCCTCTCTAGGAAGGAGGAGTACCAGAAGGCGCTAAAGGCCTGGTGGGAGGCGAGGGAGTCCCCCGGGAATGGGGGAGAGCCTGGGGAAGGGTGAGAGAATGCCGGAGGGCAGCAGGATGACGAAGTGGATTTAGTGGGAGGTAAAGCACTTTCCAGTCCAGGTACTAGCGTGTCCTCAAAGGGCCTGTCTCCAGAAGAGATGGAGGACAGGGAGAGAGATAGGAGGCATAGTTTGGAGATGGCCAAATTAGAAGGTCAGAAGGACCTAGAGAGTAAAAAGTTGGATATTGAGAATAACCGGTTGGCATTCGAACTTCAGAAAATGAAACTGGAGCATGAGAGAGTATTGAGGGAGCTGGAGATCAAGGCTAAGAGTTTAGAGATCTCCCCCTCTGGTGGCAGCATACCTTTAGTACCTACCGAGAGTAGAGTTTATATACCCACGGATGTCATCAAGGATTTCCATAAGAGTGAGGATATTGGGCAATGGTTTGCCGCCTACGAGATAGCCATGGTGTCCCACCGGGTCCCTGAGAAGGATTGGGGAGCGGGGTTGTGGGGACGCTTTGTGAGTGATGGGAGGGATACCCTGTTGGATCTGCCTGAAGAGAGCAGGATGGTGTATGCCCATATGAAAGAGGCCTTGATGACGCGATATGGTTTGACCCCAGAGATGTACAGGCAGAGATTTAGAACCTGTAAGAAGTTGGAGGGTACCACTTGGGTTGAATATGTGTCTTTTTTTTGCAGAGCAATGGATCGCTGGGTAAAAGGTAGCAAAGTGGAAACCTTTGAACAACTGTATGATTTGTTTGCATGGGAGCATTTAGCTAGTAACTGTTTTCCAGAGCTACGCCAGCACCTTATTGATAGCAAGCCAACTAACCCTAGGAAGCTTGCCGAGGAGGCGGACCACTGGGTGAGCACCCGGGTTCGCAAGGGTCATGTGAGAGACTTCGCCAAAGGTGGGCAGGGTCCCCAGCAGAGAAGTGGGGGGGACAGGGGTAAACAGAGGGAGTTCCAGAGAGGGCCCCAAAGTAATTCCCAAGGGAACCCAGGAGTGGTGTCCCAGTCTCCCCCTGAGAAGAAGCCAGTGCCCCCGACAGGTAGGCCTGTTAATAGGGGGCCCCTTACTTGTTTTAAATGTGGTCAAGTGGGCCACCGGTATTATGATCCCCAGTGTCCCCAGAGGGACCTCAATGCACCACCCCATGCACCAACCCGCCAGCTTGCTAGTGTAGCCCTGGGAGGGGAGGAGATGGGTGCCCCAGGTGGGTGGGATCCCATAGAATTGACCCTTGTCTCGCTGGGAGACTTTGAGAAGGTCCCTAACCCCACGCTGCTTGATAACACTAAGAAAACAGGCAGTGGGTGACCCTCAATGGCCATAGGGTGGAGGCTCTGAGGGACACCAGAGCAAGTGTGACTGCTGTCAGCTCCCGGTTGGTGTCCCCAGAGCAGGTTGTCCCCCATGCATTCTGCCCAGTAGTGTCAGCAGACAACTCTGAGAGCCAGTGTGAGGTGGCTCAAGTTCCCTTTGAGTGGGGGGGGGTCTCAGGAACTCTTCAAGTAGCTGTGAGGCCAGCCATGCCGGTAGACTGACTGTTGGGCAATGATTTAGAGAACTCCCTGTGGGCTACGGTGGAGAGGAAGTCTCACTTGGAAATGTTGGGTCTGCCTGAGTGGGCGTGCGCAACCACTCGGTCCATGGCAGCAAGTAAGGACGTTCAGAAGGACCTGGAGCCTGAAAGTATGGCCCAGGCCCCTGCCTTAAAGAGAAGGGGTAGGGGGCGCGGGAAACCAGCCCCAATAGTTCCCACGGCCCAGGAGGGAGCAGACCTTGAGGGGGATGCCCTGGAGCCTACCGGGGAACAAGTAGCCGAACTGGGGGACCTGCCTGGGCTGACCCATTGGCAGCAGGAAGGAGGGCCCACCAGGGAGGAATTTTGTGAACAGCAGAGAACGTGCCCTTCTCTTGAGGGGTTGCAGCGACAGGCTGCGGCCCAGGCAGCAGGTGATCAGTCAGGGTCACATCTGATCTATTGGGAGAATGAACTCCTTTACAGCGAGCCTAAGGTTGCTGAGCCTGGGTCAACCTGTGTGCTGGTGGTACCCCAGTGCTTCAGAGCCTTCCTACTGGGGTTGGCTCATGATGTGCCATTGGCAGGACATCTGGGGCAGACCAAGACCTTCGAGAGGCTGGTCACCCACTTTTATTGGCCCCAGATGCGCAGGAGCTCAGATGCTCACTGCAGGACATGTGAAACTTGCCAGGCAAGTGGGAAGAGTGGGGGGAAGATCAAAGCCCCACTCCAGCCCTTTCCAGTTGTCAGTACCCCAATCGAGTGAGTGGGCTTTGACATTGTGGGGCCTCTGGACCCCAAGACAGCCATGGGCAACAGGTTCATCCTGGTCTTAGTGGACCATGCCACCCGGTACCCTGAAGCCATCCCACTCCGGACGGTGACGGCCCCCGTGGTGGGACGTGCACTCATGGGGATTTTCTCCCGTGTGGGGTTCCCCAGAGAGGTGGTGTCCGATAGGGGTACTAACTTCATTTCCAAATATATGAAGTCTCTGTGGGAGGAGTGTGGGGTAACTTATAAGTTTACCACCCCCAAGGTAATGGGCTGGTTGAGAGATTCAACCGGACCCTCAATGGCATGATTCTGGGCCTAGAAGAGTCTATGAGGCGTAAGTGGGATGTCCTCTTACCACGCCTGTTGTTTGCTTACCGTGAGGTGCCACAGAAGTCCCTAGGGTTCAGCCCCTTTGAACTACTCTATGGTCACCCGGTAAGAGGGCCTCTGGGTCTGGTCAAGGAAGGCTGGGAGCAGTCTCCCAGGAAACCTCCCCAGGATGTGTTTAGCTACATGCTGGCCTTCAGGAACCAGACTCGGCATTTCAGAAAGCTTGCTGAGGCAAATCTGGAAGCCAGCCAGGAAGAGATGAAACGTTGGCACGATCAGAATGACACTCTGATTGAGTTTCAGCCTGGTCAAAAGGTTTGGGTCATGGCCCCAGTGGAGCCCTGTGCGCTCCAAGATAAGTGGACCGGACCATTTGAGGTGGTGGAGCGCAAGAGTCCTGTTACCTACTTGGTGGACTTGCGGTCTCCCCGGAACCCCTTGCGGGTCCTGCATGTCAACCGCCTGAAGCCCCACTTTGAGAGGTCCGAAGTGGGCATGCTCCTGGCCACAGATGCTGGGATGGAGGAGGAGAGTGAGCCTCTTCCTGACCTCCTGTGTGCAAAGAAGCAAGATGGGTCAGTGGAGGGTGTGGTCTTCTCCGCCACCCTGACCCCTGAGCAACAGATTGTCGCCAACTTTTGGGACAATTCAGTGATCTGTTCTCCCTGGTGCCTAGTGTCACTGATTGGTGTGTCCATGAAGTGGACACTGGGGACAGTCCTCCTGTTAAGCACAAGGCTTACAGAGTGACTGACCGGGTTAGGGCATCCATTAAGGAAGAGGTTTCCAAAATGTTGGCTTTAGGGGTGATTGAGTCCTCTAGCAGCCCTTGGTCCAGCCCAGTGGTCTTGGTACCAAAAGCTGCAGCGCCTGGTACCACCCCAGAACTTCGGTTCTGCGTGCACTACCGAGGTCTCAATTCAGTCACAAAGACTGACGCGCAACCCATCCCCAGAGCTGATGAGCTCATAGATCGGCTAGGGGCTGCACGGTACCTCAGCACGTTTGATTTGACGTCTGGGTATTGGCAGATCGCCTTGACTGATGGGGCAAAGGAGAGGTAAGCATTCTCCACACCGGATGGGCACTACCAGTTCCGGGTGATGCCCTTTGGGATGAAGAATGCCCCTGCCACCTTTCAGAGGTTGGTCAACAGGGTGTTGGTTGGGCTGGAGGATTTCAGTGCCGCCTACCTGGATGACATTGCAGTGTTTCGTTCCTCATGGGAGGACCACCTGCGCCACCTCTGGGAAGTGTTGATGGTACTGCGAAGGGCAGGCCTCACAATCAAGCAAGTAAGTGCCACATTGGGCAGGGTTCTGTGGTGTACTTGGGACACCAGGTTGGGAGCGGCCAGGTGGCGCCCCTACAGCCCAAAATTGAAACCATCCTGGCTTGTGAGCCCCCAAAGACCCAGACACAGGTGAGGTCCTTTTTAGGACTCACGGGTTATTACAGGAGGTTTGTCAAGGGGTATGGCAACATTGTTGCACCCTTGACTGAGCTGACTTCTAAGAAGCAGCCAAAGATTGTGAACTGGACTGACACCTGTCAGAAAGCTTTTGACGCCCTGAAGACTGCCATGTGCACAGCGCCTGTACTTCAGGCGCCCAACTTTTCAAAAGAATTTGTTGTCCAGACAGACACCTCAGAGCATGGTGTGGGGGCTGTTCTGTCACAGATCAATGAGGAGGGTCTAGACCAACCGGTAGCCTTCATTAGTAGGAGGTTACTTCCACGAGAACAGAGGTGGAGTGCAATTGAGCGCGAGGCATTTGCTGTGGTTTGGGCACTGAAGAAGCTGAGGCCATACCTGTTTGGGACTCACTTCCGGGTTCAGACGGACCACAGGCCCCTCAGATGGTTGATGCAGATGAGGGGTGAGAATCCAAAGTTGTTGAGGTGGTCTATTTCCCTACAGGGGATGGACTTTACGGTGGAACACCGCCCGGGTACAGAACACGCCAATGCTGATGGTCTGTCCAGAGTTTCCCGCCTTAGTGATGAGAACCCCCAATTGGGTAGGTAGTTCTCCCCACATTTCAGCTGGAGGGGACACGTGTTAGACCTGGCACCATTGGCGTGGGTCTCCCTTCCATCTTTCGCTTTTTGTCTCCTCTGTGTTTGCTGGTGTTAGATGCTCTGGGCGCTGTGCCACTGCCATTCAGTGCTACAGAGCGAATGCTCCCTATTGTAAATTGACTGGATGAATTGGTATTCCCATAATTGGCTCATTTGATTTACCGGTTAGTCTCTAGTATAGTATACCGTGCGTGCCCAGGGCTGGTAGACCGAATGCTGCTGGTGGGCCTGCAGCGCTGATTGCGCCACCCGCATAAGCAGCGCGTAAAGTGCGTCTCAGACCTGCCATCGCAGAGTCTGTGCGCAGTCCAGAACTGCCATTCTTTGACTGTAAAGTGAACCCACTTCCCAGTCCCTCAACCTTCCCTTGGCATCATGCAAGTCATCCCTATGGCAGGGTGCATTGTATGTGAAAGGTAGGACCTGCCTTGGTCTGTGGGGCATGTCCTGATAGTGAATTACACTCCATTGCGTTTTTCACTATGGCAAGGCGATCTGTTCCCTGAGGCCAGAATGGGCAGTTTTGATTATTACATCTTATAATCCTAGCTGACCCAAGGAACAGGTTTGGAAAGTCGAATTTAGTATGCCTGAGCTCAGAATATTAAAATACATCTTTTAGTGAGGATTATTTTTATATTCTGCGTTTGAAAATACCACTTCTAGGAAGTAGGTATTTTCTTGCCTAAGTTGTCCAGTGTGCTCTGCTGTTATGTGTATTGGATGTCTGGTCTTGGAGGGTCAGGGCAGGCTGAGCCCGACCTGGGTTGAAGAGCGGAATCTGCAGCTGGAGTATGGGGAGGGGTGACCCTTTGGTCTGAGCAGGGCTGGGCCTGGCAAGGTGAATGATGGCCCCAGCCCCCACTGTGCGTCTGATGGCACACCCCCTCTTCCTCAAAGGCAGGATGCCGCCTCGTAAATAAAGTGCTCCAGGACCACATCGAACTGGTTCTGGCTGGGTTCGGTGACTTGTGACTTTTGAGAACAAAGACCTGTGGGGTATAAAGATCTGGGCCGAAACCCCTAGAAGGTGTGTTACTTCTGGATGTCAAGACGAACCTCTGTCTGTGTAACGAGAGGAAAAGGACTTTCAAACTTTCATCCATCTTGCTGAAGCAACTACCAAAGGGCCTGATTTGAGCTTGCCTCCTGCTGAAGTCTCAGAAACATTAGACTTCACCCATCAGCCTTCTGAATTCCTATTGAGAAGGGTTCTACTCGCAGGTGAGGCCTCTGTCGAGAATTCCAGAGCCTCTGGGTCTACTGCGGGGAACGCGGGCTGAGAATCATCGCTATCGCTATTGTGGGCCGCTGCAGCCGAGGAGCTGTTGCCGCTGAGAGCCCGCATTTGTCTGTGCTACGAGAATCATCGCTATCGCTATTGTGGGCCGCTGCAGCTGAGGAGCTGTTGCCGCTGAGAGCCCGCATTTGTCTGTGCTACGAGAATCATCGCTATCGCTATTGTGGGCCGCTGCAGCTGAGGAGCTGTTGCCGCTGAGAGCCCGCATTTGTCTGTGCTACGAGAATCCTCGCTATCGCTATTGTGGGCCGCTGCAGCTGAGGAGCTGTTGCCGCTGAGAGCTCGCATTTGTCTGTGCTACGAGAATCATCGCTATCGCGGGCCGCTGCAGCTGAGGAGCTGTTGCCGCTGAGAGCCCGCATTTGTCTGTGCTACGAGAATCATCGCTATCGCTATTGTGGGCCACTGCAGCTGAGGAGCTGTTGCCGCTGAGAGCCCGCATCTGTCTGTGCTACGAGGATCATCGCTATTGCTATTGTGGGCCGCTGCAGCTGAGGAGCTGTTGCCGCTGAGAGCCCGCCTTTAATCACCGCCTCAGGATCTTCGTGAGTGCACGCCGCGGACCGCTGCAGCTGGGAGCTGCGGCCGTTGCGAGTCCGCCTGTCATCATCGCGGCTTCCTCCCAAAGCTGCGTGCCGTGCCCCTTTAAACCTCAGGTACACTGTGCATCACCGGGTCGCGTAGACCTCGGTCTCGAACTAAGCTCATTTCACCCGCTTTAGAGTGCTTTATTGCCTTTTCAGCGAACTTATATTTACGTGCATTGTGGCTTGTTGATCGTCTTCGAGCCTTGTGTTAAACTGATATAAAGCTACTCATTTTTCTATAGTTACTGGTGTGGTGTCCCTTTGTGGTGTCTTCACTGCGTTATTGTGTATGGTCACGAATGCTTCACACACTGCCTCTGAGATAGGCCTGTCTGCTCGTGCTACGTTACCACAGGGTTGAGCAGGGGTTGTCAAAGGGTGTAGCCCCCTTACTCTGACTTAGGAAGAAGGGTCCCTTCTTGGACATTGGCGCCAGCCATTGCCAACCAGAGATCCCCATTTCTAACAATGAGCTAGCAGCAATTTACTGCCTGGTCTTCCCAGGGGCGCAACTAGACCCGAACTTCAGGGGGTGGAGGGCTAACACTTCCAGCCAGGGCTGGCCCTAGCACTGGTCACACATGGTGCAACAGTCTTTTTTGTCGCCCCCTCCCCCATTTCCTCCTTCATTACCACTCACCAACAATGCACCTCATCTCTCTATAGCACCTTTCTGACAAACATTTCATTTTTTTATAGCGCTACTTATAGTTTACTCACACTCAGTTCTGTGATCTGCACGGTACACGTTCTTTGTAGCAGGCGCATGAACACTGCGCTGTGTGGGTGGCAGGAGTGCCCATGTGAGTGCACAGTGAGTGTTGCGACAGCGTGAGAGTAGGGCAAGAGGAGTGACTGTAGGGTGAGTGAGGTGACCATATGATTTTGGGTTCGGATGTAAGTACAGAGTGGGACGAATGAATGCATGAAGCCCTTTTAGCACTATGCGCGGTGCGCGCCTGGGTCTTCCCCCCCACGCAAACCCCCCACTCCGGGGGGAGGGGAAAAGCAGCACACTGGGAAAAGCAACTTAGCACATGCACAAGTAAGCAGCTCAGCGGAAGGAACGAGGAGAGGGATGTAGTTTTATCGTCTACAGAAGCACACGAGAGAGAGAGAGAGAGAGAGAGAGGCAGCTTACAGCACGAAAGGGACAGTTACATGAAGCGCAAAGAGTATTTGGTAGGGGGAGAAGCACACGAGGGAGAAAGTTGGAAAATACATGCACTATCATGGAGTGCTTAAGAAAAAAGATTACAAGTTCTCTAAAAGTGACCAGTGGAAGGATAGAGGCCAGCCAACCAGAGGCTCGGTAAAGAGTCTATGTTTCAGGTGAGGGGAAACACACGATGGACAAGCTGGGACAGAGTCATTGAATGAGTGACAAGAAAGCCATCCAATGGTAAATGGGTCGGCGGTAAGCCCCTGCAAATTTTTGGTAAGCCCACCCAGGGCCGGCTTTAGGGCAGTGTGACTGGTGCGGCCGCACTGGGCGCTGACCTGTGGAGGGGGCGCTGACCTCAGGGTTGGGCGCTGTGTTGAGCAAAAATGTATGATTGGAGAGATGAGGGGCACTTATGCCTGGTCGTAGTGAGAGAATCCGAGGAGGCGTTTATGTGGTGTGGGGGCGCCAAAAATTATTCTCGCACCGGGCGCCACCAGTGCTAAAGCCGGCCCTGAGCCCACCAGAGGTCTTTTCTCACCAGACGGTAGACTCAACCTAAAAAGATGAATACTGAGGAAACGCCGTCCCCCCAAAAAACTTTACCAACATGAAACTTTCAAGACAAAAATATATAATAAAGAAAATTCTGAAACACTGAATCAATTTTAATTTGGACCACATTATCTTCTTCTCCATCAACCCAATGTATATCCGACCCAGTTTCCTAAATCTCTGCAGCTGGTGCTCATCCCACTGAGCGACCTACTGGCATCATTCTTGCATAGTTATCTCCTGGACCACTCTCATAAGCACATCTTCCAGATTAAGGAATTGGTTTATACACACTCGAGCCAGCGTTTGCTTGCTGTCCAGGTTCCAGGACCCATTCGTCACCCGACACATGACCCATACCTTTAAAAGTACCCCTGTCTCACAGCACATGGCATTGCCTTCATACCTTTAAAAGTACCCCAGTCTCACAGCACAGGGCACTGCCTCAATACCTTTAAAAGTACCCCAGTCTCACAGCACAGGGCACTGCCTTCATACCTTTAAAAGTACACCAGTCTCACAGCACAGGACACTGCCGTCATACCATTAAAAGTATCCCAGTCTCACAGAACATGGCACTACCTTTAAACCTTTAACTGCACCCCAGTCTCACAGCACATGGCACTGCCTTCACACCTTTAAAAGTACCCCAGCCTCACAGCACATGGCCCTACCTTCATACCTATTAAGGGTATGAAGGTAGGGCCATGTGCTGTGAGACTGGGGTACTTCTAAAGTACCACAGTCTCACAGCACTTAGCACTACCTTTATACCTTTAACTGCACCCCCGTCTCACAGCACATGGCACTACCTTCATACCTTTAAAAGTACCCGAGCCTCATAGCACAAGGTATTACCTTCATACCTTTTAAAGTACCCAAGTGTCACATCACTGGGCACTACCTTCCTTCATACCTTCTAAAGAACCCAAGTCTCACAAAACATGGCACTGCCTTCCTATGTTTTAAAGTACCCCATTTCACAGCACGGCACGGCACTGCCCCCATACCTTATAAAGTACCCCAGCCTCATAACACGTGGCACTACATTCATACCTTTTTAAGCACCCAAGTCTCACAGCACATGACACTCACTCATACCTTTTAAAATGCCCAAGTCTCACAGCACAGGACACTACACTACACTCATACCTTTTAAAATGCCCAAGCCTCACAGCACATGGCACTACCTTCATACCTTTAAAAATACCCCAGTCTTACAGCGCATGGCCCTACCTTCATACCTTTAAAAATACCCCAGTCTTACAGCACATGGCCCTACCTTCATACCTTTCAAAGGTATGAAGGTAGGGCCATGTGCTGTGAGACTGGGGTACTTCTAAAGTACCCCAGTCTCACAGCACATGGCACTACCTTCATACCTTTAAAAGTACCCGAGCCTCATAGCACAAGGTATTACCTTCATACCTTTTAAAGTACCCAAGTGTCACATCACTGGGCACTACCTTCTTTCATACCTTCTAAAGAACCCAAGTCTCACAAAACATGGCACTGCCTTCATATGTTTAAAAGTACCCCATCTCACTGCACAGCACTGCCCCATACCTTATAAATAGGCTGTCCTGCTTTCAGTTTCTATTGTTGGTAAATTCAGGTGGGGTTTTTTCCGTGTTTTCAAGTGATTTCAATACTTTAAAAAAACAGTGGTTATCAGTGGTTACACATTTTCGCGCCATTAAAAACTACAGAAACAGTGTTTTTCCGGTGTTTATGGAACGTTTCGCTTTTATTATTGCTTGCTTTCTGCACTGATAGCGCATGGTATATAGACAGTGTAAGTATAGTGTATATGAGGTCCAAATAGAATTTTGCAAATTAAACTTATTGTAGTACACCATACAATACTTCTTCAGTGAGTCTTTGGTCATGTGTGCTCGCTCTTTCCTTCCCATGTAAACTTCTGTGAAAAGGCCCTCTCAACATTGGCACTTGAGATGGGCAACACCAAAACAGCCAGTACACAATTTGTTAACTCCGGCCACTGACATAGCTTTCCATGCCAATACTGGTTCACTTGAAGATTGCCATTCTCAGGGCAGATTCTGCAGCATTTGCTCTGATCTGGGCGCTTATGCCCTCAGTGTTATTGAAGCGGTCAAAAATGAAGCAGCACTTTTGAAACTACTGAGGAAATTGCCCTTAACGGAAGGGATCTAGAACAGAGTACCACAGTGAGGTTTCATTGACTTCAAATGCCATTGGTGGTGAAGGGACATTTCTATGCATCATTGCAAGCCATTTCTCATACATTGTAAAATAAAAGTTCCTGAATTGCTCTTCAACATTGCTTTGCTTACCAAGTGGCAAGCACTCTAACACGGAACTTGTTGCAGTGCCAAAGTCACTAAAGGTGTCGCCCAGCCTACTCTCAAGGAGATGTTTCACATCTACACCAATTATGCTGAACACTTGGCACACAAGGGTGTTTTCAGACTCTAGTTTTTTATTATGTCCACTACAGCAGTTATGTTTTCCTGTAAAAATCTAAGAATGCAGTAGAGTGTACTTTTTTCACATCACTATCAATATGTGACCAAAGATCCTCACATTTCTTGCCTTTGGCATCATCACTCTGCAAAAATTCTGTAAACGGTTGCCACATGGATAATATAGCATTCATTGCCCGTTGGACTGAGAACCATCAGCTAAGTGACACAGTTGGGATGACTCTTTCTTTGATGCCACACAAAGCACAAAATGATAAATATTTGCGTTTTAGTTCCTGTACGTAACAAAACAGTGCACCAGAATAGACTAAAAAGTCAATAGCATTCCTCATTAACTCTGAAGATTGTAAAGATGCTTTCAGCATACCATCTAACTAGTGACAGGGATCTCTTACAGGGAAGCACTTCAGCTCAGGTATCAATTTTGACAGGTCATCACACAACTTTTTCATATACGTAGCCGAATCACTGCAAATACAAACAATATCACTCCAATCTTTGTTGAACTTGGAAAGAACCTTTATTGCAGAGCATTCCAAGTGACACTGCGTTCCATGTTTTCCAAAAGTCTGGTGTCATGTTTTAACCACTATCCCAGATGCTTGGTGATAGCGCTCTTTTCACATATACTTGTCACTATACCTTGCATTGAATGTTTAAAGCCTGAGGCGTTGGCAATTCACCTACTATCAATACTGACTCACTAGAAACTGGGGGCTGATGTATTAAGGGCTTTTACCCATTCTCTGTGGGTAAATGTGATGACACATTAGGAAAGATTCTTATGAAACCAGCCATTTTACCTATCAGTGAAAGAATCAAATATGATTTTGATATTTCCTGATTCTCTACAGTTTATAAAATAATTAAACAAGACCTAAAACATGCTTCTAAACTCTGCATATTTAGACCAAAGACCACAGAACTGAAAAAAACAAAAGGAAGAAGAAACAATATTTTAGTGGCATCCCTAAACAACAAAACTCAAGCAGAATAATGTTAGCCCAGACTTTCTTACTGCTAGCTTGTATAACAAAGTTACATTGTATTGGCCCCTTCAGGAAGGAAAAAAATTACTCTTTCACTCCCTTTTTCCTTTCTTTGAATGGCATTTAGTTTGTGGTTGTGCAGGTGTTTTTTCAGTGTTTATATGTTTTCACTGCTGAGGGCTATTTCTCTTTCAGTGGGGTTTTATCAGTTATTATAGGTTTAAACCTAAAATCGGACAGCCTACTTATAAAGTACCCCAGCCTCATAACACGTGGCACTACATTCATACCTTTTAAAGTACCCACGTCTCACAGCACATGGCACTGCCTCCATACTTTTTTAAGCACCCGTCTCACAGCACATGACACTACACTCATACCTTTTAAAATGCCCAAATCTCACAGCACCTGACACCTCACTCATACCTTTTAAAATGCCCAAGTCTCACAGCACATGGCACTGCCATCATACCTTTTGAAGTACCCGGCCTCAAAGCACATGGCACTGCCTTCATACCTTTTAAAGTACCCAAGCCTCACAGCACATGGCACTGCCTTCATACCTTTTAAAGGTCCGAAGTCTCACAGCACATGGCACTGCCTTCATACCTTTTGAAGTACCCCAGCCTCACAGCACATGGCACTGCCTTCATACCTTTTAAAGTACCCGGCCTCACAGCACATGGCTTTATCTAATATCTACAAAGGTACCCATCCTGCACTGCCTCAAACCTTTTAAATTACCAAGGTCTAACAAAACATGGCCTTCCACCTTCACATCAATTATAGTACCTCAGTCTAACACCATATAGCACTGTCCCCAAGTCCTCAAAAGTACCCCAACCTCACAACTCAGGACAGTGTCCTACATGTATGTTAGAAATCAAGCCTCACAAGCCATTACACTGCCCCAATGGGTACAGAAGTGCCAAGTACCATAACCCATGGCACCGCCACCAGAGCTACAAAAGAATCCTGCACCGCCACCCATGGCTCTGCCCTTAATATCTATAAAAGTACCCTAGCCTCACAACAGAGGGCACTACCCCTTACTCCCACATCCATGCCAGTTCCCCGGCCTCATAACACATGGCACTGCCCTATATGAATGTTAAAACCCCAAATCTCACAACCCCTTAGCCTGCCCCAGTAGCTATAAAGTGCCAAGTGCCATATCCCTAGGAACTGCCACCACAGCTACAAATACACCCTGACAATGCACTCCTGAAACTACCCCTACTATCTATAAAAAGTACCCAAGCCTCACCACATTGGGCACTGCCACTTTATCATCACAAGCAAAACCATCCTTACAACACATGGCACTGCCCTCGCATCTATTAAATAACCACCACCATTGGCACTGCTGAGCTGTCTATCCAAGTACACCAACCTATCAGCACATACCTCTGCCCTCCTTGTACTACATTACAGACCTTGTTACAATCAGACGTTGCTCCACTGGCCACTAATGTAGGCAGGGGGCGGGGCCCGTACACGCCCTTGGCACTCAGGCGCAGTGCGTAGAATCCCTACCCACGGTTGGCATCAGGTTTCGGGGGCAGCAAGGTTTATTTACATGCTTGTGTTACAAGGTCCGCTTCCAGCATTAAACTCCGCTCGAGGTTCATTACAGAAAACGGAACGGATTAGTCCAGTTAACTGGAAGAGAGACCCTATCTCCCAGGTCAGGGGATGGTTCGGGTCAGGGAGCAGTGCCCGCGGCCAGACGCATGTGACACAAGCACAAAAGGTTAACCCCTTCCCGGCCACCAGACTGACCCTGCATCCAGTCCCGGCTATCAAGGGCGAGGGCAAGAGGTCAGCCAATCCCTGCGCCATCCTGATGGCTTACATCCGAAGCAAACCGATGCGGGCTGGTGGGTGGTCGCATGGGGCACTCATCAAACGAGTTGGCGGCCTCAGCCCCATTTCTCAGTCTGCCGGAGTTCGACTAAGGGGCCTAGAAGCCGCGCCCACAAACAGACACACGTAAGGTTGGTCGGTGTAGTAAAAATGACACTCGTCAGCATGCCAGCAACTATGTCGGGACAGGTCATGACAGAGGCCTGAAGGGTTCACTTGGCACCTGCCGCTTAATAGATCTGGACTGACCAAACCCACTCCATGAGTCCGAAGGACGGGTCCTCTATTCCTGTCCACGACTAAGACAGGAAATAGAGCTACAAAGATGCCCTCCCTTTGCGGCCTTTGTTAGGTTCGACTATGCAAATACTACATATATACGTTCATATCCAGAAAAATCCGGAACATTTATAGACCTATGAGGCAGGAAGAGAAAGACGCTCATAGCTTCCTTTGTGTTTGCATTAAGACTTTCAGATGGGAACCCACAGGAGTAAGGGAGCAGCCAGAAAATGAAAATACCCCCCACATGAAACATGACTAACCACCCTGAGCACACAAGGAAAGCAAACAAGGCTCTCCTTACAAGAATTCTTTTAACCCTTTCATCCTCCTTCTATGATCCATCCACCCATCCACCCGAGGCCCCCACCCACCTCGATGAGTTTATGTTGTGTGGAACAGCTAAAAATCACATTCGTGAGTTTAGGGCCCATGAAGTTTGATCTTCGACCTCAATGGATTTATGATGAGCAGAGTGTGAACTCAGGTAACCCCTGCCTCAGTGAGTTTAGGGTGTGCATATTGAGATCTCAGTTAACCCTTGCCTTCGTCAGTTTAGCGTGCATGGAGTGTACTGTCAGGTAACATCCGCCTTGGTAAGTTTATGGATCTTGGTTAAGAGCCCCCTCGGTGAGGTTTATGGTGCCTGTAGTGATATCAATTAGCACCATCTGAGGTGAGCTCATCTCAATTACCACCCGCTGAGGTGAGCTCATCTCAATTACCACCTCCAGAGGTGAGCTTATCTCAATTATCACCCGCTGAGGTGAGCTCATCTCAATTACCACCTCCAGAGGTGAGCTTATCTCAATTATCACCCACAGAGGTGAGCTTATCTCAATTACCACCCGTTGAGGTGAGCTTATCTCAATTACCACTTGCTGAGGTGAACCTATCTCAATTACCACCCGCTGAGGTGAGCTTATCTCAATTACTACTTGCTGAGGTGAACTGATCTCAATTACCACCAGCTGAGGTGAGATAATCTCAATTACCACCCACTGAGGTGAGCTAATCTCAATTACCACCGCTGAGGTGAACAGATTTCAATGTCCACCCGCAGAGGTGACCTTACCTCAATTTCCACCCACTGAGATGAGCTTATCTCAATTTCCACTTGCTGAGGTGAGCTTATCTCAATTACCACCCGCTGGAGTGAGTTTATCTCAATTACCACCCGCTAAGGTGAGCTTATATCAATTACCACATGCTGAGGTGTGCTTATCTCAATTACCACTTGCTGAGGTGAGCTTATCTCAATGTCAACCCGCTGAGGTGAGCTTATCTCAATGTCCACCAGCTGAGGTGAGCTTATCTCAATGTCCACCCGCTGAGGTGAGCTTATCTCAATGTCTGCCCGCTGAGGTGAGCTTATCTCAATTTCTGCCCGCTGAGGTGAACTTAACTCAATTTCCACTTGCTGAGGTGAGCTTATCTCAATTATCACCCGCTGAGTTGAGCTTATCTCAATTATCACCCACTAAGGTGAATTTAAGTCAATTTCCACCCACAGAGGTGAGCATATCTCAATTACCACCCACTGAGGTAAGCTTATCGTGCATAGAATGTGGTTCACGTCAACACTCGACTTAGTGAGTTTAGGGCACATGGAGTGTTATCTCAGTTGACACGTGCCTCTATGAATTTTGTGCACACAGAGTGTGATCTAAGTTAACACCCACCTTGTTCCCTCTGGGGATCACAGATATGATCTTAGGTAAACCCCGCCATGGTAAGTTGAGGGTGCCATGGTTTGTGAGCTCAGTTAACACCTGCCTCGGCGGGTTTAGGGGACCTGGAGTTTATTCTCAGTTGACTTATGAGTTTATCACAGAGTGTGATCTCAGTTTACACCAATTTTGGTGAGTTCAGGGCCCACAGAGTTTGTTCATAGTTAACAGCTACCTAGTGAGTTCAGGGTGCTGTGGCCTCACCTTATCCTCCCATACAGATGATACACAGATTATCTTCTCTCTGATATCCATTCAGGACCATAACCCTGAGGCCCTGAACTCCTGCTCGAGTCTGGTTGCCGCGTGAATGAATAATAATTCACTTAAACTTAACGGGATATGACAACGGTTCTGGTGCTATGGTAGAACCCATCCCTCTTGGGTCTACAGCACTGGCCAGAAACCTTCGGTGTGCTTTCTGTTTCGGCTCACAAGGTGAAGAACCTTGGCTGTTTGCTGGACGAAAAGCTATTCATGAAGCCCCTGGTAACAAAGGTGGCCACTACCTGCTTCGCCGTCCTGAAATGGCTGCGAAAAACATCTGGATACTCCCATTCTCAGCTCAGAGGACAGTCATCCAGGCACTCATCTTGTCGAGACTGGACTACGGTAATGTCCTCTATTTGGGGGCAGATAAAGCCTCCATGAGACTGTTGCAAGCGGTCCAAAACTCGGCTGCCAGGTTGCTTTACAGACTCCCAAAAAGTGCATCGGCCTCTTCTCTACTTGGTGAACTTCATTGGCTCAAGGTGGAGAAACAGATTCAAATCAAAGCCCTGTGCTACGCGCACAGAGTAAGATCAGGAGTCGACCCCAAATAGCTTCACAAAATAGTGAGACCATATCAGCCGGCTCGTCCCCAACGTTGCAGTGACCTATCCCTATATACGGTTCCCAGAGTCAAACGGACACGCATGGAAGGTCGGTCCTTCACATACCTGGGCCCTAATCTTTGGTATGCCCTACCGCGACCCTTGAGAAGTTGTACCTCGCTGAACACTTTTCAAAAATAGCTGAAGATCTGGATGTTTTGAGTCAGCATGATCTGGTTAGACCCTCCCTGCTGCTAAAGCATCGAGAAACCCTGTGTGGGTAGCTGAGCGCTATATAAGATTTTCTAATAATAATAATAAATTAACATTTACCTCGGTCAGTTTGGGGGCTTGGAGTGCAATATAAGGTAAGAAGAACCCCAGTGAGTTTAGGGCAACTGGAGTGAGATCTCCGTTAACACTCGCCTTGTTGAGCTTAAGGTGGATTGAGTGTAATCTCAGTTAATGCCCGCCTCAGTGAGTTCAGGGTGCATGAGCACTTACCACCCTCCTCCATCAGTTTTGAGCTCATGGAGTGTCCTCTCAGTTAACTCCCACGTAGTTTAGGGCGCTTGGATGGTAAAGACAGGACATTTTGGGGTTCATGAGTGGTCACCTGTGGCGCCATAGGATGTTTGAGCGCCACTTAAGAACCCACTCAAATGGAAGGTTGCCACATGGATGCAAAAAGACGAAAGTGGGCTCAAAAACCATACATGCCCTAGGGTGCCAAAAAATCTTGAGAGGGCCCTGCATTCAGAAACCTGTTGGTGCACCCAGCTTGGTCATCATGTCTTCTCTTCACACAGCTCAGACATATGCAGCCCTCCCAGCTTTGTTTATATTATCCTAAAGCTGAACCCAACGTGTGATGTGACACCCACAGGTGATCTGCCTGTAGGCGTGGTGTTTTATTCAGGTTATAGGCTTGGTGCAGGTTCCTTCCTCCAGGAAGCCTTAAATATTGATGCAGGCCAAGGTTTCTGCTTGAGAAATGACAATTGTGACGGTGGTACCCAGCTGCGGGGCTCGTTTAGGACCTCACTGGTTCTAGGCTGCCTGATGTTCAGGGGGACACCTGGAAGCCTAGGTTTTTCACGCCTCTCTGGTATAGCACAGGAGAAACCCCTCTTGAGCTCAAGGAACTATACAAAATAACAGAGTCATTTATAGGGCTTGGTGACATTGTCCGAGGCCCTTTTGGGCACAGTTTAGTACCACATGGAAGGAGGTACCATGACACAGCCTCCCTATAGCCGGATTAGGAGTCGGTGGGAGCGGTAACTCCAGAAGGATACCGCTCCATCCCTTCATGAGAGGTCCGGTGTTTCCACAGCCAGATTTACCCTGTGCAGAACACTTAAGCCAATTTTACCTGTTGGGCAATGGTGACTAGTAAAACTGAGTGGGATCTGGGTTGCATACACATGCTCTGCCCAGCCCCCACCGACCCCCTCCTACAGCATGGGAGAACAGAATTTTTCACTCCTACCGAGCACCAGGGCTCACCTCTCCCGGGTGCTCTCCACACCCACTACCTACGACCCGCAGTGATCCCACTGCACTTATTTACAATCTACTCAACGCAGGCGGTAAGTGGGAGTGGTAAAGGGTCCGTTATTCCCCACCGAATTGGGATCTACATATTTTAACCATGCAAAACCAGTGATTCATGTTATTTCACATTCCAAGTGGAGTAACTCCAAATTGGACGGTGCAGGGAAGTAATTCCCATCCAGAATTTGTATACTTCCGGCCCTAGAAATTCCATTCCCTCTGCACCAGTCAGCTGGTAATCCGACCCTTTAAGGATAAAGGTGGAGGCAGTGCGATTAGTCAAGCAAGAGGAACGAGTATTTCCAGTGAAGAACTTCAAGTGAAGAACTGCCTTTTTTGTTGAAGGGTGAAAGAGATTGCATGTCTCGGGTGGGGAACAAGCCCTCGTGAGTAAGAACGTTGATGAGGAAGTCTTGGACTGAGTAATAAGAATGACCAGTATGTAAGTCATTAACTTAACGGTGGAAAGAGACTGCTGAGCTACGTTTGTAATAATCTTTGACAGCATATACCATGAACTGTGCTTTCTCTTGACACCTTAAAATGTTGCTGAAACCCAATTAAGTGGTACTCATTTTATGGACTCCAGAAGTGTTACCGGCCGTGCTGAAATCTGCTAACTTTACACAGTTCTCTGCACTGGACAGCGAGGCCGCTGAGCTTTATTAATGGACCTCTCTGCTGGTGGCCTCACTTTGAAGTTTCCTTTCTGTAAAGTTCTGTCTCATCGAAACCATTCCTAGGTACAGAAAAGACAAACACGTGTGTGGTTCACCAACCAATTGCAGGGGTTCCTGTCCTCTCAGGTTACTGGGGGAGGCCCTGAGAGACCTTTGTGGGGTGAGAACTCTCTTCACATGGGACCAACCAATACATAAAGTAAAGCCATCCATACCTGTAGACCAAGCACGTCGCGCTGAGAAGCAAAATGACCAAAGTGGCCACACCAGCAAGGATGGCCAACACCACCAGGTGCTCCCTGTCCCTCTGCTCCTGAACATTCATGGCCGTGACCCCAGAAATGTTCCGATAGTCGAAGAGCATGAGGAAGCCGCGTCCACCGGTGGTGGTGGTGATCAGCTCCATGATCACTTCCATCATCTCCGAGGGCGAGCCGAAGACCAGGCTCTTATTCTGCGGGGAGTTGGCTCCACAGAAGCGTGAAGAAAAGGTCACAAGATCCGAGATATACAGGACATCCTGGGGGCATGCTTCTGCTGGGGGCGGAAAGGTGTCGGAGGTATCTGTGATCGAGGGAGTAGCTGAGGGAGTTGCACTGTCTGGCACATCAGGGTGGATTTGGAAGTATTTGCCGTCATCTTCCGCGGCTTGGTTCTGTTGTCTAGCGGGGTCCTCTGCAAATTTACTTCCACCACCAACATCCTTCGAGCCATACTCGCTATTATATTCCTCCAGCCAGCTTGGCTGTTTGGCCTCAAATATGGCCTGCAACTTGCTATGCAATAGACTTTGCTCCGTCGCAGCCACATCCAGTGATGCCAGAAGTCCTTGTCTTTCAACTAGCTCAGGTTCAGTCTTTTTCTGGGTGTGAAAATACCCACTTACACCGCTTCGGATCCTGGAGCCGGAGGCCGGCTCAGGTGTGTCCACCACACCCTGAAGAGGGGGCTCAGAGGTGGGTGACGCCCTGGAGGTCTCATCTTCCGCTGTGACTGTGTCTTGGCTCACCCTCTTGAAAGGATAGATGTAGGGGTCCGCCACGTCCCCCTCGCCCTTGCTCTCGAACACATCGAAGTCAAACATCTCCAGGATCAGATGGGTCCCAGCGGGAATGAAAAACTGCCACACACAGTGTGCCCCTGCGTCATAGTGGTTAGGAAATCCAGGTGACAAAATGAGGCCCCTTTCAATGGTGCTCATCACTGCCCCACAGGAGTAATAGACCTAAAATGGAAAAAAGGCACATAGTCGGTAAATGGTCACACTTACAATGAAATTCAAAGCCATGGACCACCCAAAGCAAAGTGGAATGGTATCTTTCAAAACACCTATTTTCAAGCATAGAAAATCTATTCCACCTAAATCATAACTTCACATATAGAAAGTTACTTTTTTTTTAAAGGGCCCAAAAAAAGATTGAGACTAGGGTTTAGGTTTGCATGTATGAGGAGGGTCAGTGTTACAGTGCCGGGTTAGAGTTACGGTTAGCATTAGGTTGTAGGGTGTGGATTCGGGTTCGGTTCAGGAGTTATGGGTAGAGTGCAGGGTGAAGAGTCAAAGTTAGGGTTAGGATTTGCATTTGAACTACAGTTGGGGTCCAGGTTTGGGTTTAGCTAGAATGATGGGCTTAGGTGTATCAGGAGAGTTACGCGGCCTACATTAGAGAGCAGGTTCCGGAGTAGGATGAATGCATTTTTAAGAAGTAAGGTCTGGGTTTGGAGTAGGGCTATGGTTAGACATCAGATTTGGGGTATGTTGCAGGGTTATGAGTAGGATTTGCATTAGAGTTACTGTAGGTTATGATTAGAGTTGAGTTCAGAGTGTACATTATGTTTAGGGTTAAGGTTTGTTTTAGGGTTAGTGTTGGGGTGTAGAGTTATGGTTAGATTTAGGGTTAGAGTGTAGGCTTATGTTTGGGATAAGGCTTGGGAGTGAGGTTTAGAGTTAGAATTATGGTTAATGTGTGGGTTACAGTTAGCATTAGAGTTAGGGATAGGGTGCTGGGTTGAAGTTAGTTTCTGGGTTATTTTCAGGTGTAGGATGTATATGGTATGGAAGAGATAATTTAGCTGGAACAGTTTTCAATGCTTTATAATTGGTTGCTTTGTTCATGCTTTAAAGGTTGGCGGAATGCTATAGAACCGAATGGGCGACATTTAACGCTCTAATATGATTTGTAATCAGAGTAAGAAATATAACACTGCAGCTGAAGATGGAAGAGCACCTGGCATTAGAGCAGTCCATTTCTTTCCTCATTCCTTTAATGTTTTCTTGCAGGTGCCCCTAGTCTCAAGCCAGGCAGATTTAATCCCATTAAAGGATCATTTTTGAGACGATTCTCTTCATGAGTGTGAAGAAGACTTTGGCTCCCCGCCGGTGAACTCTGAATGGACCAGAGCCCGTGCTAAGGCTGCAAGTATGCTGCTTAAGGTAGTTAAATTCGTTATTTTAATTTTATTGGGGTAAAGTGATACTTTTAATCGTGTTTTTAGACTAATAATAACTTTTTCATCAAGCTTTCCTCTCTTTTCAGAAACCACTTTTTATAGGTAGGATTGTGTGCTTTGGGGCGAGGTCAGTAAGGGGGGGAGGGGGAGTGACCATTTTTCTCATCATAATCAGTAATAATCAGGAAAGTCTATTACCGGCGTGCATCTTTAACTTCCATTAAAAAAAATATATATATAAAAGCAGAATACCACGAACATTGGATTTTTCCTTTAAAATGTTAATAAAATTTGGGAGGCAAAATGTGGGTTTTTATTTAGCAATTAATATAAATTGAGGAAGAAAATAGTGTACGTTTTTAAATGTAAAAAGTAAATGAAATAATATTAGGATAAAATTGCATTTCAATTAAAAGAGAAAAAGCATGTTTAAAAAAATTGTACTTTTAAGCAAATCAATTTGATGGGAAACAGCGGTTACAACGCTGTTGTTACCACGCAGGTAGGTAACAATGCGGTCATTACAACGTCCGCGTTGTTACCACACGTGGCTTTACATCGCAATTCGTTTGTACGACTTGCGCTAGGTGGCGTGCAACACCAGGGAATGTGTTAGATTTTAAATCCAACACATTCCCTGCTGTTGCGCTTAACTGGAGTAGGAATAGTAATTTATACTATTCCTAAGTCCAGCGCGCCATCTAGCGCAAGTCGTAGAAACGACTTGCGATGTAAAGCCACGCGTGGTAACAACGCGGTCGTTGTAACGACCGCGTTGTTACCTACCACGTGTTAACACCACGCGTTATCGTCATACATTCCAATTTGATTTTGCGATAAATAAAAGGGAATGCTTGAGGGCCAAAAATGTTTTAATGAAGACGTAAACAATTTTTACCTTAAAGTATTTAAAAGTAGGGTAAACAGTAGATATAATATTTTGAAAAAGAGACATTATCTAACTAAAAAGTAAATTGAATAATTGTATCTTTACTGCGCAGGAGTAAGAAAGTGGAGCCAAAGAGAGGGAGAAAATATGGGAAGAACAAAACCGAAGCTGACATTGTCAAAGACCAGACCAGCCCAACCAGCCACCCTTCACAGGCAGAGCCATTGCTTGAACCCATCTACCCCACCCAGCTTCACCCAAGGGCACGTGATACAAATACCCCCACCCTGCTTGCATGCTGCCTCACGTGTTAGGCTTCAGTACCAGAAGGCTGTCCCACATTCCCCGAGTATACCTTTCATATGTGTTAGCAATATCCATTGTATTTTTTTAATCACATTTTATTGAGTTTACATGTATAACAGTGTTATTTCCTGGTCTCCAACACTTATAACTTGACATAGTTTGCCCAACGAGGTAACCATGAACCCGCACAGTCGAATCCTCAAACCCCCCACCCCATGCTTCCTCTCCGGGCAATATCCATTGATTAAACTGTATCATCTGGGATAAATGACCATTAAAAAGAAAAAGAAGTGTGCATACAAATTTACTGTTAGGTGCAGTAGTAAATAGACCCCAAGTAGTGCTGGGATAAATGTCCTGTTTGGCTTCCAACCGAATGGAAAGGTCAAAACAGAAACACATGCTCCCCAGCTGAAAGGTATCTCTGGAAGGGCAGAAAGAGTTGTGAATGGCGACCTGGATGACACCATTCAGGAGCTTTTTTTACTCATTAGATAGATCATCTGACTTAAGATCTATACAATTGATGCAAGACAGCCTGTAGCCTTACAGTAGACAGTATGGGAGGTAACCGCTAGCCAGCCTCACTTGTATCGCCAAAGTGGGACTAGAATAACATTGCCGGGGTCGTTCTGTGAGAATCACTTTTTGTTTTAGATGTTTTAATCTTGTGATGCAACACTGATCAGGAAACTAGTTACAATGTTTTTGAAACAAGTGTTCTTTGTAGCAGCGCCACAAGGGTCGCTTTGAAGGACTCGTAATGGAAGCTTCAGGAGGTCCATCTGTGCGTGGTCCATGGCTGGCTCGAAGACCCTGACTGGTGTGCACTGGTAGGAGAGGAGGAAGGAGTAGGACGCCCCTAAAAGACACATCTTTGACGCCATCTTGCAATTGTACAGCATCAATATCAGACCAGGCTCCTATCAACTGGACTCCGCAGGCGCGAATAGTACAACTCAACCGCTGGGACGTAGCTGCTGCACCTACAACTGGGTGTTCTTTGGGGTGTAACAGTACTTCAGGGGTGCAATCTGCTCCATGCTTCCTACTCACAGCGTGGAGAAGCATATACGTTTTAACTCAGTTGAACGACCACCTGGATACAGTTTGAATTCTGGAGCGACCAATTCAATCTTTCTTCACTCGCAGATCAAGAACGCGAGTACCACTGAGACGGGTATTAATGGCAACATCTATTTAAATGCTTAGAGCCTCTTCCGTCAGGAATTTGTGCTGAATATTTAATATTACAATTGTTTTTATGATTAGTATAAGTAATAAATATTATTTTGTTTCTAATCATTATTGTTCACTTTAAGTGAACAACCACCTATAAAAGAGGAGCATGCGGATGATGAAGAACTGTAACAGTAACAATAGAGAGAATATTGTTATTGGGCAACTAGTATTTAGGTTTTTAAACATGAGAGTGACTCACCCAGAGCTGCTGTTCGCTTGGCATTCTGGTACCTGCAGTTCTGGCTTCATAACAGGACACAAAACTTATAAGTACCAGTCTCTGGAACTATTCACACCAGGGACCGTATTATAGAAAGTGCCCTGGGGGCGCAACATGCATGTGCGCCTGTTTTGCATGCCCCTGGTGCACGTTGGTATTACAGAAAGGTCCAGAGACACTTCTTGTGGCCCTTTCTGTAATACAGAGCAGAGGGTGT
Source organism: Calotriton arnoldi (assembly GCA_963921515.1). Taxonomy (NCBI): domain Eukaryota; kingdom Metazoa; phylum Chordata; class Amphibia; order Caudata; family Salamandridae; genus Calotriton; species Calotriton arnoldi. The sequence goes on along the minus strand of CAWUFW010003919.1, from coordinate 1,441,708 downwards.
TCCCTCATTTGCATGTAAAGGAGGGAATCTCTTTGCCTCTGTGCCCCCGCCTTATTATAGACGCGGGCACAGAGGCAAGGAAGCTATCAGGCTGACAGTCTGCCACCCTTTAGTTAGCGCACTGTCAGTGCACCCCCTGATGGCAGCCCTCTGGACAGGGTGAAGGGGGTCCCACGGACCCCCAGACATCCTATTGCTGGCAGGTGCAGTCACTCACTGAATCCGCCGGCAAGGGGATCTCTAATCCCCCTTAAAAGTGCAGGTGGGTTGCCGCCTGCACAGTGACACGCTCCCATGCAAATGAGGGAACACGGTCTGTTGATAGCGCTGGTGCTACATGTGCGCCAGTGCTATCTGTATTACCTGAAAGGGCGCACAAGAGTTGCAGCCCTTTTTTTAATACCAAATTGCCCCGGGGGCACACAAAGCGTGCAAACATGCACATTGCGCCCCCGGAGCACTTTCCATGATACATCCCCAGGTATTGAATTGTTATAAAAGCAGCATGTATTTCTGGAGGAGGCGCCTCCTAGTTGCAAGAGGCTGTGTTTGCGTCTAGTCAAGTACAAGAGGTGAATATGCTTTCCAGTCTGTCATCTAAAAAACATTTTGATACAATTCTCAATACGTTACTTTTCTATAAACCTATGGACTGTTCTTAGTGCTCACTAAACTGGACATTGGCACATTTACTGCACTCGTTGGTCTAAATGCCACTACTGCAAGGAGAAACTACAGGTAAGAATGTTATAGAGGGTCCTACAGAAACCACACTGTAGCCATCAGCATCCTTCCACCCGGAAGTGAACTACACATCCGCTTATGCACATCAGCACATCTACAGGGGTAGGAAGGGCTGTATAAATAGAACTATCATACAATACATGGTAGGGAGAATTACGAAACGATGTGTTATTTTTTATGCACCATGGTACAGGAAATTTGCTAAGTTTTCCCTCTACAAACTTCGTAATGTTCATCTCAAAACATCATCATTCACAACTTTTCCAATGGCAACAAAGTTTAAATTGCATCAGAAAAACCACAAAGTAGCTTTTACTGAACGTTTTCAGCAAAAATCATCAACTTTTAGGGGGAATTGTATTGCAATAATTTTCAATCGTGAATGACTTTGGAACCTTTGCAAAGTGCAAAGACTGTAAACGTTGCAAAAGTTTTTTTTTTTAATAGCACGGCCTTCTATATTTTGTTACACTGTGGAATGTTGTGATACACTGTGCTTTGTTACATGATGTTACATGTTTCTTAAGTGTGAAACTACATCAAAACCAAAGGGAGTTTGAGTGAGACTAGCTCAACGATAAGAGACAGTGCTCCCGAGAGTGAATTTCTAGCGCTCTGGTCTATTGGCCCTATCTGACCGCCAAGTCGCCTGCGGGTGCTTTTTTCATTCGCTCTAATGCTGTTGTTTAATCAGTCAGGCACCTACTCAAAGAAAGCCAAAGCAAGAGAGCGTACTTATTTAAAGGAGACATTATTTCCACCAGTACCGACATCCAACTCGAACCTAAGAGCATAGCTAAATATCCCTCCGCATCTGACTGCACCTATCGAACGAATACCTGCACTAGTGCTCAGCTGCTTAAATGAACACATGAGGCCTATCTATCTATTCCGTGATCTCCCTGGCACCCGTCGCTGAACGATAGAATGGAACTCATGCCTTGACATCTCATTCCTTGCCACTTGGTCGCCCTGCTCCCGCCACACTGGGCTGGTGCCCTCTCAGCTGGCCGGACACCGCTACCAGTCTTCTAAAGGTCTCAAATGGCAGTATATCTAACCAGGTGAGTGCCAACTTTTCCCTCAGAACCCTGTACTCATTTGTTTTCACACACCTCCTTCACCCCTACTGGTTGGGTACTGAACCACTCCTCCCCACCCCCCACACACACTGTTCCTGTTTGGTTGTGGACTGAAGCACACCTCCTGCACTTCTGTTGGTTGATAGTAAACCAAACCTCCTTCACACCTGTTGATTGTATTGCAAGCCACACCTCCTTCACGCCAGTAGATTGGGTACTGAACCACCACTCCTTCACACCTGTAGATTGGGTACTGAACCACCACTCCTTCACACCTGTAGATTGGGTACTGAACCACCACTCCTTCACACCTGTGGATTGGGTACTGAACCACCACTCCTTCACACCTGTGAATTGGGTACTGAACCACCACTCCTTCACACCTGTGGATTGGGTACTGAACCACCACTCCTTCACACCTGTAGATTGGGCACTGAACCACTCCTTCACACCTGTGGATTGGGTACTGAACCACCACTCCTTCACACCTGTAGATTGGGCACTGAACCACTCCTCCTTCACACCAGTAGATTGGGTACTGAACCACCACTCCTTCACACCTGTGAATTGGGTACTGAACCACCACTCCTTCACACCTGTGGATTGGGTACTGAACCACCACTCCTTCACACCTGTAGATTGGGCACTGAACCACTCCTTCACACCTGTGGATTGGGTACTGCACCACCACTCCTTCACACCTGTGGATTGGGTACTGCACCACCACTCCTTCACACCTGTAGATTGGGCACTGAACCACCACTCCTTCACACCTGTAGATTGGGCACTGAACCACTCCTTCACACCTGTAGATTGGGCACTGGACCATCCCTTCTCCAAACCTGTAGATTGGATACTGAACCACTCCTCCTTCCCACCTGTGCATTGCGTACTAAACCACACCTCCTTCACTCCTCTTGGTTGAGTACTGAACCACACCTCCTTCACTCCTCTTGGTTGACTACTGAACCACACCTTATTCACCCCTGTTGATTGGGTACTGATCCATACCTACTACACCTCTGTTGGTTGGGTACTGCACATTCAGAGGCCTATTCACTAAGGTACATTTATATGGAGTAAATCTACATATGTAAATTTACTCTTACACTTTGTAGTAAATTTACTACTTTTGACTATTCACCATTTCTGAAAGCATAGGGCAATGTTATTAAACTAAAAAGAATAGTAAAATTAATGTTATGTTTACTATGAATGTAATATTGTAAAATAATTTTAGATATTTATTTGAAATGTTGAACAAAAAAAAGATACAGCACTATTATTTTAATTTTGAATTAAATATTTAATTTAAATATATTAAATTACAATTACTTTAAGTATTCCTAAAAGAACCCCAATGAAAGTAAAATGTTTCTACTTATTTATGAAAAAGCATAAAATACTATTGATAGAATTAATTGATTTTTTAAAAATGGAAGTTATATATTTTTTAAATTATAAAAGGCTTTTAAAATCACTTAGCATTCTATATATGTATACACACATATATTTTAAAAAAATGTATATATATTTTTAAGAAGTCGAAATAATTTAATTGATTTTTAACATTATTGCGTCCAGGGTTCTACTTTAAGTCCGCACCTACATTATTTTCTATAGGAGTGCGTTTCAGAGCCAGTAGTTAGCTGTGTATACTTCTAGACTTACTCAAGATCTGAGCTCGAGTACATTTACTACTGTTTTGGGTCCTGTGTACAGCAGTACATTTTGAAGTGCAGTTTAGGAATAGCAATGAGCTTACTCTTTTGTGGGTGGGTTTACTTCCCTAAACCCCTGCTTAGCTCTCCCTGAACCCTTCCTTACTCCTCCCTTTAACCTCTCTCATTTAGTAGTGGGACCACAAGTGTCCCGTGCATGGAAGTGATGATAAAGACCCAGGCCGAACATGAGTGTCCCTCACAGATATGCAAACAGCAGAGGGGACCAGTGGCACCACAAGTATCCCTCGCAAAACTTCTGTGTTCGTCATTACACCCTTTCTGACAAACTGGCTTATTGTACGGCCAAAAGAAGTTACAAAAAGTTAGCCAAATCTGCCCACTTGTATTTCTCTTCTCTACTCTATTTGTAAATTGGTTTGCAACCAGGTCTTTGTAGGACAATGAATCCCACTTGCGTATATGATCATTTTGTGTGTAAAGGTTGTGTGTGGAGGGTGTCTGCTACAGGTGGCTGTGACTACACATGAATCCATTTTGATTTCCTGGAACCCAACTGGTACCTCAAACAATCAAAGAGGTGGTGGCTAGGTACATAGGTGCACACATCAGTTACAGTGTAAACAGTAGTATTGTGAAAAAGTCCATATTTCAAATGTCCATAAGTTGTATGGTACTCTGGAGGAGGAGGAGCCACCCGATCCTTCTCTTTATGGAAAAGAGGTATTTTCCAGATTCAATTTCAAACAGATCTCCGAGCACTCAATAAATCAATGTTGAGGTTGTGGTATCCACTGTACTTTTATTGCAGTATCTGGTTTTAGTCCACACATTCAGACTTGCAACTAGCCCAATTTCCCTGCAAACACGTGTTTCGTCTAAGCTGTATCCTGTGACAGCAGACTTCCTCAGGGCTATAACGTAAATATACATGTATTAAAAGCAGAGGAAATTCTAAAATTATTTTAAAGAGTCCAATCACCAGGGTCTGTGATCCAAAAGGACACCCCACTCGTGCTACCTATGACCCATGAGTGAGTAAAAAGTGGAAAGGTAGTTGAAGAGGTGTAGCCAAAAGGGGCGAAAACGATTTATTAAAAGAGTGAAGATTGGTGGGGGATGAAAAAGAAGAAGGCGTATGCAACGTTACCCCCCATGCTGTTAGATTTCAAGTGATGCATATGTATATCTCATACCATGTATATTGGGAAACTGGTTAGGTTCAAATAACCCAAAGTGTGTTTGCTAGTAGACTTATGGGGGAACCAATATCAGGCCCTATAACTGACCTCATCCGCACAATAAATGTGATCAGCATTTATTGAGAATCTCATAGCTCCAGATCCAGTACTCATTATCAGTTGGATCGTTTGTAATTCATATCTAGGGAAAACCGTAAAAAGTAGTTCATCTAGGATTCCATCAGGACCAGCCCAAAGGCAGTGTAGAGAAAACGAGATGTCTCACCTAATATTCCGTGTCCCAGAGTATGGACCGGTTTTGTACTGAGCAAAATCTGTAACAGAATATTAATTCCCCAGTTACCAAAACATGCATCACCCTAACACAATATTGAGTCATAATCTGTGTAAGAAAACCAACATCTTTGACAAGCCATCCAGAACTCAGAAAATCATCTAGACAACAAATCTTGTAAGGCATTAGTTCCTGATATCAAGTCCTAGCCCCTCATTCATAAAAGAAATTGAAGACAGTCACTATTGCAAATTCAAATCATTAGATTTAAGTCATAAAAGTCATGAAGAGGAAGCAATTCAATCTCAATATTACCAAATGGCTCCGAAATGACAGCCGTTCACTACAAACGGACAAAAGTACGAGTGCTCACCTCTTTACGGGAGTAGTCCCGTCATGTGTTTGGACGCTGGCGTTCTGCATCAGTGCCATCTTAGTGAGTCTATTCCTATGTAAAAGAAACTGTAATAGGACTCAGACCAACATCGGTCCTCTAATTGTTTCAAATCACGGTCGCCATATTGGAATGGGGATGCAGTAGTGTGAATGTATAGTGATCTGTTATTCAAACACTAAAATCAATTCACGGTCGCCATATTGAAATGGGGGTTACTGTAATGTGAATGTATAGTAATCCATTAATCAAACATTCAAGTCAACTAATTATGATGAGAGGAGAGGCTGCCTACTGCCATGTAGAAATTAACCCCTTCGGTGCGCGGCCGATTTTCGCCCTGTGCGGGGCGTTTCATTGAGTGGGCGGGTTCATGACGAGCTCAGCTCGTCATGCGCACACGAGCACTGCGCAGCATGACGAGCTGAGCTCGTCATGAGCACCGAAGGGGTTAAATGAGTATACAAACAAATTCATAATGAAAAACAGTCTGTTGCCGATTTCAATATCATAGTGCTCTACGCCCTTCCGATATCTGCGAGATTTTATGGTTACCGTTGTGATGTTAGTAGGATTACTGCCACTGCACTCAGCGAGCTACGCGGAGTGTGGAGTGCAGAAAAATCCGCGTACGGAGCGAAGTTCACCGCCCAGGCCTACTCATTATCCTATCCCGTGATCATACGTAAGATGAACAAGTTTGTGAGTAAATTTTTGACTATTTCGTTTCAGAAACGAGTCCCACCACCAAAGATATTAGTGAGGCAATGTCATCGGCTAAAAAGAGGCAATTGCGTTACAAACATTTTCGCACATAAATAGTGTACACAATTACAAAGAATGCAGCAGTCATGTATATGGATACATCACGAATATAACATATGTGGAGTCTGTGAGGTCACGGTAATCTACAAATTGCAGGTTATTTCATTGATGGTATAATCTCCAGTCAATACATACAGACTTGAAATAATACAGTATATAAATACACAATCTGTATCATACTCATTAAGTCTCAGAAAACTGTACAGATCCGCTATACACATATTACCTAAACTCACATCCTCCAATGAAACTGGGGGTTTGCTTTGTATTTTTGAACCCGAAAAAGGTTTGTGAATAATATTCAGAGCCATGGTCACCACAACAACTAATCTGCCAGGAAGTAATGAAGTTCTCTATCATAATTGAGCCCCATTTCCACAGCTTTGAGACGCATAATCCAGACAGCTTCCTGTTGACGCAATTTAAGTTCCCTGTTGCCACCCCTGACACTAGGTGTAATCATTTCCAAGCCGTGGAAGTGGAAAGTCCTGTGATAGTCCTGTTTATCACAGGTTAATGTATGTAATGCAAAAGGGGATCTAGGGTCCCCTTGTTTGACTGCCCGAAGATGTTCCGATATCCTCTCTTTGAGCAACCTAATTGTGCTGCCCACATATATCTTATTGCATCTACAAATTAGTATGTAAACCACAAAACGTGTAGTACAATTGATGTTGTGCTTAATCTTGTACCTGGGGCTCTGATTATAAGTGAATTCCTTGATTTCAGTTGACAACCAGCACATGGTGCAATGGCCACATTTATAGGAGCCTTTCATTTTTGTGGTAAGCCTGTTTCCTTGAGGTCTAGACTGTGGATAGCTTGGGCTGATAATGCCTCCCAATGTTAAACCCCTCCAAAAGGTAATGTTAGGGTGTTTGGTAATTTGTGTGCTGATAATGGCATCTTTAGTTTATAAATGCCAATGCCTCTGTAATATTTTGCTAATTTCTGCGATGTTGTTACCATACGTCAACATCGGTCTTACGATCTGCGCAAATCTGTCTTTCTTGGGTTTGCTATCTGTTAACGTCTTATGTCTCTCTATTTTCTTTGATCTGTTATATGCCTTGTTAATAGTATCCTCATCATACCCTCTGATCTGGAACCTATTTTTAATGTCTTTCAAATTCTTAGCGAATTCTGTGTCACAACTGCAGTTTCTTCTAGCTCTAACCATTTCGCCTTAGGGTATAGCTTGGAGTTGGTGTCTAGGATGAGCGCTGTCTGCATGCAATATCGCATTGCATGATGTCTCCTTTCTATATATCCTCCTCATGAGTTGACAGTTTTGTACATATAGTTCCACATATAGAAACTGGATTTTGGAGTAATCATAATTCATCGTGAAGGACATGTTACATGTATTGTCCTCTAAATGATGTTTGAAGTCATTTAATTCCCCAATGGAATCTGTCCAGATCAGCAGGATATAGTCAATGTATCTGTCATAATAATGAATATGATCTACCCATCGTGCTCGGACTGCCATGGGATCCAGATTTGCCCCTTCTTATGCCAACCTTTTTATGGGTTGGTTTGAGAAGGAGTGGATCTGGGGCTGGAAGGGCTCTGCTATTCCTTCTCTTTGGAACATTTCTCTCTTCATGGACCTCTCCCTTTGACCTAGAAAGTGGACTCAAGAAGCCTTCTGCCCCACCTATGATTCTGGTACCTTTTTTCCTGTTTCTTTGCTGCATTTCCCTTCAACTCTATAATTTTGAGGAAACTGATAACTTCTTTGACTCCCTGCAAGCTTGTTTTCGACCACTCCATGGCAGTGATGCAGCTCTTCCATCCCCTTCCAATAAGTTTAGACAAATTTGCTAGAAATAAGCCTGTCCGCTCCAGGCTGCCAACAGCAGTGCAGGTGAATTGCATGCACCCTCTCCATGTTTTGGAGAAGGGCTAAATGGAGACGGCTGCACGGTAAACCCTTAAGCTTCCAGAGTACAAATGAATGAGCCGCAGTGGCGTAGCTAGACCTTTGGCCGCCCATGGCGGCCCCGGCATTAACCGCCAACGGCGGCATGTAAGGGAGGGGGGGTGGGAGCTGGCGGATTCCCGCACGTCTGCCCCCCAGCAACAGCTGCAGGTATGAGGGGGGATGAGGGGAGGCCGCCGCCAGGTGCGGCTCCTCCATTAGGGCGGAGGAGCGTCGCCCCACTGCTTTCTCGCAGTGGGAGAAACAGAAACATAAAATGGAATTTTAAATACCATTTTTTGTTTCTGCTTCTCGTGCTGCGAGAAAGCAGAACGGTATGCCTGGTTGGGGCGAGGAGTGGCTTGCCCAATGCTGTGGGCCCTGACTGTTTGGTCGGCCCTCTGGGGCCGACCAAACCAGTCATGCGCACTCTGCATTTTCTCTATGTAGGCTGCATGCAGCCTACATAGAGAAAATTACCTCCCTACAGGCGCCCGGCTGGAAGTCGTCCGCACCAATTCGAACGCTGCCTTTGCAGCGTTGTGATTGCTTTAGGGGAGGGGAGGGAGGATGCCTGCTTCCTGACGCGGGACCCGGCCAGGAGCGGAGGCAGCAGGGGACCCGGTAAGTTACATTTTTAATTTATTTTTAAACCCCCCCCCGCGCGAACACCCACACGACCCAACCCCGCCCCCCACCCACGAGTCATGTGAGCCGCGACTGGCCGCCGCCCCAAAAACTTGTGTCGTCTGGGGCGATCCGTCCCCCTTGCTACGCTTCTGATGAGCCGAGAAGTCCCAGACACTGTATGTTGCTCCTCCCATGCATATATGAAGCATGCTTGTGCTCTTACTGCCCTTTCCCATCTCTTCCATGTATGTAAGGGATGCTCGTGACCCCGCTGACCCTCTTCTGTGTCTTGCAGTCCTGCCAACTGACACGCAACCACCATGTGTTACATGATATCGACTCCTTTCATACTGTTATCCGGTGATGAGCAGATAGCACACAGTGGCAGACAATGTGAGGTGGAGACCCCTGCAGAGTGTGTTTCCAGCTCACATTGAGTGGAGGCTGAGCACAGCTGGTGTCCATTGGAGTTTTACAACCGCCCAAGGACATCAGCAGGAGCTTTTAAAACCTCGATTAGTTTTTTTAGGGGTATTTCAGTGGCTGGGTAGTAACCTGCACAAACCCCTCCCCTTCTCAATGGCCTTGCCCCCTCAGAAACACTTTCAGGGCTGAGGAGTTAATGTGTGAAACTTCCCACCCCCTCCCTATGCCCCACCTCCTCTTAGTTTACTCCTCTCACATGAGTGTTTTTTGGGGGGGTTGGCAGGTCGGTCTTGGGTATGAGTGAATGAAAAATACATAGTGTAGGAAGGTGGAGTGTTATGTGGTGTGAGGGTTAGACCTCACCATGTAATACTATCACGATACTCCAAAGATGGTCCTTGGATTCACACTAATAAATCCTTTGCTCAGTCCTGGTAGTGTGGCAAAGAGCAGTCAGGCTTTAATGGAGGATCATGTGTTAAGCATTTCAGAGTACCAACATGGACGGAAAGTAATAGACACGCCTCTAGCGAAATCGTACACCAATTTATAAACATAGACTGTATTTTTCTCTGAATGTAGACATCAAAACAAATGAAATAGCATACATATAACCGGAGTTATCAATTTTTAAAGCGATATAAAATCCGTGCAAAATAATATAGTGAAAATTTAACATTGCAGTCAAGGGGAAAAAACACTAGTGACAATTGGTCACTTGCATGTCGAGTGGCGTTGTACCCTTGTAGGGTAAAGGTGGTGTGGATCCGAGGACCAAGCCACGACAGTCAGTTCAATTTTACCTGGCCCATGGAGCCGGGTGCAGATTGTCCTGGCTGTCCCTGGACCTGAACGGGATCTGCAGGAGAACTGGTTTTACTGCTGAAACGGTGCTGCGGGGGGGAAAAGATGCAAAAACACAACAACGGGGCTACTGCTGATGTTGTATGAACGTCCGATGGAGTCCCCTCTAGGTGCAGCGTCGAATGCAGGTGTCGGTTGCCAGACTGGTAACCAGCAAGCATTGGCAGAGTTAAGTGGAGCAGAAAGGAACTTAGATGTCAGGTGGCCCCAGGAAACGCAGTAGCTCCCTGTAACTTTGTGGAAGGCAGGACTACAGCTCCCACAATGCACTAAACTATCTGGATTTGGGCGAGCCCTCTGAGGGCACGATGGCCACCAATTCTTTGTATCTGGAGTGTTGTTTTCCCTTCAGTTGGCAGGGGACTAGTGCCACTAGTCCAGAGGAGTCTGAGGGTGCTTCAGGCTTCCACAGGGGTCCCTATGTCTGGGGGAACCGAGAGATAGCTTAGGACAAGTCTCGATCAGGCAGTTCCAGGAGTGTTGCCTCAGGGGCAGGGTACCCCTCTTTTGCTTGGTGCAAGTCCTGTTGTCGCTGACATGATCTCTTCTTCTGCCCTCTTTGATGCAGGTTGCCCAGAACTGAGGTTCTCGTGTCTATTAAATCCTAGATTTAGATAAGCTAGCGGTGTGGGAGCAAATAGCCAATGGGCTCCTATTCTCTGCAGCTATTCCGCCCCATGGTGACCACATCGTGGGTGTAGGCCTCCTTTTCTACCCAGAACCCTCTATTCTGCCACTCCTAAAGATGGCAGAAATCTCATTTTAATGTACAGACCAGGCTGCTCACCCTGGAGATGTGGCTAGCCTACTAGAGGAGTACACCTCCTTGGCCAACTGCTTTCCCACCTGCCCGCGTGCAAATGTGCCTGGGGAGGGCTGTTTCCTCCTCTGGGCGTCAGCCCTGATGCATACCAGAAGCGGTGTAGCTTTTGAAGCTCATCACCTTGATGTGCCACTTCACTAGCCTGCATGGGAGGAGGGAGATGTGACCTCCTTCCTGCCCAAGCCTTTGTTCCCGACTCCTGGGAGTGATCACACTGCCTCGCAGGAGGTCAGAATCCTGTCTCGGCTGCGGGATATGCGGGCTGGCCAGCCAGAGCACAGAGAAGCTGAGGCAACCAGGTGGGAAATCTCTAAGGTAGCCACCCGAGTGCATGCCACATCACCCTCTACATGAGATTTATGTCAGGGGTGAGAAGGCATGTTGTTTGATACCAAACATGACACATTTAGGCGGTACTATAATGGATCTGCCAATCTCGGGTTTGCCCGGGTGCCAGTCCATGTTATCCTATGGACCGTCTATCACTTATAGTGTTCTTTAATGGTAAAGCTCACTATAGGATCACATAAGCTTGCACTTACATGTCCACACCTTTGATATAATGCACCCGTCCTCCTGCGCTTTAGGAGGCCTTCCTTTAGGGTGACTTGCATATATCAAAGATAGCGCATTTACTTTGTAAAGGTAAATTGAGGGTAAAGTCAAGCTCAAGAAGTTTGCACTGCTCCTGCAGTCTGCAATGGCAGGCTTGTGTCAGTAATTTATTTGGGTCACTCAGGGTGGCCCAAACAGTGCTGCAAGCCCTGGGGACCCCTTTACCACCCATGCCCTGGGTACCACTGGAATCAAATACTAGGTACTTATAAGGCAGGGTGAAGTCCTTGTCAATTGGGATTGCCAATTTACACAACAGTTTAGGGAGAGAGCAGTGGCACTGGGGCCTGGTTATCAGGCTTCAGTGCCCTGTTAAGAGTCGAAAACCAGCATCTAGTAGTCCAAACTGGGCAAAAAGTGGAGGGGCATCTGCAAGAAGCCCTGTTTTCTTAAACATAGTAAGCGGCAAACGGTTACCCTACTTGGACATTGTTACACTACAGAGAAGACATAAGAGAAGAAGTAAGCGAGAAAATATTATTAAAATAGCCAAATTTTAAACTTCTAGAAGGTGAGGTGGTTGTGTTCACTTTGTAAATCCAACAAACGAGCTTTCTGCTGTCGTGCTGCTAAGTATAAATAAGAGCGCCTGCCAAATAGAATCTTTTGAAGACAGGGACTTGAAGGAGATGGGAAGTAGCCAGGCAAAGTGTTCTCCAAGGTGACGTAAGGTCGATACACTTCGTAATGAAAGAGGGACCCTTTTTCTGTAGAGCAAGATGACAGATGCAAAGAGCTTTAACCCCTTGACCGCGATCGGAATTCCGCCCAGGTGCTGGACATTCCGATCGCGGGTGTGGTCGTGACGAGCTCAGCTCGTCATGCGCACAGCGCGACCGCGCAGCATGACGAGCTCAGCTCGTCACGAGCATCGAAGGGGTTAAAGATAGAATGCCTGACCATAGGGAGCATGTGAATGCCAAGAAGATGCGAGGAAAAGAAGGGTGAGCAAGAATGAGCCTGGCTTTGGCATTTTGAGCTGGTTGCAGCTTGTAAAGTAAATAGTTAGGAAGGCCTAGATAGAGTGAGTTGTCATAGTCTATACTCGAAAGAATAACGGACTGCATCACCGATTTGCAACAGTCCAGAGGGAGCAGTGGGAGGACCTTGTGGAGCATCCGGGCGTTTTAAAAAAGAAGCAGATGGACATAACCTGATTAACTTGTTCAGCAAACAAAGGAAGGCAAAGGTTGGAGATAAATCTAAGATTTGTAGCTTTTTTTGAGGGGTGGAATAGGAGGAATGCCACCAGGAAGAGGGGGGGGAATCAAAGATGAGACCCTTGGTTTTATCCCTCTAGAGCTTGAAACTGTTGTTGTTTCCTCTGGGAAGCCAGACAAGAACAGAACCTGTCCTGCCGGTTACCCAGATCATCGTTACAGAAGAGGATGGTCAGGGTATCATCAACATCAAGCCCAGTCTTTGAAATGAGGCGGACATGAAAGAATCCAAATGTAAGGATCAAGCCAGCTTTTGGATTTAGAAAAAGACTGAAAAGGCTAGGGCTGAGGGAAGAGGCTAGGGCTGAGGGAAGAAGCTAGGGCGGAAGGAAGAGGCTAGGGCTGAGGGAAAAGGCTAGGGCTGAGGGAAAAGGCCAGGGCTGAGGGGAAGAGGCTAGGGCCGAGGGGAAGAGGCTAGGGCCGAGGGGAGAGGCTAGGGCCCGAGGGGAGAGGCTAGGGCTCGAGGGGAGAGGCTAGGGCTTGAGGGGAGAGGCTAGGGCTCGAGGGGAGAGGCTAGGGCTTGAGGGGAGAGGCTAGGGCTCGAGGGGAGAGGCTGGGGAGAGGCTGGGGCCGAGGCGAGAGGCTGGGGCCGAGGGGAGAGGCTTGGGTCGAGGGGAGAGGGGAGAGGCTTGGGCCGAGGGGAGAGGCTAAGGCCGAGGGGAGAGGCTGGGGCCGAGGGGAGAGGCTGGGGCCGACGGGAGAGGCTGGGGTTGAGGGGAAAGGCTAGGGTTGAGGGGGGAGGCTAGGGCCGAGGGGAGAGGCTAGGGCCGAGGGGAGAGGCTAGGGCCGAGGGGAGAGGGTAGAGGCCAGGGCAGAGGGTAGAGGCTAGGGCAGAGGGAAGAGACTAGGGCCGAGGGAGGAGGCTTGGGCTAAGGGAAGAGGCTGGGGCCGAGGGGAAAGCTAGGGCTGAGGGAAGAGGCTAGGGCCGAGGGAAGAGGCTAGGGCTGAGGGAAGAGGGAAGAGGCTAGGGCTGAGGGAAGAGGCTAGGGCTGAGGGAAGAGGCTTGGGCAACTCCGTACTTAAGAAGTTAAATTGAAAAGGGAGTGAGTAGACAGCATGTGTTCTGTTGGACAGGAAAGAGTTAAGCCAAGCCTGGGCAAGATCCGAAAGCGTGGATGACTGAGCCAATCAATTTGAAGCGAATGTGAAATAGTGTTGAAGGCGACACGAACGTCTAGGCAAATCAGAGGGGGTTGGGCTTTGTACAGGTCGCTGCCCATAAGCCCTGCTAACCCCCCTAAATAAACACTAACTGAGGCTTCAAAGGCCGCTGCTGATCTCCTGGGGAGGTATCAAAACCCTGATACACATCAGCTGTGCTCAGCCTTCACACAATATGAGTTGAAAGTGCTCTCCGCAGGGGTTTCCAACACACAGTCTGCCACTGTGTGATATCGGCTCATCATCGGGTGACCGTGTGAAAGTAGTCGATGTTGAGTGACACACAGTGGCGCTGTGAGAGTTGATAGGTCTGCAAGACACAGAAGAGGGTTAGTGGGGGGGTCACGAGCACTTAGGTACACGAAAGAGATGGGAAAAGCGAGTAAGAGCACAAGCAAGCTTCATATATACATGTGAGGAGTGACATACAGTGTCTGGGACTTCCCGGCTCATCCATTTGTGCTCTGGAAGCTGAAGGGTTTACCCTACAGCCGCTTCCATACAGCCTTCCACCAAAGCATGGAGATGGGACAGACCTTTCATCTGCACAGTTGTCTGCATTCTGGAGTGGACAGGGCTCTCGCCGGCACTAACATTAGCAGTGACATGCCACTGTATTGTTCCGGCAGTCAGTGGGGCAAAGGCTGCCAATCTCATTTGAAAGGTGGGTGTTTGCCTCTAGCGTCTTGGAAGTGGAATGGACAGTCTGGGACTACATGGCTCCTCCAGGTGTGCTCAGGAAGCGAATGCTAGAGGCTCGATGCCGCCATCACAGCAAACCCTTATGCACTGACCATTCGACTAATGGGAAGTGAGGCTTTCATCATCACCAGCAACCCCAGTGGCCTATGGAAAGGAGTGGGGATAGCTCTAGCAGCCCAGTGATGCCTGGAGAGGGGAAGGGGCTTTCACTGGTGCTGACAACTGTGGCCAACAAAATTGCAGAGATAGACTACTTTTTAGGTCGAGCCTAGCTGCAGCGCGCAAGCACTGCTCGCTCTGCGAGACTGCTGTAGTAGAGTATGGGAGAGAAGCCGCGCCCACTCTCCTCCCATATTTTTCATTGGCTTGTGTCATTGTCTTTCGTAAATGCTGCCTTCGGATTCGTTAATAAGCTTGTTAGTCCCTCCTTAGTACGACCTTGTCTTCATTTGTACCCTCCCATGGTGACTGGCCTTTTTACTTCAGTTGTCACACGGGACCTGTTATTTAGTCTGTAAGCACTATTTACTTAATTGAGTTTCTCTTACTGCAGGCCGGACATGCGCTGCTTCAGCTGAAACCGCTTGTGTTTTTTTAAGCAGCACGGCCGCCCACGTATCAAGGGCGCCTGCTTTCAATCACTTTAACCCGGCATTATCTTGTGTCTGTTTCAAGCCCCCAAGTAAAAGGGATTTAGAAATGATTCACAAATTAAGTCATGTGAATTCCAGGTAGCACATAATCCTGTGCTAATGGGCTGAAGCCGACAGCAGCACATCTGTATTAGATGTCATCTACACCACCAATTCTAATACCAATACCACTACCACCACCACCACCAATACCCCACCACCAATACCAATACCACCACCAATACCACCGCCAATTCTAATACCAATACCACCACCACCAATACCACCACCACAATACCACCACCACCAATACCACCACCACCAGTACCAACACCACCACCAATACCACCACCACCGCCAATTCTAATACCAATACCATCACCACCAATACCACCACCACCAATAACACCATCACCACAAATACCACCAATACCACCACCACCACCAATTCTACCAATACCACCACCAATACCACCACCGCTAATACCAGTACCACCACCACCAATACCACCACCACCAATACCAGTACCACCACCACCAATACCACCACCACCAATACCACTACCACCACCACCAACACCAATACCACCAATACCACTACCACCACCACCAACACCAATACCACCACCACCAATACCAGTACGACCACCACCAATACCAATACCACCACCAATACCACTACCACCAATACCACCACCAATGCCATCACCACCACCAATACCAGCACCACCACCAATACCAGCACCACCAATACCAATACCACAACCACCAATACCACCAATACCACCACCACCACCTCAGTGCCTCTCGCTCACTAGTAATAGCAGGGGCACTGTACGAGGTCAGAGCTGCAGCCGAGACCATTCCTCCCTCCCTCCATGCCTCCCATAAAGCACAGCCCACCCTGCACCAGGAGGTGAAGCCCGGGCCCTACTACAGCTGAAGTGTTTTTTATTAGGCCAAAGATAGCAATGACATTACGCAATGCACACTTAAATCACGGAGAGGGCAAGAAATGGCACTCCCCGCTCCCGCTCTTCCTCCTGAGCCGCGACAGTGTAATCACAGAGCGAAAGGTGTTGGAGCGCTGTGTTAGTGTTTATAGCTCGGATCATATGCAACTCTCACTTCACACTTTGTGTCTGTGTAATTTACAACACTTACACATCTTCTTCACTGCACTATTTATCACTACTTTGAAGACATCGCAGGCCGGTCTCTTCCTCTGATATTTACAATCTAACAAGCGGTCGAGAAGGCCCTTTATTGCAATGCAATAGGTCTCGCATTTGCGAGAGTTTAAGCTATTAGTATTGTAAATGACAATGCCTTTTATTTATGTTTTAAAACCCAAAACATAAATAAAAGGCATTGTCATTTACAATGCCAATAGCTCCAACTTGCGTGAATGCGAGACCTATTGCACTGCAAATGCTTGTTTGACCCAGTCACCAATGAAAAAACAAATACAAAATGTATAACTGACAAATCAGCACCATAAGTGCCACTGTTTATTCTCTCTTTATCCTCTTTTTAGGTCTCACCAAGGACAGCGCATGGCTCTCTGCTGCAAGACATTTTGTTACACAGTGGGCGCCCATTGTTTATCCATTGGTTGGCCTCATTGTCACTTCTTATTTGTTGGCTTGTGTGGGCTTTACTTCACCATCGTGAGTTATTCCCTTCCTAAGAGCATGGATGCATTACTGTGTCCTTACACTGCTTGGTTTATTTGGTGCTACTTTTTTCTTTTTAGTTAAGCCCTCACTGTGAGTGCATGTGTTTTCCAGCTCTCTCCCTCGTGTCCTTCTCTGCCCCCCATCTCTGTGTTGCACTGTCTCGCTGTTTGCTTCTGTGCTCCTCTGCCGACTACCCATATACATGTGACTGTCTTGCCATGTGCTTCTCTGTCCCCCACCACCCGTCTCCACGCTACTCTATCGCGCTGTAGTATCGGGAGTGTGGCTGAATGACCAAGGCAGGAGGCAATAGTAGAGATACAGAAGCTGTTTATTTGTTAAGTCCAAAAGTAGGGACCCACGGCTGAGACCAGTTGCTAGAGTGAATGGTCAGTGGTAACTTCCCATTCACCTAGAAACCAGAGAAGGAATTCTACAAGGAATGTAAAACTCAGTAAAGCATTCTAAAACACAGTTAAAGTAACAGTACAGCAACCCCCAAGTGATTAAATAGTAGCGCAAGTTTCCTAGGAGGAGCATAAGTGAGGCCATCAATAGTAATCAAATAATTTTCAAAATTGTGTATCCACGGTTTTTAATTTACTTCAGGCTTACCTGGTTTTTGCAGAAAAGGAGGCGGTTGAAGTACATTCTGTGCAGTGGCCATGTTTGAATAAAATAAAGTCCCCCACAAAAAACAAAGAAAATGAAAAAAAGAAGAAAAAAAAATATATATATATATATATATATATATATATATATCCCCCAGAATTCCAAAGCGTTGCCTTGTGTAGGATGATAAGATAAAATGTGAAGACAGCCTTTGAGAGTCAGTTCGCCGAAAGACCAGTAAAAACGCTGGTCACATCGAAAGTGGAATGAAATGAAACCAATTTAAGATAGCCGCCGTGCATGTGACGCGAACACATACCACCCATAATGCTTAGAGGCAGCAGTGAGGAGCAGGAAGAGCAAAGATGCGTGTTGGTGCTTGCAAGGCTGGAGCGAGAATACTGCTGCGGAATGCAGCCTTGAGCTCCCACAGCCGAGCAAGCGCAGGAGAACGTGCTGGAGCGAAATCGCTGTTGCTGAGAGAAAGCAGGCAGGAGCTCTGCAGCTGGTACGCAGCTCACGACAAAGCCGGTGAGTAGTGCAAGGCGTATGAGTTCAACTGACCAGCCGCAGCCGCTCCATTAGGGCAGAGGAGCACCCCCAGACACCTGCCACCACCAGTACATAAGACGATAATAAAACAGTTTTTTTTAACGCCTTCGCTGCGATCGGAATTTCGCCCAGGTGCTGGACATTCCGATCGCGGGCGTGGTCGTGACGAGCTCAGCTCGTCATGCGCACAGCCCGACCGCGCAGCATGACGAGCTGAGCTCGTCATGAGCAGGGAAGGGGTTAAAACAGTTTTATTATCGTTTTATTTTAATCCCCTGCACCCGCCCCCAGGACTCTGACGAGTCTTGGGGGCGGGTCCACGGAATGACACTGCTGGTGGGGGGAGTGGTGGGCACTCCCTTCACCGCGCATGATATGTTTGGCCAGCTGTCTCAGGCCGTCCAAACCCTCATGCGCAGTGAGGCTCTCTCCAGCCTCAGCTGCTTTGCTGGGGCTGGAGAGAGCAGGCACAGGCTCCCAGTCTGCCTGGGAGCGCAAGTTGCCGACGCTCAGGTCAATCCTGAAGCTGCTCTCATGCGAGAGCAGCTTCAGGATTGGCCGCAGGGCAGGCTGGGAGCCTGTGCCCAGACCCAGAAGCAGGAAGAACCGATGTGCTGGAGACTGCGGTGGCGGCAGCAGAGTTATGGTAAGTTTATATATTTCCTTAATTATTTTTTCAAACCCTCCCCACTTCCCTCCTCTGGCTGGCCGGCCGGCCCGTCCCCCCAGTTTGGCAGGGGACGGGCCGGAACTGCAAAGGACGGCTTCTGAGCTTGAGCGAAGGCCCAATAACGGCACAAGAGCTTGAAAAGTCAAAAGGAACGCTGGCACAGCCAGCGCGACACACCTTATATTGATAGCTCCAACCAAATCAGCCGCTTACTCAAAATCACTGCCTCCTCAAAATCAGTCGCATTCAGCCTGGGTGTCCAAGACTTCAGTCAGCAAGCGGGTCATGAGAGAGCGCTCACCCCACTCCTGGTACCAAATGTAGTATCAGGTGTGGCTGAATGACCGAGGCAGGAGTCAATAGTAGAGATACAGAAGTTGTTTATTCGTTAAGTCCAAAAGTAGGGACCCAAAGTTGAGACCAGCTGCTACAGTGAATGGTTATGGGTAATGTAGTGTCTTGGTTCTACCCTAGAATGCAGCTCCTTGTTACTAGGTGACTCCACCTGGAATGTGGAACCTGGTGGTTGCCTAGGGAGGTGAACAACTTGTCAGTTGACAGTTGCGAGTCTTGGCTGCTGGATGGGGTCTCTGACAGCTGTAACTTATTAAATCCTATTTCAAGCCTACCCTGGACTGCTGGTCTCTTCTTCATCCTAATACGTGAGAGCAGCCGTCAGGAGAGTCTCTAGACAATTTGAAGAGGCAAGCATTGTCCGTTGCCTAGACACGAACCAGTGTGTCGAGTGCTGCTTTGTAAGTACTCTTTTCAGTTTCCTCTACGAACCAGTGTGAAGCTCTGTGTACTTGCCAGACGCACGCGCGTGCCCACGTCACACGCAACAACAGCTGTTTCAGCCATTTTGGATCGGGTCTTTTACAGTTGTAAGCGCTGTGATCACGTCAGAAGCACGCATCCGCGTCAGACGCACCGGGGGCTATTTTGGATCGGATTTGTAAGCGCCGATGTGCACAGCTTTATCCCGAAACACGCCGATGCACACAGCCTCTGGTAACTGGTGAAATAACCAAACGGTTACACTCTGAACCGCCCGGCACAATTCTCACTCTGTCTACTGCTGCCTGGAGTTTTAGTGCTGGCAGTCAATTGGGTTGGTGCCAGTGTCTTAGTGCTTGTGGTCGACTCCAATTCCCCCAGGCAAGCCGGTTAGTGACTCGCTGCTGTTACATTTATCATATTCTCTCTACTGCGCTAAGCTTGTTTGGTTCCACGCTGATGCGCACAGCCTGCGCATTATCTGTGTCCATATTCTGTGCTTTGTACTGCGCTAAGTACTGCGATAAGCTTGTTTGATACTACGCTGGTGCGCACAGCCGGTACATTATCTGTGTGCATATTCTGTGTTACGTTCTGCACTAAGCTTGTTCAGAACAACGCTGATGAACACATCCTGTGCATTTTCGGCTCCACTGATCTAATTATTCTAATTCTGTTTAACAAATTGTATTTTTATTCTCACAGGTGTGTGTCGCTGAGCTGCACAAATTATACTAGATATTTAACTAAGTGTACTACCTGTGTGTGGGGAGTGGGAACCATTTGGAACACGCTGAGATTCACATGTTCTAAACAGGTTTTGGTTGCAGTATTCTAGTAAGTATAAGACCATAAATTGTAGCAATGCAGAATGTTCAAGCTCCACCCTTCTTTTTATCTTCACCTGGGGAACCGAATCTGCCTTGGTTGAAATGGAAAAAAGTGTTCACCCATTATGCTCGGGTATGTGGGACATCTCATAGCGCTGAAAGAAAAACATCATTGCTAATGCACTGCTTAGGCTCAGAAGGACAAGAAGTATTTGAACATCTTCCTGAACTTTGATAGTGATTCTTCGGGTCTAAATGAGTTTGAGATCTGTATAAAAACATTGGACCTACACTATTTACTGAAAGCAAGCATGGTTTTTGACAGGTATCACTTCTGCAGAAGAATGCAAAGACAAGAGGAATCAGTGGAACAGTACATCACTGAGCTCCGTAAGCTGGCCTCAACGTGGAATTTTGGGGCGTCATTAGAGGAGCGTCTCAGAGCCCAGCTGATGTTGGGTTGTAGTATTGATAAAGCCAGAGACAGTTTATGGCAGAAGGATAACCCCTCTTTGCATGAGGTGGTCACGATTGCAAAAACTCATGAACACTCTAAGGTATGTGTGGAAACAATTCATAAGAGCACTTCTCTTAATAAAGATGAGACTGGTGTTATGAAGGTGGATAATGATAAAGATAAAGGTGTCAGGACCAGTACCTTCACTAAGGCAGAAAGCAAACCTGGCAGCTCAAAGAACTTCCAAGGGAAATGTTTCAGATGTGGGAATACTGGCCACATGGCAAACTTTAAGGACTGTCCGGGGTGGAAGGTTACTTGCAGCGCATGTGGTCGCAAGGGTCATTTTGCAAGATGTTGCAGGTCTGGTAGGGATCAGAAAAAAATCAGAGAAGTGGATCTCTATGAAGAGGAGGTGGAAGAAATCAACATCTGTCAAGTCAAAGGGTCTGGTGGTGATGGTCCCATGGAATGGTGCTGGTTAATGATGCACCAGTAAAAATGCTTTTTGACTCTGGTGCAAAAATAACATTAATTCCCAGGTTTTTCTTTGACCAGTACCTGGTAAAGAAAGTCACTCTATTGAAGCCTGATATAAAGCCAAGAGGGTATGGGGGTGAAACTATTGACCTCCTGGGCTATTTTGGGGGCACGATCGATTTTAAAGGAAGGATCATCCCAGGGAAAGAGTGTATGTTTCCATGAAGGGTAACTCATTAATAAGCTGGTTCCACCAACGTGATTTGCATGTCTTTTTGGATCTCAATGAGAGCCCCTCTGTTCGTTTGAAGGAGATTCCGTCTGTCATCCAGGTGAGTGAAGAATGCGAAGCCTGGGTCAAAGAGTTTCCTGAGGTATTTGATAGCAAGTTGGGGTGTCTTAGGAACTATATGCATTACATCAAGATCAAACCTGATTCTGTTCCCAAGGTAGCAAAAGTTCGGGGTGTCCCTCTTATGGTGAAGGAAAGTATGAGAGTTGAGCTAGACAAATTGATCGACAATGGCATTATACAAGAAATTGAAGCCACCGAATGGCTTTCTCCGATTGTTATGGACCGCAAGGCCAACGGGGAGGCCAGACTTTGTGTTGACTTAAGGGAGCTCAACAAGGCGGTAGTCGTAGATCACTACCCCTTGCCCAACATCAGTGAAAGGTTGTGTTCTCTTGGGGGGCGAAGCATTTCTTATCTCTGGACCTAACTTCGGCCTATCATCAAGTCAGATTACACTCCTCTTCTCAAGACCTCACTGCCTTTATTACACCGTTTGGCACCTTCAAGTTCTTGAGAATGCCATTTGGTCTGATCTCTGCTGCCTCAGGGTTTCAAAGGGTCATGGAACACATTTTGAAGGGTATTGATGGTGGCAAGATTTACCAAGATGACGTTATGGTGTTTGGAGGGGATTCTGAAGAACACAATGGGAGGTTGAGAATGGTCTTGAGAAAACTGTGCGACGCTGGCTTAACGCTGCGAGCAGACAAGTGCAAGTTTAACGTGACAGAGATGGAGTATTGGGACACTTGGTGTCGGCGAGTGGCATTAGGCCTAAAGCTGCTTTGGTTGACACCATTTGAAAGCTCAGGGTTCCTCAGAACAAAGATGAACTTGTGAAGTTCTTAGTAATGATGGAATTTTATCACAAGTTTGTACCCAACTTTGCTGGGGTAACTGGTCATTTGAGAGATCTTCTAAAGAAGGGCTGTGAGTTTGTGTGGTCTAAAGCTTGTGATGAAGAGTTTCAGACTCTGAAAAGGTGTCTGAGCAACGCGCAAGATCTGGGCAGTTTTGACTCTAAGAAGGAATCATAT
Organism: Calotriton arnoldi; assembly: GCA_963921515.1. NCBI lineage: Eukaryota > Metazoa > Chordata > Amphibia > Caudata > Salamandridae > Calotriton > Calotriton arnoldi. The sequence continues at coordinate 1,419,119 of CAWUFW010003919.1, read as the reverse complement.
GTGATGACGGATGCCAGTTCTAAGGGTTTAGGTGTGGTGCTGCTTCAGAAATCTGAGGGTGTAGAGAAATTTGTTTTGTTTATGTCCAGACCCTTGAGGGGTGCAGAGTGTAATTATTCTGTTGTGGAGAGGGAGGCTCTGGCTGTTTATTGGGCTATACGTAAGTTGCGAAAATTCCTGTGGGGTAGCAAGTTTGAGGTTTTGACGGATCATAAGCCTGTAAAAGAAGTTTTCACAAAAAAAGGAATTGATTTTGTTTCTCACCGCATACGTAAGTGGGTGGTGGCTTTACAGGAGTTTAATTTTGTTGTCTCCTACTTGCCTGGGGCCAGCAACATTCTGGCAGATTGTCTGTCGAGATTGGGTGATGTGCATGATGAGGGCTCTGAAGAGGGTGATTGGTTTGGTGGAGAAGAATTCGAGGAAGATGTCGATGCTTGTGTGATTAGTGATGGTATTGTATCTGAGGATGAATGGAGAGAGCTATTAGCCAAGGATGATGTATTACTAAAGGTGGCGACAATGACCATGGAGGGGTGGTGTGAGAAGAAGGATTGTAGTCAGGACTTGAAGGGTTTTTGGCAAGTTAAAGATGAGCTAGCAGTGGTTGATGGTCTTCTTTTGAGAGGCAGCAGATTGATTCCTCCACACGCCTGTGGGAATGGTTATTAAGGTATGCCCATGCCAGCCACATGCGGATTGTCAAAACCAAAGAGAGAATTAGAGAAGCGTACTGGTGGCCGGCTATGGATGTCTGGATTGAGAGAGAGGTTAGGAGTTGTGCAGAGTGTGCGTGCAGTGATAAAGTTTTAAAATGTAGAACGCAACCAATGGTGTTGAGGGAACAGTCCGTGGAGCCTTGGTCGGATATTGCCATCAATATCTTGGGTCCTGTGAAACTAAAGTCTTGTGATCAGTATGTCTTGGTTTGTATGGATATGTGCTCATGGTGGCCAGAAGTTAAGGTAGTGAGCTCTGTCGAATCTTCAGTGGTCATTGAGTTCTTGGATGGGCTTTTTGAGAGGGAGGGTTTTCCACTGACCTTACTCTCAGACAATGGTGTACAATTTACCTCAGGGGTGGTTGAGGAGTTCTTGTCCAGCAGAGGAATCAAGCACAAGAAGGCGGCTCTGTATCACCCAGAAAGTAACGGCGTCGTTGAAAGGTTTGTAAGGGTGTTGAAAGAGACCCTGCAACAAGCCGTTGTGACAGGAGCAGACTGGGAGGCGGCCATGCGAAAGAAAGTGAGGGAATATAGGTTTACCCCACACTCCTCTACAGGGTTATCTCCATTTCGACTGTTTAGGAAAAGGGTGGCGTACACGGAGGTCTGTCCTTCTTGGGTCTCTGCCAAGAAATCATTGGTTGATGGTGACATTGATCGTGCGGAAGGTTGGAGAGAAAGAGAGAGAGTGGTGATGGAGAAGAGGAAAAGATGGTTTGACATGAGAAGAGCGGTCAAAGTCACAGTGGTGTCTGTGGGTGACTGGGTAAAGATCAGAACTAATCGCTTGTGTAAAGGAAAGTCTAAATTCAGTATACCATTTAAAGTAATAAAGGTTTTCAAAAATGCCATCAAACTAGTGACCATAGGGTGTGGAACTTAAACAAGGTGGCTAAATGTCAACCTACTGATGTCATTGTACGTTCAGATGTCACTCCACAAGGGAAGGTCGTCAGACCACACAGGGTGGTTGGGCGTCCTGTCAGATTGCGAGGTTATGTTCAATAAGCAATGTGTTGCCTGCAGTTTTCTTTCCATTTTATGTTCTATATGTTCTTGTTGATTATTTTGTTATTGAGGGGAAGGTGATGTAGTGTCTTGGTTCTACACTAGAATGCAGCTCCTTGTTACTAGGTGACTCCACCTGGAATGTTGAACCTGGTGGTTGCCTAGGGAGGTGAACAACTTGTCAGTTGACAGTTGCGAGTCTTAGATGCTGGATGGGGTCTCTGACAGCTGTAACTTATTATATCCTATTTCAAGCCTACCCTGGACTGCTGGTCTCTTCTTCATCCTAATACCCTGATGTTACATGTAACTGCCCATTCACCTAGCAACCAGAGAAGGAATTCTACAAGGAATGTAGAACTCAGTCAAGCATTCTAAAACACAGTTATAGTAATGAATGAAATTTGTACTTGTAAAGCGCACCCATACCCCCAAAGGGGTGTCCAGGCGCTGTACGCATACCGCTGTGGAACCCTTCCTGGCTTTTCCCTGTGAAATGTCCACTCCTGGGCACTCCCAGGGTGAAGCCAGGCATCCCAGCGCTGTTGGGGCCGTTGTGGAGATTAAGCAAGCTATTGCCCAGAGTTGCAGAGTGGGACCCATGATTAGAATAGGCACCGAGGCGAGAATTATCAGGTCCGAGGAAATTGAGCCCAAGACCCGCCGAGGCGGGAATTGAACCCTGGTCCCGGGCCAGATCTCTGCATCAGGGTCTGCCGCTCTAACCATTGAGCCACACTTCTCCACCCAATATAATAAAGCTACATATTAATACGGTAATAAATAAGGTAAGAATTAGTGTCAAGACACTACACTTGCCGTGTGCTTCTCTGACCTTTCAATAATGTTTCTGCCCCCAGGGTTGCTTCCCTCCTGACTTGGTGTGGCTCTTTCCAGACAGACAAACATGACCGAAAATTTTCTTGAACTGCCAATGACTTGTAGTGAAACAATTGAGACTCATGTAAAGAGTTTGTGGGCACAGAAGCCCCTGAAAGGAAGTGTTGCCACACACTGATGCAGCCCTAACCTCTGTACCCCACTTAACGGTGGACCCCACAGTGCTGTAAGGGTTCACTTTCCCAGAAAGAACCCCAATCCCTTGCTAGAAGGTGCGCCTAATAGAAAACAGCCCACAGAAGAAAAAAAGCAAAGAAAATGAGTTCAGGCCAGAAAACCAGAGACAGATGTTTCTCTGCGCTTTCATCTTCTGCCAGTTTTTTTTTTTCTTCAAGAAATCCAAGCGCATGTGTGTTTTTCCGGGTTTTTTTTTTTTGTTACGACAGCATTTGTAGTTGAGCTCTGGCCTTTGCCTCTAGCCTGTCTCCCTAACAACGAATATATTTGGAAAAGGCGCCTCGTTAAAAAGTACGAATAATCTGTCCCATGGGAGGGCACGCGCTCTTTTTCAACCACATGATGGGCAAACCACTGGCTTCTTGTTTTCCATAATTTCGGAGCCGGGGTGAATCCGAGCCGCACTGACTGACATGTATGCACCGACCACCACCACCAGGTGCGTGTTTCTTGGCGCTGGTCGAAATACTGCCAAGCTCTCGATTTTTCCAGAAAGTCAGCAGATGGCCTGAGAGTTCAAAGGTGCCATCTAGTGAATGATGGCACAATAAGTTTCAAAACTCCAGTTGACATCATCAAACAAAGACGCATTCTAGAAAGCCTATTGGTGGTGACATCAGAGACCGAGGATTGGACAAATGGAGTCTCTTCTGTACACCGGAGAGCCCCTTTATAAACAAGGGGGGTGCATTCCATGGTGTAGGTCCCTGTACAGAGAATGACTGGCCTGGACATGCAGCCAGGATAGATTTAGATATCTGCGGGGTAATTATCAGGTTGGCGCTTGAAGGGTATCTTTCATGGGTAAGTACCTGGAACCCTCATGGCGGAGACCCTTGAAGAGAAGGCATGAGATCTCAAATATGATCTGGGCCTACACTAGGAGTGAAGGCAGGGGAGACGTGCCTCAGTGATGCCATCTCCTCTTTTTAGGCCAAGGATAGCTTGTACTGCTCAATTCTGAGCCCTTTGTGAACAGGACAATAGTAACAATATGTGTTGGGCGCACAGAATAATCCAAAGTACATCAGTTGGGTTCACTCCTTTTATTTGAAATATAGAACTCTTATGTATAAACTATATGTTCTTGTCATTAAATCACACATTTATTCTGGTATTAAAACAGGGAGCAAATATCCATGGTTACAACATAAAGAGAACTTAGTTTAAACTGACAAAGCGATTTGTAAAAGGCAATATAGTTTATTTTAAACCACATGACTCTTTGAATAGGTTAGCCATCCTTTTACAAAACACATACGCTGTAACTGGGAGCATTACTGCTAGGAATTTCATCGTAACACGAGCGGGAATCCCCTTTCGCTCTCTGTATGTGGGGAGCACTTTAGCAAAACCAGGACCGTGGGTCCAATGCTGCTATCTACTTGTTGGAATGATTTCCCTTCCAAACTTTTATTTCGTACTTTGGATTATTCTGTGCACCCAACAAATATTGTTAGTATGGTCTAAACTTCTGAGCCAGATAGGGCAACTGGCTTTTGATGTGGCAACTAACGCAGGGCCTGCTCATCTTAGTGTCTTATATCTCTCTTGCTACCCTCAGAGGACTGTTAGGTGCTTGGGCAAGCCTGAAGAGAGTGCAGTGGAATACTCGAGCCTGAAGAGAGTGCAGTGGAATACTCAAGCCTGAAGAGAGTGCAGTGGAATACTCAAGACTGAAGAGAGTGCAGTGGAATACTCGAGCCTGAAGAGAGTGCAGTGGAATACTCAAGACTGAAGAGAGTGCAGTGGAATACTCAAGCCTGAAGAGAGTGCAGTGGAATACTCAAGACTGATGAGAGTGCAGTGGAATACTCAAGACTGAAGAGAGTGCAGTGGAATACTCAAGCCTGAAGAGAGTGCAGTGGAATACTCAAGCCTGAAGAGAGTGCAGTGGAATACTCAAGACTGATGAGAGTGCAGTGGAATACTCAAGACTGAAGAGAGTGCAGTGGAATACTCAAGCCTGAAGAGAGTGCAGTGGAATACTCAAGACTGAAGAGAGTGCAGTGGAATACTCAAGACTGAAGAGAGTGCAGTGGAATACTCAAGACTGAAGAGAGTGCAGTGGAATACTCAAGCCTGAAAAGAGTGCAGTGGAATACTCCAGGCTGAAGAGAGTGCAGTGGAATACTCAAGCCTGAAGAGAGTGCAGTGGAATACTCAAGCCTGAAGAGAGTGCAGTGGAATACTCAAGCCTGAAGAGAGTGCAGTGGAATACTCAAGCCTGAAGAGAGTGCAGTGGAATACTCCAGGCTGAAGAGAGTGCAGTGGAATACTCAAGACTGAAGAGAGTGCAGTGGAATACTCCAGGCTGAAGAGTGCAGTGGAATACTCAAGCCTGAAGAGAGTGCAGTGGAATACTCAAGCCTGAAGAGAGTGCAGTGGAATACTCCAGGCTGAAGAGAGTGCAGTGGAATACTCAAGCCTGAAGAGAGTGCAGTGGAATACTCCAGGCTGAAGAGAGTGCAGTGGAATACTCAAGCCTGAAGAGAGTGCAGTGGAATACTCAAGCCTGAAGAGAGTGCAGTGGAATACTCCAGGCTGAAGAGAGTGCAGTGGAATACTCCAGGCTGAAGAGAGTGCAGTGGAATACTCAAGCCTGAAGAGAGTGCAGTGGAATACTCAAGCCTGAAGAGAGTGCAGTGGAATACTCAAGCCTGAAGAGAGTGCAGTGGAATACTCAAGCCTGAAGAGAGTGCAGTGGAATACTCCAGGCTGAAGAGAGTGCAGTGGAATACTCAAGACTGAAGAGAGTGCAGTGGAATACTCCAGGCTGAAGAGAGTGCAGTGGAATACTCAAGCCTGAAGAGAGTGCAGTGGAATACTCCAGGCTGAAGAGAGTGCAGTGGAATACTCAAGCCTGAAGAGAGTGCAGTGGAATACTCCAGGCTGAAGAGAGTGCAGTGGAATACTCAAGCCTGAAGAGAGTGCAGTGGAATACTCAAGCCTGAAGAGAGTGCAGTGGAATACTCAAGACTGAAGAGAGTGCAGTGGAATACTCCAGGCTGAAGAGAGTGCAGTGGAATACTCCAGGCTGAAGAGAGTGCAGTGGAATACTCAAGCCTGAAGAGAGTGCAGTGGAATACTCCAGGCTGAAGAGAGTGCAGTGGAATACTCAAGACTGAAGAGAGTGCAGTGGAATACTCCAGGCTGAAGAGAGTGCAGTGGAATACTCAAGCCTGAAGAGAGTGCAGTGGAATACTCAAGGCTGAAGAGAGTGCAGTGGAATACTCCAGGCTGAAGTTAATTGTAGCTCCAATAACTACTGCCAAATTCTTCAGAGATAGTAAAGGTAGAGTCAGTTGAAGTTTGTAGTGTTATAGTAGCAACTTTAGCATCAGATTTCATTGGTGGTTTAAAGGAACCTTCAGCATCAAAAATGGATCCGAAATGAGTTACTCTTTCAGTGGGGTAGTTTACGCCCAGCACCTCTGGCATCTCAAGGGCCTATAAAGTGGGACACAGACACTGGTCTGTTTTAGCTAGATTGAGGTGGAGGTTATCATGTGACATTCAAGGAGACTAGATCTATTTGAAGTTGGAAGCCACGTGAGCATCTGCTATAGAAATGTGATTCACCTGTGTATGATTGAAGATGTAGTTTCCCAACAAACTCTAGATCAATTTATTTATACAGTCCAGCTGTCAACCAAAGGCATCCCGGCACTAGGGTACAGGCATGAAAGGAAAGTAATAGGCGGGAGATCTGCAAAAATTAGGCAAATAGTGAAGTTTTCATCTTTTTGCACTAAAGAGGGTGCAGGATGGCCTGGTGGAGCTCAGAAGGGTTGGGCCAAGATCCTTAAAGAGCTTCCATCACTACAGGTCGAGTGGCGGCAGGCGATCTGGGGTAACAAAAGGTCTCTCCGTGAACTCTCATATTGAGCACATCATGAAATCTGAGAGGGTAGCTCTTCACCCTCAAAAACGCCTCCGAACGGTCCTCACTTAGTCGCACTTCCATGATCCAAGCCATTGTTAGCTCAGAAACCCATCAAGGAAATGCTATTCTCGTAGGAGTTACAAAAACCTCTTTAATGCATCTAAAAGCCCTCCTTCATTTCACTGCTCGTCTAATAACAAATACCAGGAAATGTGACCAAATTTTCCCCATTTTAAGAGGTTTCGACCTGCTCCCGCTAGGAGCAAGGATTACATTTAAAACAGCTTGTCTGACCTTCAAAGCCTTGAAAGTAAACCTGCATGCCTTCCTTCAATCCCTTGTCCACATCTCTGGTGGTGAAAAAAGGCAGAGCAACAAAGAATTCCTCTGCCTCAAAAGCAAGAAATTTAAATTCTACTACGTCTCATACAAATACCTCGAGAATGGCCCCCACAATCTGGAAACCTCTCCCTGACAAAGTCAGGCGTGAAGACAACGTTGGGAAAACTAAAAGGTTGTCCCCCACTAACCTGGGAGGGAGGCAGGGCTTTAAGTGGGAAAAAAAACCTGGGGGTGCTCTAAAAGGGGCGTGGCAAATTTCTTAAAGGGGTGTGGCCTATCCGAGTAGGGGCGTGGTCTAAATCAAGATAACTATCATTGTGTGCTTAAGAAAATCATGAAGTCACATCCAGCAAAGGATAATAAAATTGGCAAAAAGGTATATTTATTAAGTATAAGCCATAAAATACCAAACACTTTAAAAAACATGTAAAAATTATTTACATTACTTAGAAATCTATTGCAGGATTTCCCAAAACCCTTGAAGATATTCACTGTGTCTATTTTGCTGGGGTTTCTCACAACAATTTTCTTCAGCAGACCTTCTACCTTTTGCCAGCCAACTCTTTACATACAGCTTTGCGTCAAATGTTTCAAATGGAGGACCATTGAGTTTTACCCATAAGCATGAAGAAATGGTCTCTACAAGAAGAGAGGCCCTTGTTGGACTAGCAATTAAGTTCATTGCGCTGAAACCTCTCTCGCAATCCGCATTACTTGCTGGCAGGGTTTCCATGCAAACTACTAACTTTTTTAATGCTTCAGGGGTTTTCTTTCCACCAAAATCTTTGAAAAGTCTAAAAGCTTGGATAGTATCTCTTGCTGGCAGCTGAAACTCTGTACACAGTTTCTGGATATCTGCTTCACCATAAAGAATGCATTCATCACCAGAAGGCAAGTTGCCTGCATCTAGCACACTGAAGCTGGCTATAAGTTCTTTCTCAGAATCCGGGGCACATCGTTTATTGATATTTACAGACAGACTTTGGTAAAACTGATTTTGATTAAGGACACAGCACACAGCAGACAGTCCCTTGGTCCTCTTCCTCAGCAATCACAGCAACTGTAGGTCAGCTCCCAGACACTCAGCAATGGCAGCACTTTTCCTCAGTCTTCCTGGCTGTTCTTCTTTTGGCAGGGATTCCTTCTTGATCACGAAGTTTCCTAATCTAATTTTACTGGGGCTCCAGTCCTACTTTTATACCCCCAAAGTATTTGTTCTTCTTGTGTGAGGGGTCCTGGACCCAGTCTAAACCAGTTCTGGGTGCACTCTGCCATTGCACCCCTTCTTCCTTTGTGAGTGTGGGCCAGAGTCATCAGACACACCGCAGGAGGTGGAGCCAGCATTGTGGAAGGCAGGCACAGCCCTATACAGGCCCAGGTGCTACTCCTCCCACCACTCGAGATGCAGATAGGTCTATTCAGCCTAGTGCTGACTCACCCCCTCTCCTGGAGCCACCCCCAGCCCCTGTCACTCACAAACCAGACAGTCAATACACAAACAGGCAGAGGCACACAGAAAGGTTGAACAGGAAAATAGCCACTTTCTAAAAGTGCTATTTCCAAACTTAGAATTTAAAAACCATCTTCACTAAAGGATGTGTTATTAAATTCTGAGTTCAGGGATACCAGATTCCATATATCTATCTTGCCGTTATGGGAAGATATGCAGGTAGCAAAACCAAAGGGGATGATGGACGGAGTGTTGAACATTGCAAGCACTCACCCCCAGTCAACTGATCTGGGTTTAATCCATCATCATTCTTTAGCTCACTCCGCCACCCCAGTTCAGACATGGCCATATGCAAATCAGTCTGACCCTGTGCCTCATGGGAACAGTCCAGCACGAACTGCCAAGCCATGTCTTCCCTGGACCGGAAACAAGCATCCTGGGACTGGTTTCTGGCTTACAGCCGTCATCAGCCAGGCTATCTTGAATCCAGTGGCAAAGTGAGCAAGGGACCCACGTCTGGGCATACCCTGCGACTGGGGGTGAGTGCTTGCAATGTTCAACACTCCGTCCATCATCCCCTTTGGTTAAGATATGCAGGTAAACATGTTACACAGCATTCCCCATGTTATCCTATGGGCAAGATAGCCTTTCAATAGTGAAAAACGAAATTGGCAGTATTTCACTATCAGGACATGTTACCCACACTAGTACATGTCCTACCTTTCACATACACTGCACCCTGCCCAGGGGGGTACCTTGGGCCTACCATAGGGGTGTCCAATGTGTAAGAAAAGGGAAGGGTCAGGCTGTACACTGGCCAGGAGAACATGGTAGTTCACAGACTGCGCACAGGCGCTGCGGTGGCAGGCCTGAGACACCATTTTAGGGCTACTCATGTGGGTGGCACAATCAGTGCTGCAGGCCCACTAGTAGCATTTGAATTACCCGCCCTGGCACACTTAGTGCATTTTACTAGGGACCTACTGGTAAAACAAATATGCCAATCATGGATAACCAATCACAGTAATAATTTAACCAGGGAGCACTTGCACTTTGGCACTGATCAGCAGTGGCAAATTGCCCAAAGCATCTAAACCAGCAAAACGAAATCCATCACAGTGTCAAAACGTAGGAGGTAGAGGCAAAAAGTCAGGGGAAACCACGCCAAGGATGCCAGGTCTAACAGTCACACAGGACTTAATTACATCCGTGTTAGTAAACATAGGAAGAGCAGAGCAATGTGAAAGTAGATGAAAATGAAACTCAGAGGGGTCCGTCTGGGTCGGCTTTACTATTGACTTGAGATATCTACTTACTTCTGAATTGTGCCTGAACATTTTCAATGCAGCCACAAGTTACATTACACAAGATCATATACATTTTGGGGGACTGGGGGCACAGTGAGATTAAGTCTTAATATCACTGTGCCCCCCAGTCCCCCAAAAATGTATATGATCTTGTGTAATGTAACTAGTGCTCATGTAGCTCACGTAAAGCGCTCCAATACGTTCGGGTCAAGACAGAGCTATATTAAACTGTAATATATATATATATATATATATATATATATATATATATATCAACTCCCTTCCTAATGCATCTAGAGTTATTATATTCAGTGGCTGGGTGGTTTATTGGTATTTTCCGGCGCTGGCACAAGTCCTTCTGAAGGCTCACAGGCTCACAGGTTGTGTGTGCAAGCACCGGCGCTAGAGCGTATGCCAACGTCGGTATGTATTTAATGTGTTATTGTTCATCCTATGTGTGATTTGACATGTGTGGATCCACATTATCACATATGTGTTACTGTAAACGTTATTTACTAGGCGATCAGTGAACAGAAGCAGACACCTGGACGGACTAACACACAGAAGGGAATATAATGTAAATGAAACGACCCATGGATGGATAAACTGACTGATGGGTGGACGGTCGGTTGGTTAGAAATAGACATATGATTGAGAAAAAAGACGGGCAGGTATGTATCTAGAGAAATCAGACAGGTTTTTAAGGCATAGAGATGACGGGCCGACAGGGGCAGGCCTGCACTGGTAGTGGTAGTATCACTGCTGCTGGATTCTGTTGTAGACCCTCGTCCCTCGCTTGCTTTAAGGCAGAGCAGGGTCACACTGGTTGCTGGAGAAATCTTGCTGCAGGCCGTAAAAGCAGGGTCGTGCCGGTTCTAACCAGCTGTTGTTGTGCCGATGGCTGGCACGATGACGTAGGTGGCGCTGCGTGTTCAAAGAGAAGGGAAATCCAGAGAGAAAGTGTCTCTCTTCAAAGGATTTCCCTTCCTGCTACAATGACGTCACGCCTTAAGCAGTGCGCACGCATGCTCACCCGAAACACCAAACAAAAACCGGGACGTCTGGTCACCCTACCTTTGACCTTTGAGGCCCGAAAATAGAGACCCCTTTCGAGGCCCCCCAAAAAAAACTGGGGGTGCTCAGACCCCCACAGACCCCCCCCCACTTAAAGCCCTGGAGGGAGGTATACAGGACAATTAGAACATTGGAATGTTGAGAGCTCCATTGAAAACAATGGAGAGCTCTGGGCTTCTACTGGCTGGTAGAAGCCCGGAGCGCCTACATTCCAACGTTTGTTCACAGCTGTTGCTGTGAACACAGGCCTCACGGAGCCAGAGGGGATTTCAAAGCCCTCGGGCTCCGAGAGGCCTTTGTTTTACAAACTAGAACATTCTGCCCTCTAGGGGCAGATTGTTCTAATAGCCTTAGAGCCCTCCGTAGCAGGCTCTACTGACAATTAAAGGCCCAAGCCATTGTTAAAGGCCCAAGCCGAACCGTTAGAGCCCGCTACGCTGGGTTCTAAGGCTATAGTATATATCTGAGAGGTGAGAGGTGTGGTGCAGCGGCCAGGGCAGCTGACTTCGGAGCACAGGGGTCACGGTTCGATCCCTGGCTCCGGCGGCAGCTCAGCTCAGCATCCTGTGACTCTGGGCAATAGCTCACTTAATTTCCACAACGGCCCCCAGCGCCTTGAGACCCGTAAGGGTGAGTAGTTCGCGCTTTACAAATACGGATTTAGTGGAGGACCTGGGAGCAGCAGGGTACACTTGGTGCATGTCCGAGAGGGAAGCTGGACAGCCTGAGGAGCCTGGCACACTGGACTGGCACCTGACTGAGCAGGCAGAGAATGGCGTAGGAGGAGCAGGCCACACTGGGCTGACGCATGCCTGAGGAAAGCTAGAGGTCTGGGAGAAGCATGGCACACTGAAGGTGGCAAAGGATGACTTCGAAGAAGCAAGGCACACCACACTGAGCATGCCGCAGAGGAGAGTGGCACACTGGACTGTGCGTGTTTGAGGACAGCTAGAGGTCTGGGAGGGGTATGGCACACTGAACTGGTGCTCGTCTCAGATTGCAAAGGATGGCCTCGAGGGAGCAGGACAAACCAGACAAGTGCATCCCGGAGACGATTATAACACCCTGGACTGGTGCATGCCAGAGGGGAGCATGACACTGTACCGGTGAATGTCTGATGACAACTAGAGGTCTGAGAGGAGCTCGGCACACTACTCCAGCACGTGTCTGAGAGGACAGGCAAGGGTCTGAGTAGACTAAGGCACAGTAGAGTGGCACAGTATGAATTCACAGTGGAGGGCCTGGGGAGCATGAAGGCGCAAGGGATTTGCACATATCTAGGTGAATATTAGAGGCCATGTGTCAGTGGATGGAATAGTTGGGTGGTGCATTTTTGGGACACTGGAGGCTCTGGGTGTTATGCTGACCTGTGGTTTGCAAGGCAGCTGCAGTCATGGTTAAATGATGGTGTCAACTGCTGGCTCATGCCAGAGGCAGCCAGCCTCCTTGGTTCAGTCTACGGGTCGCAAGTTGGCATAAAGTGCAGGTACATGTCTGGGATCAGAGCAAAGTGGTAAGGACTTCAGTGGTTAAGATGGTGCGATGCCACACAGCACCCAGGGCACACAGACAAGTGTGAGCCTTGTCCACCTCCACCTCACCAGGCCTATGGTAGCAGAACACAAGCCATGCAAAACTAGACCCATGTGCAGTAGCAAAGCTGGCCGTACCCACGGTGACTCAAACTGCAGTAGGGCAGGAGCAATGCCACACCATATCAAAGAACTGTAATAGAGCTCACCTCACCCAGGTTCACCACATGGAGCATCAGGGCATGCATGCTATTGTGTACTGCAGGCAATGCTTAATTTGAGCCGGTGGTTTCCGGTGCTTGGCACCATCACTTAATTGTCAACACTGGCACTTATGACAGTCTGCCACATGGTGGCGCTGTTTGCCGAAATTAGAGATGAAGACAACCACCGTTTTTTATTGATTCAATATACTATAAAAATTACTAATACCTGCTGCCCAAGCCAATCTTGTAGCTTTGGGGGCCTGGAATAGTCCCAATTGTAACACTTGAAGGGTGTGATGGCTAGTAGTTGTGTTGGTTCTTTCATTCTCATCCAAACCTTACTTCACAAAAGCAGGGGTCCATCAAGGCTCTATCATCTCGCCCATGCTTTTCAACATCTACATAAAGTCATTACCGGCACTGATCAATCAATTTCCATCACGTGCTATAACTATGCAGATGACACGCAAATACTCCTTCAGCTGGAATGCCACACGACATTGGAAACTCGCCAATTTTCAGTTGTCTCAGAGCCGTGGATCAATGGATGATGTGGAGCCATCTCAAATTGAATGCTTTCAAAACAGAAATACTCACATGTGGCAACTGGAAACATTATGACCCACTCGACACGTGGCCTGATGATCTGGGATCACCGCCTAAAGTATCGTAGGAAGTAAGAAACCTCGGAATGACCATGGACTCCAGCTATCAATGAATGCCCAAGTTAACAAAGTAAGCTTTGTTACTATATAAACTCTGCGACTAATCTTCCCCATTTGGGATTTCCACACAAGGTCCAGGCTACCATCACCATAGGTCCTGTTCAAACTCGATTACGCCAATAGCCTCTACCACAGATCACCTTTAACGACCATGAAAAGACTACAACGGATTCAGAACTCGCCTGCCAGACTACTCTTACATATGAAACTACAAGACCACATCTCCCCTGCCTTGCAAGTCCTGCATTGGTAACCGGTTGCCAGAAGATCCACGTTCAAGCTGCTTTGTATCACCCACAAAACGGTACATCAGGATTAAAATTAACAAACACATTCAGCAAAGGAACCTCCGCTCTAGAGTGGCACCTCGCCTCAAAATCCCAACGTACAAGAAAAAAAAACAAAAGGTGCCACATCCTTCTCTGTTCAAGCAGCCAAACTATGGAACTCTTTACCTCCCAACATAAGATCCACGGATAACCCCCTTATCTTCAGAAAACTACTCAAAAATTGGCTCTTCCCCACATAACCACCATACGCAAACAAATATACAGCTCGGCATCATACTCGACTCTTGAATCGCCAGATCAATGCCGTATCCTCGGTATGCTTCAACACCTTCCGCATACTTCACAAGACATTCAAGTGGATTCCCCCAACTCCAGGAAAACCGTCACCCATGCACTCATCACCAGCACACTGGACTATGGCAACACCCTCTATGCCGGAATCAACAAAAAACTCCTCTGCAAACTACAGACCGTCCAGAACGCAGCAGCCAGACTTGTATTCAACATCCCACGAAACAACCACATCATCCAACACCTCCGCGACCTCCACTGGCTCCCCGTTGAAAGAAGAATAACCTTCAAGCTACTCACACATGCCTACAAAGCCCTCCACAACACCAGACCCTAATACCTCAACGACCGAATCTCCTTCCACGACCCCAAGAGAAACCTCCTCTCAGCCGACCTCGCCCTAGCCACCGTCCCTCGTTTGTACAGGACCGGAGCAGGTGGAAGATCCTTCTCCTACCTCGCAGCCAAGACCTGGAACGAACTCCCCCTTCACCTCCGACAAAGCCTGACACTGCACCAATTCAGAAAGGACCTCAAGACCTTGCTCTTCGAATAACCCCAACGGAGCTACTCACACCCCCCCTCCCTCAGCGCCTTTAGACCCTCACGGGTGAGTAGTGCGCTCTACAAAACCCTGATTGATTAATTGAGCATATCCCTCTGTTTATAAGCATTTATTTGTACTCTAAATATGTACCTATGTGTGTTGCTTTGTATAAACGTGTAGAATTATTATGTTTTAAAAAAATATAGCTATTCATTAGTTCTGCTTAACAAATGTACATATTACTGAGAGTTACATTATTCTATGTTTTTAACATGTATATAAGTGATTGCATAAATAAGTAAATCTTTTATCATAACTATTTATCTACAATTGCTTCACTGTGGAATTACTAAAAAAATATAAATAAATAAATAATATTAATTTAAAGTACAACAACACTTGAATGGCAGAGTTTATTTAATGCACCTTTAATCTGCATATACTACCTTCCTTTATGCATCTATATCCCTTCCATGTACTTATGGATCTATATATTTATTACTTTTCTTCTAATTCAGCATATCCAATGCACTACCCTATTTCTCACCCTATACCTCTATCAATATATCCTATACCTCCACACTCTTACATCACAAACCCCATACAACTACTATGAACCCCAAAATAACCCTTTATGGACTCTTCCCTACTCTACCCCTCCTTGTATCATCTCAAACCTCTTTTACTATTCCGATCTCCCAAAACAAGCCTTTCTAAACCCTTCCCCTCCACCTCCCCTTTATTCATCCCAAGCCTCCTCCTGCTATGAGCTCCAAAACATCCCTCCACTATCCTTTTCAATCCAAATAACGGACTAACATGTCCACCACTCAAATTACGCTAGCGCAGGTGAGGTTTGCAGAAGGTTTTGTGGCGCTCTACAGAAGTACACTTGAAAGTTGTCGTGAACTTATTTATGTGCGGTGCTTTGAGGTGGAGAGATCACCCATTCCCCAGTTGGACGACCAAAATCACCCAGTTTATACAAAAAATTGGTTTCCCCAGCACAAGCTAATGTCAACATGTATTACATAAATAAATGATATCAACAATTCTTGTCTTTCTTTGTATTTGTTAGGTTTATTCTCATATGTTCTGGTTTAGTTCTTTTTTTAGCCTCTGTTTAGCCAACACGTGTTTCGTCGCCCATGGGTAGAGGCCGCGACTTCCTCAGGGCTGTTTCGTCGGTATGGTTAGTGTTATCTTTTAACCGGTTGTTTGTCAAAGCGTACTCGCTGGGACGAAGGATGGCTGCACGAGCAAACACTCGGAAGGCGGTTAAACTGATGACAACAAATAATAAGGGATAATACTGACACGATTGGGAGAGAAAAAGTAACGAAGACAAGGAACTATTTGGGGAAACCGGGACGGAATTACAACCGGCTAAAAAAAGAACTAAACAAGAACATATGAAAACCTAACAAATACAAAGAAAGACAAGAATTGTTGAGATCTGTTATTTATGCACCACTCAAATTAATTTCATATTTCACTATACTGATTAACCACTAATACTTTATGGGTTCCGGAGTAGCGTGCTACTCGCCGAAAAAGTATTTCAACACCTCATCAGGGGTAGCAAGCACTATATAAATGCAAACCTTTTTCCCTCTTCTATCCCTCCACTATCCTTCTCAATCCAAATAACTGACTAACATATCCACCACTCAAATTACTTTTGTTTTTCACTATATTAATTCACCACTGATCCTTTATGGGTTCCGGAGTAGCGTGCTACTCGCAGAAAAGGTGCTTCAACACCTCGTCAGGGGTAGTAAGCACTACATAATTGCAATTACAATACAATCTGCAGCGCTGGAAGGGGCAATGGGTGTTACAAGCTTCAGTGGCCTCCCGATCAGAGCCCTGGCACTTATGTTTTTTACAAATTAGGCACTGACAGCAGGCCTGGACCCACAAAGGCTCATTCCACATGGGCAATCGAAGCGCACTATTTTACCCAGAACATGCGGAAAAGCCTGTCTCACCGCGATCAGATCACTAGGGAAGCAGCGTCGGGGGTTCACCACACTGTACCCGGGTCAAGTGGTAAAGCCCTCCTTACCCATGTAGAGCCCCTTTAGGCCAGTTGCAGTTGGTTGGAACCAAATTATACCTGAAATATGCAGCAAAGCCTGGCTGACACCCCATCTCACTAGGAACGCGACAATGAGGAGCAGAAGCAGCGCCACGCGTGCCCAATCTAACGTACCCTGCTGCTTAAGCCGCATTATACGTTGGCGATAAGTACCGGCGAAGTCTGGAAACAAGGTTTGGCTGTACCCAACATCATGCATTCCTAGAACTAGAAAAGTGTTGGACAAGAGCCAGGCCCTCAAAAAATGTCACCAGATTCCTTCTCCAGTGCAAGCTTTCCCTCCCTAGTTATACTTTTAATGAAAGAAAGAACAGGAAGACAGAGCTGGGATGAACCTCTGGGCACCCTGCTGTGTATGACCAACCCACCCCCCACCTGTGAAGCAGAACATTCCTCCCCTGTATGTACTCAGGGTGGATCCTATCACAGAACTTGCCCATTTCTCAACCTCTGAATTCGCGAATCATCAAAGAGCAAGTACAGGAGTGCGCTATGTTATTGCCATCTGTATAGTATTTGCAACCATTAAAGTTATGTTACAACTAGTACAAGTGCAGAAGTTCAGAGTTGAGCCCAAGCTCACACAAAGCATCGGTGGTTGAAATTGCGCCTGTGCTTGCGGTGAACCACCCAAACGTGACCGGAGGGGGTAAGGAAGAGAGAGTGTTGTGGAAGGTTCTAGAACTAATGCTCTCCTTTTTGCCAGTCATCAGCCTCTATGTAGATGCAGACAGGTGCCTGGTTGAGAGTCTTTCACAGACATAGTATTTATCAGAAAAGGTAGCAGCTGCCCCAAGTCAACCCCACTTGTCCCCGCGATCTTCATGGGGAAGGACCACCTGAACATCGCAGGATGAAGCAGACACATTGATATAAATGGATGTTACCATGAAAAAGAGTGTCCATCCTCAATCAAAGAGGTGGGGTTAGAGGCTGTGTCACCTATACCCAGAACAAGCAGCTGGGTCTGCCTCACTCACTTCTACACCGCCTGCTCGTCCTGTCCTGTCCTATCATCATGAGCAAAAAGGAAGACCTGGACTCGAAGTAATGAATATTACTGGGAAGTAATCTGAGAAACTGCGCACATCCAGTAACACAACTGTGTGTGCAACATCGCATTCCAGGGGCGAACGCACCATGAAACTGAGACAAACGCACACTGAATAATGCAGAGACGATAAAGTCTACTCGACTTTGCCAGAGACACCTATGCAGATACACACAAGCACACCGGCTCAGCCACACTGGCCCTTTGTACAGCCAGGCCCCTGAATCTAAACACAGCTGCACACACTCAGCAGGCCTTTCTTCATGTGGTTGCAGGGCCCGCCCTCGCAGCTCGCCAAGAAGAGAGACGTAAACCAACATTAATAGAAACAAGATGTCCGCGCATGAGTCCTCCTCCGCCTGGGGTTGTTTTGGTGGATGCAGGGTAGGTTGGGCTCTCTTCATTGCAGCATGTGTTGCTTCTGTATACTGCATGTGTATGTTGCCTGAATGCGCGTTGCACGTATGTTTGCTATTTCTCTCTGGCATCGGAAGGTGTGAAACCGCAGAATATGGCCATCACTGTGCTTCCAAAAAGTTTAGCATCATTCTTCAGAATACAAGTATCAACGTACTACAGAATGCACCTTTCTGTGTGACAAAACTGTTCTATGTGCATAGAGCATGCGCTTCTTCGTCCGACAGGATATGGCCATCTCTGTACCCGGAAGTATGTATTTTTGTGCAGCAGGGTGGGTCCTCCCTGGCGCCTAATAATTAGGGCTCCCAGTTTTATGGTATTATGCTTTTTTTAACATTTCAGTCTGTGTTTATCCATATTTGTTTTTTGTCCATTTTATTGTTATTTGTCCATATTTATTTTATGTTTTGAGAATAAATGTAGTCATAAAATGGTATATTTCCAAATGTATTTAACTGATACACATGCACTCATACACTGATGCCTTTCGTGTTTTAACAAATTAAGCAGCCAAATATAACAAAACACTACACAGACAGGTAAATATTAGCATTATATACAAATATATGTTAACATATGCCTGTATTTAAAGGAATTTCATCCGGCTTTTAAATCTCAATGGTGTCTATCTGCTAAGGAGTTGGTCTGAAATTCATAAAGGAAAACAAAGAAAGTCACTCTTAAGAAGTAACATTTTCTGTATTTTTCTGCTTTTAAAAATAAATATAGACAGGAAATAGATTGTTTTCTGTCTGTGTTTATTTGTAAAAATGGAAAACTGTAAGCCTTACTTATAATCTGGACACCCATGTCCACGTGCGCCCAGGAAGAAGCCTGGTTGTGGCCAAATTTGGATACAAGAGTAGGCAAAAACAAGCTCAGCTGTGGGGGAAAGTAAATTCAACTGTGTTTGAGAATAAGCTCCAATGGGAAGGAGTCTGTTAGACTTGGCCCTTTTTGCAGGGTCATCCCTGAACTTTTTGCCTTCCTCCTACTATTTTTTCTGACCTGGTTTTGGTGGTTTTAGGACTCTGGGCACTTAATCACTGCTGTCCAGTGTAAAGTGCATGTGCTCTCTATGGTAAAACGTGGTAAGATTGGTCTACACCTGTTTGGCGTATTTAATTTACCTATCAGTCCCCAGTAATGTGGCATCTCATATACCCGGGGCCAGTAAATTAAATGCTACTGGTGGGCTTGCAGCGCTGGTTGTGCCACCCACCAAAGTAGCCTTTCAAACCTGTCTCAGGACTCTGCCATTGCAGGGCCTGCACGCGCAGTTTACTGCCGCTGTGACATGGCACATAAAGTGGTTGCCGCGTCTGTGAACCCCCTTTTACTACATATTAGTCAACCCTAAGGTAGGCCCTAGCTAGCCCTATGGGCAGGGTGCGCTGTAGGTAAAAAGTCGGACATGTGCCGTAACTGTGTGGCATGTCCTGGTAGTGACAAACAGCCATTTTGGTTTCTCACTACTGTGAGGCTGCCACCTCATAGGAATGCATTGGGGATTCCCTGATATGTGCTTCAGTGGTAATTCCTGAACTGAGAGGAGTAGAGTGGTCAGGTTTGGTATGTTTGGAATAGTGATGATAAATGCTGCGTAATGGTGTTCGCAGATTTAGTATCACTATTTTAGAAATGCCACTTTTAGAAGTGGGCATTTCTGTGTGCTATGTGTCTTTGTGCCTGCCTGTTGTGTATTGCATGTCTGGCTCTGGAGTGACAGGGGCTGGGGAGGTGCAGTGGCTCCAGAGGGGCTGGGTGAGTCAGGACTAGGCTGAATAGGCCCATCTGCATTTGGAGTGGTGGGAGGAGTAGCACCTGGGCCTGAATAGGACAGAGCCTACCTCACACAATGCTGGCTCCGCCCCCCTGTTGTGTGTCTGGGGCCAGGACCTACACTGACAAAGGAGGCTATTGTGCACATGTGTAGGTGCCCCCAGAACTGGTTTGGACCGGGCACAGAGCCCTGTGCAGGGGGAGAACAAAGACCTTTGCCATATAAATATTGGGGCTGGGATCCCATCCATGTAAGGTGCTGAAGTGCTTACTGGGACTGGACTGACGCCACCAGGAGGAACAACCGTGGGACCCAGCTGCTGCCCCTCTGCTGGGAGACCCCACGTGCTGGCCTGCCCGTGCCCAGCTCTGCCCTTGTGGACTTGGGGGCAAAAGAGCGCTGCCTCCAGGAGAGGGACAGGCTGAACTCTCATGGATTGTGCCCTCTGAACTGGAATGCAGGCGGAGTGCTTTGGGCTGCATCGTTTTAGTAAGCGCGCCTTGGGGAGCACTGAGAAACCTCTTGTTCAGAGGGGTTGGCCCCCGCTGCAGCGGCGTGCGGGGAGTGCTTCAGGAGTCCTTTAGTGCGAGCCTCTGGTGTGGGCTCGCGTTGCCGCACCCCCGAAGCGCGTTGTGGGCATTTTTTTTTCATTCCTCTGCTGAGCCCGAGAAGTGGACTCAGGCTTCAAGTGTGGCGAAAGCAGCCGCCAACGCGACCAGGAAGTCAGGCGCCCGTTGCCTGATTGTGGGCGAGGCTGACTTGAAAGGAGAAGCCAACCACAAACCAGAGGGTGGAGGCCGGAAAGGAAGTCGGGCACGTCTGTGCCTGGGTGAGGGCGGAGCTCCCGTGTTGCCGGTGGGAGCCCCGTGTGCTGAGCCTGTTTGTAGGTGGGTCCCCTAACGTGAGGAGACAAGCAGGAGGCAGCAGAGCCTCACGGCCTCCCACCAGCTGGGTGCCGCCGGAGGTCTACCGCAAAGAAGTGGAGAGGCGGAGACTTCGCTCCGAGCCTTTCCGCCTAGAGGGACCTGCCTGGAGGACGACGGCTGCCACTTATCCTGCTCAGCCCCTGAGGAGTGGCGAGTGGGGCTCAGCCTTTTTTTTGGTGTGTTACTTCCACCCGGGCCGCGGTGGTGACGGGCCCCGCAATTCTAGCATTGTGCAGCTGCGCCACGGGGTCGCGGGCAGCTGTCCCCTTACCGGGTGATGGAAGCATTACTGCAGCTGCATCGGCAGCCAAGGGGCCAGTTTGGGGGCCTCGTGTTGAGAGGGGTCCCAAGTGCATTGTCGCCTTCCCAAGGGAGGGGGAAGCGGAGATCCCTATACTCCACATTGAGTGGAGAGTTACTGCCATCCTAGGGTCCGAAGTACTGTTACAGGACTTACTAATGATGGGCAGTGATGGTGCATGGGCACCCAGATGTATTTACATACAGTGCTATGCGGAGCACCTATGTATGCAGTGATAGTGATGCACTGCACTGATAATGTTTACCCAATATGCGGTACCAGGGGATGTTAGGTTGTTTACGCCTAATATGTTATGTGGAGTCATGCTATGATGTTCAGGCCTAATGTAATTAGGATGTTTGCCTAATATGTTTATGCCGTACTGACATGGTTATGGTCTTGCTAAGGTGGCTATGCATAATGTGTTTAGGCCTAAGGTGGGCCCGAGGTAATTATGTTTTGCATAATATGCTACCCTAGGTCCTGCTATGATGTATGCATAATGTGCTTATGCTGAGGGTACTATTGCCAATAGGCACTGGTTGTTTTGTTTTCACTACCTGCGAGTTGTGATATGACAGTGGCCCGATTGGCCCGGTAATGTATATAATCCCCTGTAAAGTCATACCTAGTGCCTGGTGGCACAGTATATATATGTGATTGCATTCTAATGTGTTTTATGAATAATACAAAGGCTATTTTTTCATATAACCTTGTGTGGAGTTTCTTTGGGGTGTGCCTAGTGTGTCGCTGCTGTGTGTGTGTGTGTTGCGCAAACGCTTTACACATTGCCTCTGGGATAAGCCGGACTGCTCTGCCAAGCTACCAAGGGGGTGAGCACGGGTTATCTTCGGTGTGTAACTCCCTTGCCCCGACTAGAGTGGTGGTTTCTGCCTGGCTCAGGCGCTTGCCCTACCCAACCAGAAACCCCATTTCTAAGAGTCTCACTGTAGTAGGGAATAAGAACCGATGTGCCACAAAAATACCCCAAATGTGCCAGAAAATAAGGGCCAGCGCTGTCAGTAAATAAACCCAAATGTGGCAGACAATACACCCCACAGTGCTGGAGATTAAAGTCGACGGTACCAGAAAATTAGTGGGACTGTAGGGTCAAGTTAATCTCGGACAGTGGGAATGGGGCCTGCCCAGATACTCTCCTGGGTCATTTCTTATCTTCTCTGCAGGTCTAGCTGACAAGGGTACAACCCCATAACCACTATGATGACTTCTGTGACGGAAAAACCCGTCCAATGGCAAATGGAGGCCAAGATCCTACTTGCTCTACCACGCTGGAGACATGGGAATCGTCGTTGGGCCACATTCCAACATCACATTTTGGTCTAAAATCTCAATCTTTACTCCTTTGGATCGAACAAGATCTGAATATTTAGGCAGCCACCGAACACTACTTGAGAGACAGCTGCAATAACTTACCCCACTTTTCCGTGCACAGCTGAGGAGTGATGCGGCACTTGAGCTGCATTCAGTCTGCCAACACGCAGTCTCAACAAGTAGGAGTTCCCACTTAACAGGTCCCGTCTCTATTCCTCTGACCACCTGCTAGCCCCTTGGATTGTCATTTCATTGCACCACGCCAAAGGTTTTGCCAAGGACCTGGAGTCACAAGAACCACCTGAGAGCCACATTGTGGAGCATTTTGGTACACGTAGGATCCCTGAACCCTTACCTTGTACTATGCCAGGGGCATAACTTGGTCAGTAAGACAAGGGGGGGGAGGGGGGCGGGGGTTTGAGCCTCAGATTTCCCAATAATCATGCTGGGACATCTTGATAAAACACATATGAGAAGCAGGACATGAGGGTGGCTTAAGGGGCAGTGGAAAGAGAGGAGAGTGCATTGTTCGGGATACTTAAAACACAATATTTTTCAAACTAATGAACATTTTTAAGACCTTCAAAACAGAGACTAGAGAGTGTTTGTGTGCTTTTGTCAGTGTGGGCATTTAAAAATCCCAGGTAAAATCCGGCAGGCACCCGACTGAAAGCACTGGCACCCAACTATTTACTACAGAATACATTTTTACAAACACCCCTGTACTATGCTTGGTTTAGTATACTAAAGATCAGATTTTGCCACAACCTCAATATATTTATGAATCTCGTGTATTTGATCTTCCTCGTTGGAATTAATTATAAAAATATATATTTTATTCAGTGGTGCACGTCAGAAAATAATAATAGGAAATTGGGAAGCCCTGTGAATGGAACCAATTACAGGTAGGAATAATTAATACCGTCCAACGTCAAGGAAAATCCCTTCCCTCCTGGAATGCTAATCTGGAAGCAATTTAGGGATTTATTGCATAGGAAAACCGCAGCTTTACAAGTCTCTCAGTTCCGGATAACACGTGTTTTTAAAGGCTCTCCGGGTTGCAGAGAGGCATCCCCCCTTTTCAAGGACGTGGCAAACAAGAGCACATCCTTGTTCAAATAGTGCAAACTGGCACATTGTTGTTCAAATAGTGCAAACTGGACCACCCTTGTTCAAATTGTGCAAACTGGACCATCCGTGTTCAAATGGTGCAAACTTGCACATCCTTGGTCAAATGGTGCAAACTTGCACATCCTTGTTCAAATAGTGCAAACAAGGGCACATCCTTGTTCAAATGGTGCAAACTGGCAAATCCTTTTTAAATGGTACAAGATGGACCATCCTTGTTCAAATGGTGCAAACTTGCACATCCTTTTTCAAATAGTGCAAACAAGGGCACATCCTTGTTCAATGGTGCAAACTTGCACATCCTTGTTCATATAGTGCAAACAAGGGCACATCCTTGTTCAAATAGTACGAGCTGGACCATCCGACAGAGCTCAGCGCAAAAAGAACCAGAGCTGTACGGGAACTAGTCCCGGTGAGGATACTTGGGGAGGAAATAGAGGTAGGAGGTAGGCCGGTTTCTCACCTAGTCTGAGGTAGTTAGTGTTCCTTGAAGAGGTGAGTTTTGAGTTTCTTCATGAATCGTTGTTGGGTTGGTGCTGTTCTGATGTCCGAGAGGATGTTGTTCCAGCTCCTGTGAGCCTACGCTGAGCCGGCTTGTTTTCTCCGTCCTGAAATGTTTAGTATCTAATCGGTCAATGTTGGAGCTTCTTGTCTGCAGTTGATCTCCAGATATTGCCGGAAGTCAGAAGTGCCCATCGCATGCCCTTTGATACCTGGTGGCATCACACGGTTGACTCCTCATCCCACTTGTAACCAATCACCAGCCTCCCTCTTGGCCCGTAGTGATTACAACGAGTCAAGGATTGGAAGACACAGGAACTAAACAGAGCTTTTGGAGGCCTGTTTACTTTCTGTCCATGCTTCTGTCTTCATGAAGAGTAAGATTGGGGGTAGCAAGGTATGCCAGGTGAGAGAACCTGTAATTGGCATGCATGCCTGGCACCATCATGGGCACAACTGGGTTCCAAGTCCAATAGCTGGCTTGGTGATTGACACTGGGACAGCAGAACACTCCTATCTAGGTGGCCTTAGATCACATCTCTTGGCTCAATCGTGCATGACACCGCTCCAAGCCACCTAGCTGGCCAAGTGCTGGGACCTCAAGGGTACACCCATCCAGGCGACCTGGACACATGCCTATCCTGGCACCTCTACCCTTGCACTAACCATCAGGGAGGAGTTAACATTAACCTACCTCACCCACGTAGGACTACATCAAGGCACCATAGTAGGCGAAGACTCCTCAAAACTAAGAACCGCTAGAAGCCAAGCAACGGACAACTGTGCAACCAGCAGAATGAAACAAACGTGATGTCCTCTGGTACAAGCATCCACGCATATTTATTTATTTGAGGAGTTTTATATCGCACACATGACCCATCAGGGTATCAGAGCGCTGTACATAAAGCAGACAAGTCGTATATAAAAGGAGTTCCAAACAGATTCATAAAAGGATCCAGGCACCATTCAATAAAATCAGTTATTAAACAATACATGTTTTCTGCAACCTCGCTTGCCCCATGTCAACATAACTCACCTCTACACATTACAAAACACAACCAAAAACAACATCAATAGGACCACTTTGACTTCAGTCAGTGCGGATCCCAAAACCTTAAGGAGTGACCAGATTTCAAAAGGACTTCAGGATAATACAAATGGTGGAAATGCACTACACAAACGCACCTAACATAACACAATGCCAACGTGAAAAAAGTATCTACAACTAATTATTAATTATTTAACTGCGGCCAATTGCTTGAATCCAGTGCAGTAGTAAATTTTCCAGCCGCTTGCTGAGTAGACACGCCTGTGCTGGTGCAAAGGGGCTGTTGTCAATTGCTGCGGGAGAGGGACAGCATTAAATCTTTTCCTTGTTCGATCTGCCATAGAGCAGCACGTGCACACTGGCCTGCAGTAACATGAGGAATATTCAAGGCACTTTTACGCCTCTCCGAGGTACAGTCCTGTCCTCAACAATGGATCTTTCGCCCATTGGACAGTTTGTCCTTGCCTATGTTAGGTGTATTTGTATAATGCACAACTCACCCGGGAGGGTATCCTGGCGCTGACGAAGGAGCTGTAAGGGATGAGCCAGGGTGGGTGAAGAGCGGTCTTCAGTTTCTTGCAGAATTCAAGAACTGAGGAGGCAGCTTTGATGTGCAGGGACAGGTCGTTCCAGGCTTCAGGAGTGAGGTAGCAAAAGGCATGACCGCCTGATCTGGTTATGTGTATGCGGGGGTGTCCAATAGGTTTGTGGGAGTTTATGCGTTGTTGAGGTGCACGAGGCCAACATTGTGTAAGGCTCTGAATGTGTGCATGAGGTGTTGGAAGAGTACTCGTTAGGTCTCGCCTACGCAGCGCGCATGCGCTGCATAGGAGGGCCTTTAGCCGTCGCTCTGCAAATTTTCAAGCACACACTCGTGCTTGTGGCGGCATCCACCTTGCGGGAGCGAGCAGGGGCGCGCCACAAGCACGAGTGCAGTGCTTGAAATGAGCAGACTGAGCACGCACCACTCCCGGGCTCACCTCCTGCTCCCCCTCTCTCTCACGCAGATAAGCAGAACAAAAGCAATTCTAAAACAGAGCTGTTTTTCAATGCTCATGTCTGCCTCTGAAACCGACCTTGGTTTGCATTGTATAGTTTATTAATGTTTCCACATCAGAAACATGTCAGAAAGGTTTCGCTGTTGTTTCACCAAATCTTTTATTTCATTACTGACAGAAGGTTCATAACTTGAACACACTTCAGTTTAATTCTGTTGGGACTCTGCTGTTCCATGAAATCTCCTAGATTCCGAGTTTTGTGACTGCATGCATTTAACGTCTTGTCTTGTGACAGATGACATTGACATAGACTCCATGTGGTGTAAATTAAGTTAATTCAGGCTGCTGACTGGCACACGCGAGGAGCTGAGAAATACAGCCAGGTTTCACAAGACAAGTCAGTACACAAGATTTCACCGAGCGCACACGCACCTGAACAAACTGGGCGTCTAGATAAAAGGAGCTTAAACGGACTGAACACCGGAGGCAAACTTGTTTCTTTTCTTTGTGAGCCACTCTCACTGCAGGCACGACGTGTTTTTTTTTATTAAAGGAGGATTGCGCTTTAATGCGCTTTAAATTTTATTGTATCTAATATTCGGCCTCTTTCTGCTCTCCCATGTGCCCCCTTCAAGATCCTCTTCTCCATCCGCATTCTGCCAGCACCCTCCTACCCAATAGTCGTCCACCACCACCACCACGTCCACCACCACCACGTCCACCACCACCACGTCCACCACCACCACCACGTCCACCACCACCACGTCCACCACCACCATGTCCACCACCACGTCCACCACCACCACCACATCCACCACCACCACCACGTCCACCACCAACAGGTCCCCCACCACGTCCACCACCACCACGTCCACCACCATGTCTACCACCACCACGTCCACCACCACCACCACGTCCACCACCACGTCCACCACCAACACGTACACCACCACCAACACGTACACCACCACCACCACGTCCACCACCACCACGTCCACCACCACCACGTCCACCACCACCACGTCCACCACCACGTCCACCACCACGTCCACCACCACGTCCACCACCACGTCCACCACCATCACCACGTCCACCACCACCACCACATCCACCACCACGTCCACCACCACGTCCACCACCACCACACCACGTCCACCACCACCCCCACGTCCACCACCACATCCACCACCACCACCACGTCCACCACCACCACCACCACGTCCACCACCACCACCACCACGTCTACCACATCCACTGCCAACACCACCGCCACGTCCACCACCGCCACGTCCACCACCACCACGTCCACCACCACCACGTCCACCACGTCCACCACCACCACATCCACCACGTCCACCACCACCACATCCACCACCACCACATCCACCACCACCACCACGTCCACCACCACCACGTCCACCACCACCACCACCACCACCACGTCCACCACCACCACCACGTCCACCACCACGTCCACCACCACCACCACCACCACGTCCACCACCACCACCACGTCCACCACCACGTCCACCACCACCACCAACCGTGACAGGTAAAGTGTCACTGGAGGGCAGGGGTAATAGGAGTGTCAACCCCGGCTGTACATGGAACATTTAAGGATGCATTGGGTGCGAGAAGACGGGAATAGGGGCTAGAAGTATTACACCAGACCCAAGATACATTTTGAAGAGGCGCAATATCACAGGGGCTCCTGTAAAAGCACTTGCAGCATCTCTACCTCACAGTGGCATACCTGCACGAGCCACTCACTCAAAACAAGCATTTTTATAGCCAATAGGTCTCGCCTTTGGGACCTTATAAGTGTTTAGCCATGAAACACTTGATGTTGTTGCACCAAGGATATTGTGCTGGATAACTAAACACTTATAAGGTCCCAAAGGCGAGACCTATTGGCTATGCCAATGCTTGTTTTTGGATTGGAACCAGTAGAGCTGTTTGAGGTGCGGGGTGATGAGAGTGCAGGGTGGGAAGTCGAGGGTGATCCTGGCCGCAGAGTTGTTTACGGTCTGGAGTCTTTTGGTCAGTTGAGCATGGATTCCAGCATAGAGTACGTTACGTAGTCCAACTTGCTGATGAAGAGGGCTTCTGGCAATGATGGAGAGTCTTAGTCATTTAAAAGGTTTTTCCTATTCGAATTGTCCCATGCAGGCGTCCTTATACGTTCGTCACCACTGACACCGGCATGACAAGAGCATGTGCTTTATAGCGGCTTCTGGGTGAGCTTTCATTCAAGGGGCCTCAGTGTCTAAAGTTTTTGCAAAGACCTACTCAAAAACAGTCACATCCCGAACATTGCCCTCCAGAAATGTTAACAAGTAATCTAAACTGACTACCAGACATGAGTTCGAATATTAAATTAACCCAGTCCTTCAATAAATTAAAAGTGAGTTTGGCTGCATTTTTTAATTTAAAAAAGGCAAATTTTGTGTAGGTTTTTTTCCCCACATGTTCACACTTGTAAAAATTAGGAGGGGGGAGGGTATAGACGACCGGAGTGAGCAATAAAGAGCTTCAAGCTCGAGTTCTCTTGTTGCATTACAAGGTAAAATCTAACCATGTGTCCCAGAAATCAAGTGAAAAGTACTTGCAACTGGGCATAGCAGCAGGGTACTATTTCAGAGACCTCGAGGGGTCCTATGCTTGGCTTTTTCCATTATTCATACAGGACTACAAGTACCAGAATGCAAAGAAAAATCAGAAATGGATGAACAACTTAAACCTTCCATGGGACAATTTAAGATTACGTGTGAAGTTGTCAAGATTCAGAGCCTAATCAAAAGCAGGGCTGTGTCACCAGCGTCTTATGGATGGACATGGGGTTCTAGTGACTAAACTGCAGACTTTGGAACCAGGGATGGTGGTTTCAGATGCCAACCTCTGCGGCTGGTGCAACATCGTGTGATTCTGGCAAATCCCTTGATCTCCCTGTGCCGAAAAATGTGCAATGTCTTACAATTGTGCAATTCAAAAATGTAAATCCCTACTTTTTGTACGTGATTTTGTATCATCTTCCAAATTCCCACCATAATGTACAGCGCTACCTTGCTTACCAGTTAGGGTCGGCGCTATGTAAATGCAAATACATACGTACTTCTTAGGGTACTAAATGTTACTGTAACCATAAAAACCGTATTTATGAAAGTGGCAAGACACTCTCTTTGTAAGCATCGTGGCAAACGTTGGGGGAGGGTGGAAAGATTTGCAAGAATCGAGTTATATTAATTTTATTTATTTTTCCCCCTCAGAATCAGAAGGTGTCACAACTTCCTGGTTTTTGTTGTTTGTGAAGCAGTTGAACAGACAATGTCTGCAAACACATTATTTTCAAATGCTCCAGCTCTCAGTGAACAGTGTTTCTAGAGTGGGTTTACACTACAGTGTCACACCATCTCCTATAATAGGTGTTGATGTAATGTAGGTACCTTTAAAAATTAAAGTGAGTAACTAGGGTATCCAATTGGAGTGCAATTTTACTCGAAGCCCTGAGATTGCAATATGAAATACCCCACCACACACTGCCTAGTAACCACCATCTCCCCAGTAATCCGAGAACAGGCCATTCAATTGTTAATTACACGTAAGCTGTGCTAGTATGAACAGAAAATAAGCATTGGCAAAGCCAATAGGTCTTGTCTTTGACATATATTGGCTTTGCCAATGGATTTCAGCCATTCGCTACTCATCTGGAAAAAGTCAATAATTTGTTTACAGATGCCCACATCATTTTGTAGGCATGCGCACCATGCACGTGTACCCACAAGATGACAAGGATGCTTTTTTTGGTTTCCAATCCGAGTTGGATCAGTAACTAAAAAGAAAAAAAACACGGCTGGAGGGGCGCGGAAGTAAACTGGGGGACGCGATAACACTGGGGATAGAAACAGGAGGGGCAGAGAAGCACACGGTGAGACAAAGCAACCTGGGGGAGGGGAGCACAGAAGCACACAATGGGACAGAGCAACACCGAGACAGGGAGCACAGGAGCACACAGCGAGACAGAGCAACACGGAGACAGGTGGGGGAAGCAACACCTGCGACAAAAACACCTCGGGTGGGGTGGAAAACCAGACGGCGAGAAAGAGCAACATGGAGAATGGTTGGGGTGGTGGATGGAGATCACAGAAGCATGCGGCCAGACAATGCAATACGGAGAAGGCGGAAGCACAGTAGCACACAGTGAGACAGGACAACAGATGGATACGGGGACAGAGAAGTAGACTGCAAAACAGAGCAAAACTTAGACGGGGTGGGGTGGCAAAGAAAGACACAAGAGCGACAGCTGGATAACACATGCACTCTCGTAGAGTGCTCAACTAATTAGGGCTGGGGTGTATTTGGGAGGATCCGGGGTCTAGATCTAAATCGATGGTTCCTCGTCTTAAAAAAAAGGTTCTGGGAGCATATGGAATCTCGAAGTGTAGAAGGCTTTGCACATGGTACTTTAACCACTAGTTTTTTCAACTTTAAAGGAGGGTTTGGTTTTGAACCATACATAGATGACATAGAACCCCCACAGGCAAAAGCTTTGTACATTCAATTTAGACTTGGGGCTCTACCTCTAAATTCAAGGAGAAGCGCATGGGGAACTGTAGCTGTAACATCATTTTGTCCTACATGTCACACTCGATCAGAGACCCTCGATCATTTTCTCTTCTGTTGCCCCACCTACGATGACTACAGGAAAACTTGGATAGCTCCAGTCTGTCGTCTACTGTCGTTTACATGCCCCAGTGAAGCACTACGTATTTTTAGATCTGACACCACAAGATGGCTCGTCTTTGCAATATCGAGATTTTTGTTGTATGCATGGTGGAGAAGGTCAAAACTGTTTAAAAGTGTTCTTGGAAATACGATTGGTTAATGTATATTAATATAGTTTCAGGGAATTGAATCATGAATTTTATATGGTACTGTTATAGTCTGTCTTTTACATGATTTTTATGAAATATTGTATTTTAACTTTTTTATGGTTTTATACTATGAACTGTTTTAAACTCTGTAAATGATCATATTTTTGATCGAATAAAGAATATATATATATATATATAATACATGCACTCTCGTAGAGTGCTCAACTAAAAAAGAAAAAAGTAGTACCAAAAGAAACAAGCAGTGTAAGGACACAATAATGAGTCCATGCTCCAGGGGAGAGACAATCTCACGATGGGGAAGTAAAAGCATAAAAAGATACCCCATTCTGCCCCTCCCCCCCCCAAAAGATAGCACAGTTCCACCAGTGATTAACAAAGCAGTTTCATTCTACTCGGGAAACAGCCTTTACAACGTGGGCATTACAGCATAATGCCTTTACCACGCATCCATTACCATGCAATGCCTTTACCACGAATATCCCTTTACATTGCAAAGTAAGTATATATAAGGTAAGTGTGTGTTCTTTTGTATATTTAGGGGTTAGGGATGGGTAGGGCTATTGGGTGGTAAGGGTGTTTCTAGGATTTATAAGGGAGTAGGGTGGTAAGGTTGTTTTTAGGGTTGGGTAGGGGTATAGGGTGTTATTAGGGTTTAGAGTGAGTAGGGGTATTTACAAGGAGGTGAACAAGGAGAATCCTACAATTGACAGAGCGATTCCATTATTTTGGAGCCGGTTTCATAATGATCCGCTCTCGATAAAATAAGGAGATGTCCAGAGCTGCTTCACCTGGTTCCCTGGCATTTGAACTAGGGCAAAGCTGGAGATCCCTAGGACATCACGTGAACATGCGTGAGTGAAACCACATTTTCGCTCCGGTCATATCCAGGTTCTGTTTTCCCTCAGGTCACCCCAGATCCCGTTTTTCGCTCAGGTCACCCCAGATCCCGTTTTTCGCTCAGGTCACCCCAGATTCGCTCCACTTCACATCTTAGTACAGCCGAAGGCCTTCAGAAAGCTCAACAAATGTACAGCGCCATGAAGCCCCACACATGGCAGCATTCCACTGCAGAGATGCCAAGTAACTACGTCATAAGGGCTGGTGTAATCCGAGGAGCTTACGGCCATGTCTGGATGCGTTATACAGGTAGGGTTACACCTGGTTGGATTTTTACCAGCCTAGTCTGTACTTTTGAAGTCCAGGCCGGTAAAATACTTGGAAAAGCAGTGAAATCCGGTATTTGTTCACTTCTGAAACATAAACCTAGAACGACAATCACACACAGAAATCAGTTAAAAGAATTTGAGAGCTGCCCAAATAGTTTCAGAACAATTATTAGAGCAAACAGAGGGACAATTGCCATGGTACAAAGGCATCCAGACATTTTTACAAGAATGCTTTTTCACCTACCATTGCTGGCGGTTCCAGAACATTTAAACGTAAACAAATGGCTGGTATTTTTGTTTTCTTAGAAAGGTTGCAACCCTATCCAGCTAACCCCGGTGACTCAGCTGTGGGTGTGCACGGATTTCACCGTCCAGTGTTTGCAAATGTGAAAAACTTGGCAACTGCAAAAAAGTAGATTTCATTTCCCAGTCAAACATACTTTTTTCTCACCAGCTATTTTTAAACCCTTACCAACTGTATGTTGTTGGCGTTTAAGAAAACGCCAGAGAACTGGCAACATTTCACTTTGCAAACTTCGAACAGCCCTGCCGAAGTCTCCCAGCCGTCCAGCAGGCTGCTCTGAAGAGGACGCCACAGCAGGAATAAATAGCGCTTCCCACACAAAGCAAAAACAAGCACTTGATCCGTAGGATGGCCTCCTCTGCCTTTGAAGAGGAGCAGTCCGCATTCTAACCCCAATTGGCTGGTGGCTCAGAGTGTAAACTCAGACAGCAAAAAAAGTGATGGATGGAAAGGCGTTGGCCTAGGGGACTGAACCGCTGGGAATGCCTCTGGGTGGCATTCCATTCCATCTTATTTTTAGCTCGTCTGTGCTTCTACTGAAGGGGGTTAGTCGCATGAAAATTAGTTGTGATAGTCGCCTTAAAGGAGTAGGGCAGACCCAACTGGTAGGCTACACATCATAATCTTCATCATCATCATCATGGCAACGCAGGCATGCTGTGTTACACATCATCATCTTCATCACCATGGCAACGTAGGCATGTTATTGATCAATGGCAGGGCACACTCACTGTCATTTGTGAATTACACCTCCCTCTCTCTCTCCTGCACCTCCACCTGCTCCTCCCACCCTCCACCCCAAACCCCACTCAGCACCCACCCCTCTCACATGTTGATATGGGTAGGTAGAGGGTGGCAGCAAGGGCTATCCCTTTCTGCCACTTTGGTACCCCTGGCATTGCCCTCAGTGGCGGCTCCTCCGCTAAGGTGGAGGAGCGTTTCCCCCCTCCTGCTCGCGGAGCAGTGTAAAAAACAAGAAAATGATAATAACAGAAGTTATTTCTATTACTATAATTTTGTTTTCTTTTTCGGACAGGTTGGGTGGGGCTGGCACTCTTGTGACGTCTTGGAGGAGGAGTGGTTTGCACTCCTGAAGTGCGCACGACTGCTTGGCCGGCCGTCTCAGGCCACCCAAGCAGTCATACGCACTTTGCATGTCCCCCACCAGGCTGCATTACACAGCCTGGTGAGGAACATGCAAAGCCTCCCAGTCCCCGTCTGAGCGCTGATCCACCGCACTCAGACCAATCACAATACTACTTGCAGCGTTGTGTCACAGGAGGGAGCCTATGCGCTTCCTGGTTCTGGAGAGACGACGAGGGACAGCACAACGGAGGAGAGGCGGCTGTGGACTCGGCATGGAGGTGTTTTTTTTTAAATTTTGTAATACCCCCACCCGCAACCCCCCCAACCCCACCTGCCTCTCCACTCTTGTTCTCTGCCAGCCGCTACTGATTGCCCTTTTTGCCCCTAGTCCCCAGTGTCATGAAGGCAGAAATTAAAAGAAAACAAAGTTGCAACAGACATGCATACGGTCTGAATTTTGCAGACCTAGCACGTCTCCCAGCCTCTCAGCGCCAACTCAAAGGCAGTCAAGGGGCTCATGCAGTGGCGGTGCATCCATTAGGGCGCTGGGGCGTTGCCCCACAAGCCGCCCGCGCCCGCAGCTCCTCGGCGTCTCTGAACTTAAGTAAACTCTCAGTTTACTTAAGTTCAGAGACGCCGAGGAGAACTAACTGACAATCATGTCAGTCAGCATGACGTCGGACCGCCCCACCCCTTCAGAGTCTGAAGGGGTGGGGCGGTCCGGCCTCATGTTGACTGACATGCATTGTCAGAGTGAAGACCAGGGGCAGGCAGCAGCACAAGTGCGCATGACTGGTGAAGGTCGGCGAATTTTTCTGACCAGCCCAGTCATGCGCACTAGTGCCTGCTCAGGCTGGCGGCTGCGCATTAGGAGACCGAGGGTTGATCAAAGGCTCAAACCTCGGTCTCCTAATGGGCAGGCGGGCAGCGAGTATCCCCGCTAAGCCAATCCTGGCGCTGCTGGAGCAGCGCCAGTATTGGCTGAGAGGGGTTGCCAGCACTGTGACGTGGCTGTTCCTGTAGGCGCCAACGGGACCCCGGAGCAGAGGCGGCGCGGACCCAGTAAGTTTTTATTTTATTTTAAAACTCCCCCCGGCCCCCACCCCCGCGCGACCCCCCCACCCCGCGAGTATTGCAAGCCGGGACTGGGCTCATGGTGGGACAAGAAGCATCTCTCGGACGTCAAGGGTTAAGGTTGAAGAGTGTGATGTCACTTTGACGCTCTCTAGAATTTTAGTGAAATGATACCCATGGCCTTTTAAGGGGCACACCCTATACTTTGGCGAGGGAGGAGCTAAAAACTGGAGTAACGAAATGTGTCTACAAATAATGCAAAAAACAGGATTCTCTATGCAACATGTGTTTCCCAAAAAAAAAAGCTATGACAAACTCTGCGTTGTCAGGCGGGGACGTGACACAGGCATTCGGTAGACGGTGGTCCACACGGACATGGCAGACCTATCCAGAAGGCATGGAATGTTTCCATATTTCAATTCGGCACCGCCACATGCTCAGCCCATTCCAAAATGGCAGTTCAGGGTGGCGCCACTCTCCACCACGCCCACTGCACTCCGAAATTCAAGATCCCTCCACACAGAAGGATTTACTGCACTGGGCAAGTCTGCAGGTATACAATAAAAATAAAAACAAATAGGGCAGTCGGAGGTGAGCGGCTGAGGCGGTCTCGACTCGTATGGGCAGTGGGCGGGCGGCTGCCTCCCTCCGCAATTTAGCCTGTAGTGACAGTGCTCAGTGTACGTTCTAAAGTGTGGGACTGTAATAACAGCGTCAACTGGAAAAGTTATTAGTGGCGGCCGGGAGCAGCTCTTGAGCGTATCAAACGACGCAGAAAACAGACGGCTGGGGGGCCACGGCCTACGGCTCCCCCCCCCCTTTTTTCCCTCATGGCCCTACTCGCCGGCAGTACCCGGGAGAAGAGAACCTACGCAGCACTATATCACCCGCCAACAACATAAGGGACGAGCGGAGCCTGGGATCGGCGCGAACCGCCGCCTGCAAGAGTGGGCCGAGCCATCCCAGCGAGGGCCAAGATGTCATCCACGAGGGGCCCTAAACCAGCTCAAACTAATAAACTAGATCGCTACACACTCCCTAAAGAAATGCTCCAGGACTCACAACCCAGAGACAAACCTACCGGGGAAACGGGGGGGGGGGGGCGGCCCAGAGCTCACCTTGAAAGATGTTATGGAGGCGATAACTGGAGTCAAAACCTCGCTGGAGCATAAGATAGACACGATCTCGACTGAGGTGACCCTCATTAGGGCGGATCGCACCAAAATCAGCGAAAAGGTCAAACAGGTAGAGATCACCACAGCGAGCTTGGTGGATGACACCGCGCAACTACAAAGTGAAATCCATGAATTGCAAACCTTCAGAAAACTCGCCGAAAGTAAGCTGGACGATTATGAGGGACGCCTCAGGAGAAACAACATACGTATCCTGGGAGTGCAGGAGAAAGCGGAAGGGCAGTTGCCAGACCTCTTCGTGGAAGATCTCATCCTTAATCATCTGCAACCTAAAGGCCTGGGCACATTTTTCGTAATAGAGAGGGCACACAGAGTCCCCGGGGGTCGTCCGAAACCGGGGCCCCCCCCGCCCAATACTGGCAAGGGTACTCAATTTCCAGGACAGAGATGCGATACTCCAAACCGCCAGGGTGGCCCCGCCGCTCCGCTACGAAAACGCAGAGATAACCTTTTTACCAGACTTCACGCAAGCGGTACAGAAGCAGAGACGATCCTTTTTTGCGATTAAAAAGAAATTCAGAGAGAGAGGTATAAAATACGCAATGCTGTTCCCGGCTCGGCTCCGGTGGAGGCAGAGGGAAGGGCTTGGTTTTTCGATCACCCGGAGTCCGCTGCCGAATGGCTTGAGACTCGGAGAGAAGGAGACAACGACCTTCATGGCCGCAGCGACCGGACAGACCGCCACACAAAGGGGTGAGCAGGACCCAAGGAACAGCGAGGGCTTCCCCCCCCCCTTTGTACCAGATCCGGAACAATGACAGAAACAGGTACCCGGAAACGATGATAGACTTGCACTGAATGGGGTCGCCCCCCCATTGACAAGGGGTAGAAATCTGGTTATACGACCCTTCTCCGGAGACTACACCACAGTAGTAGTAGAGGGAGGGACGGTGCGCCACACCCCTCACACTTCTTTTAGTTTACACGTTGGGCGACAGGCACTCTGCATAGTTTATAAATGGGCAGTTTCGCACCCAGAGTGCAGGGGAGCAGGGAGGGGGGTTGTTGGGTTGGGGGTTCAGTGTTAATGTATGTTGTAGTTGTTGAATCGACAAGGCAAACTGGCATCTATCAAGAGGAACCGATAAGTCACACAGGGTCCAATGAGTGCACAATGGGACACAAGGGCTAAAATTCTGAGTTGGAATGTCAACGGGCTTAGAGATAAGGTTAAGCGTAGCGTTATCCTACAATACATTAAACGACAAGCCCCTGACATTATCCTGCCAGGAAACACATTTGGTGGGAAACTCCTGTAAGGCATTAAACAGATGGGGCTACAAGTTGGTGGCGCATGCTGGTTTCGCGACTAGCTCGCGAGGGGTAGGCATAATGTTGAGAAACTCCTTTCCCCTCTCCGTGGGTTCCACATGGGCAGACGACCGGGGCAGATCTATAGGAATCACGGGACTATGGGAAGGGAGGACACTGACGCTCATGTCGATCTATGTGCCACCTGGCCTCCAGAGTGATACGTTTAAAGACCTGGGCTCAATCCTACTCTCGCTCCCAGAAGGTCTTCTGGTGCTTGGGGGCGACTTCAATTCAGTGATATCAGGCACCTTAGACTGGCATACTCCGCGGGACATTGGGCCTTCCTATAGATGGTTGCCCGACTTTATGGATGCGCTGGGACAGGTGGATGGGTGGAGAACATACAACCCAGACAGAATCCAACATACTTTCCACTCCGGGGCCCACCACAGTCTCTCCCGCATAGACTATATCCCTGCTTCCCAGGTAGCTAACATCCAAGAAATCAGACACTTGGCAAGGGGCATCTCTGATCACTCCCCGATATGGGCACAGATAGTCCTAGGTCAGACAACGGTTGGGAAAATTGCTCCCATTAATCTGTGGTACCTCCGAGACCCAGGAATCAGAAAAGCACTACTCCAAGCCATAAATCAGTACTTCCGTGACAACGAGGGGTCTGTAGTCTCCACCCAGACCCTGTGGGAGGCATTCAAATCAGTCATACGAGGACAAGCACCGTCACTGATTGCCGGGATGAAAAAAGAAAGGCAGAAAGAGATGGTAGAGGCGGAAAACGAAGTCCTCCGGCTGGAGGGAGAGTTAGAAGTGGAGGTTACACATGAAAAACTTCACACACTACAACTCAAACAAGACGAATATAAGGTGCTGGCCACCGACAGGGATAAAATTCTGGGGAGGGAAAAACTGGGTAGAATATATGACCTGGAGGATAAAGCGGGGAAGCTAATCGCTTGGCTTGATAAGGAGTGGGCTAGTAGACTGGTTCCGGTGCTAATGGATGCTGACAGCAGGTCTGTGACTGATCCACAAGAAATTGCAAACCAATTCGCCGCCCACTTTAGTGCTGTGTACTGCTCTAGTGCACCATTAACTGAGAAGGCCTCTCAGTCGCTCATGAAAGATATAACGCTCCCCACCCTGTCAGAAGACGACCGCAACTTCCTAGAAAGTGAGCTGACAAGCGACGAAATAGCACAAGCCATCAGGTCACTCCACTCAGGCAAGGCCCTTGGCCCCAATGGCATACCTATTGAATTGTACAAACTCAGGCCCGACAAATTAGCCCCATACTTGCGTGCCATGTTCGTAGAGAGCAAAGACCTGGGGATACTACCAAGGTTCCAGAGGGTGGCTACACTGATCACCATTCATAAGGAGGGAAAACCAAGGACCGACTGCGCCTCCTACAGACCGATTTCCCTACTCAATGCGGAGCCCAAAATCCTAGCTAAACTCCTAGCGAACTGCCTCGTTAAGGTGAACGGCGGTCTGGTCCATCCTGACCAGTCAGGCTTCATGCCGCATCGAAACACTGCGTTGAACCTGCGCAGAGTGCATGGGGTTCTGGGGAGGGCAACCACAATCCAAGAAGCCGCAATAATTGTATCGTTAGATGCAACCATGGCGTTCGACACCATCGAATGGCCATACCTCTTTGCAGTCCTCGCAAAAATGGGGTTCGTACCAAGTTTCACGCGGTGGGTCCGGTTCCTATATTCGGAGCCCTTGGCGCAAGTCGTAGTTAATAATAAAAAGTCAGACGTGTTCATGCTGAGTCAGGGGACTCGACAGGGATGTCCTCTCTCCCCTCTTCTGTTCGCC
This sequence comes from Calotriton arnoldi, assembly GCA_963921515.1. Lineage (NCBI taxonomy): Eukaryota > Metazoa > Chordata > Amphibia > Caudata > Salamandridae > Calotriton > Calotriton arnoldi. The sequence goes on along the minus strand of CAWUFW010003919.1, from coordinate 1,380,257 downwards.
CTTGCCCTTTAACCGCTGGCTGCGTGGATTCGTAGGGACCCTGTGATACGGGGTCTGCGTTGGTCCTCCGAATGGGAAGACCGTATCTCTCTATACGCAGACGACATTCTCCTATATCTAGCCTCCCCGAAAGCATCACTTGTAAGAGTACTGGATATCTTAGCAATATTCGGGAGGTACTCTGGGTTCTCCATTAATTGGAGCAAGTCCCTCCTATACGTCCTCAGAGGGGACCCACCCACCCCACCACAGGGCTGCCCTATACAAATCAATACAGTGGGCTTCAAATACCTTTGTATTTTTGTCTCCCTAGACCAGACACTCCGTTTTGACCGCAATCTTCTCCCACCACTGCAAAGGTTGAAGCGCGACATAGCGAGCTGGAAAACGCTTCCACTTTCACTGCTGGGCAAAGCAGCCCTCTTCAAAATCATGTCACTGCCCTGCTTTCTGTATGCGCTGCAGAACGCTCTAGACCCAGTCCCGGCGTCATACTTTAAAGAAATTGAGGGCCTGCAGAGAGACCTGCTGTGGGATGGGAAACTTCGTATAGCCTTGGCTAAACTCACTCTAAATTGGTATGATGGGGGGGATTAGCCTCCCAGATATTAAGAAGTACCATTGGGCGGCTCACCTCGCAGCCATTAATCATGGCACCTACGGACGCCCGGACGATCCCGGATATACCTTGGATAGGTGGCTCCTACCGGGAGGGAACTACAACAGGTCGCTATATTCGAAACCCCAGCGATTCCCCTTAACTGGACCAACTAAACACTCAGTCCATATATGGCACGCTGCAAACAAAAATCTGGGATGGGAACAAACGCTCACGCTGGCAACCCCTCTATGGGATTCAGAGAAGTTAGGCAATCTGTGGAGGACGAAAGGGTTCAATAATTGGGATCTCATCGGGATCTCTCAAATCTGGGATTTATAGGTAAAAGGCGAAGTGACAACGTTTGCCTCCCTGCAGCAACAACACGAATTAGCCGACTCAGAACGCTTCAGATACCTACAGGTCCGCCACGCCTTACAATCTCATCTTCCGAAAGGCTCCTCCCCCCCGAATCTTCAACACTTGAGGACAGGTTGCTGGATGGCTACCTGCCCGAGAAAGCCATATCGTTGACATACAAGAAGTTAATAAATAACATGACAAACCCTCTACAGCCATTACAAGAGAAATGGGTAAGGGATGGCATTGAGCTAGATGATGAGGAGTGGCAAGAAGCGGTATCCTCCCCGCGGGAGGTGGCAATATCGGCCAGATTAAGGCTAGTCCAACTCAAAATTCTCCACAGAGTGTATGTTACCGGGCCCTGTTTGGTACGCATGGGTAGAGCAGAGGGAGGAGATTGTAGACGAAGTCGAGAAGGCACATTTATGCACATAATATGGGAATGCGACCACATACAAACATACTGGCGCAAAATACACGAAATCCTTAGCGAAGTGCTCACACTGGCCCTACGACCGGAAGCACGGAGATGTCTTCTGAATGTGTGGGAGCCTACGGACCTGAATAGTTACAACAAACAGTGGGTCACACTGGGATTAATCTTAGACAGCAATTGTACCTCGGCATTCTGTTATTTAACTGGAACAATTTACAGTAAGGTCATTAGATTTAACTGAATGATCAATACTGAAAGTCCTACAAAAGTAATTACTCAATCAATGTATTATATCAAAGATAAAACAGCAATTCCAAATATCTCAAATAACAATAGAATAGATCAAAAAGTGGATATTTTTCTTATATAATTTAATATTGTTAAATCCAATGCTGAAAAGTCAAAAAAACAATAATGTAATATTCACATTCTGTACATAAATTGAAGATTGATTAAGCACTACATATAAGAGCAATGTTAACAGCAAAACTGGAGGTCCTAGTCCTAGGGCCTTCCAGGTAATGAAGGTTGACGATCAGCCGATAACAGCCGACACGTGTTTCGTTACATATGCGTAACTTTTTCAAGGCTTGCTCTCTGTTATTATTGAAGAAGTTCCCGCATACACGATAGGATTGCCCCGTACTTCGGACCACATCGGCATTGCAAAAAAGGACCTATCAAAGCCCTTTTGTTGCTACGTGAAACCTGCACTTTTTGTAAGTAATCACGACGCTACTTACATGATTAATCAACGGAAATCTACTGTGTTTTCGTAAAAGAGGGTTTATCGTATATACTATTTGGGAACCACCTACAGACAGGCTGGGAATCCGAACGGGGCAACCTCTTTTCATTTTACGGATCAGAATTGATGTTATAAGACTACAGATTGCGCTAAGGATAATCGGAAATTTCTCTACATTACAAACATCTTCAATAATAACAGAGAGCAAGCCTTGAAAAAGTTACGCATATGTAACGAAACACGTGTCGGCTGTTATCGGCTGTTCGTCAACCTTCATTACCTGGAAGGCCCTAGGACTAGGACCTCCAGTTTTGCTGTTAACATTGCTCTTATATGTAGTGCTTAATCAATCTTCAATTTATGTACAGAATGTGAATATTACATTATTATTTTTTGACTTTTCAGCATTGGATTTAACAATATTAAATTATATAAGAAAAATATCCACTTTTTGATGTTCTCTTCTATTGTTATTTGAGATATTTGGAATTGCTGTTTTATCTTTGATATAATACATTGATTGAGTAATTACTTTTGTAGGACTTTCAGTATTGATCATTCAGTTAAATCTAATGACCTTACTGTAAATTGTTCCTGTTAAATAACAGAGTGCTGAGGTACAATTGCTGTCTAAGATTTGAAACAACGGGTATTTTATACCCGCTGACCTGGCATCCTTGGTAGTGGGATGCTTTTGCTATCTTGAAGGGCACCGTAATCTCTATATACTGACATACTGTTAATAGATAAACAACGTTAAAGCTACTTTGAGAATTTGATGTGCTACTTTTAAACCACCACTACCGCCATATGACACTGGGATTAATGTTGGCAAAGAGGAATATTGCACAATTATGGGGAGCCATACAACCGCCCAAAGTAGAGGCCTGGAAAGAAGACCTTGATTGGTGTATGTTTAGAGAAAAGACAGTCTATGTAGCACGGGGCTGCCCCAGAAAGTGGTCCCAGATATGGAGCCCCTGGAACGTTTACCGCGGGAACATATGCAACCCACCAAGTAGCGCCAATACTGATGATTCCCTACCCCGTAATAATGTCCTTACAGTGTACCATTGCATATGTTTGTTTGTCAATGTATCTGCTAATAGAAAGTGAAATTTGATTCCTCTGTACTGCTTACTATATGTCGATGACTATGTTTAATAAAAAGAAATATTTAAAAAAAAAAAAAATGGAACTCATTCTGACCCCTCTCTGGGGCACCAATGAAACTTTTGTTTCATTGTGGTCACATTCACCCTCATCCCACCACCCAAACCAGCCCCTATCCAGGCGGGCGTGGAACAGTTTCGCACAGCAACTATCACTGGTGAAAACTCCAGCTGACCAGTTATAATTGTTTCTTCTTTACCCAGCTATAGTACATGAAATGTTTGACACAGAGTGGTGTATTTCAAGAGTGGAAAAACAAGGGAAAGTACCATTGGTTAATTAAAAACAACAGTCAAAACTAACAGACACCCATAAACCTCACTAGCCGTTCCAAGCTACAACTCGAAGTAACATGAGTTTTGTTAAGAGAGCTTCAAAGATCTAAAAAAAAAAATAAAAAAACACACGCCAACGGCGTAAAAAGTACATGTAACTGGTCAACATAATTCTCACAAATAATCAATAAAGTACCCAAGTACAAGGAATTCTACTTTACTACCTGGGTTTGTTTAGGGTTTCCTCTTAACTGTCACCAAAGGCCACACCCTGGTGCAGTTATCCTGCACATGCAGTCCTAGACTAAAATTACAGAAGATCCTACGGGTGGGTTGTCTTAACATTGTTATAACTCAACCTCCAACAAACCAGCTACCGTGCCAACACATCAGGAGCTGATTACGAGATAAGGCGTTGCTTATCGTCACGGATGAATGCCGAAACTTCACGCATCCGACAATTACTGGACGCGTTCAATACCTTCAAACTCTTAATTCTGACCCGGGCGTAAACAGGGTCAGAATATTATGAGGAGCTCGTAATCAGGCCCATAGTCGGCTGGTTGAATGTTGTTACTTAAGTCCTCTCTCCATTCCGTCACTGAAAAACAGATGCCAGCATTCAAAAAGAGTTGCTGATACATGCATAGCCTTGTTCACACACACACACATATATACATTGTTAACTATGTACATTAATGCATATATGTATATCTATCTATGAGAAAACCAAAGGTTTCACTTGTACAAAACCAGAGAAGTTCAGCAGTTCTAGTTAGCTGAGCTAACTAACTCGCGCCCCAGCAATGCACTGCTTATGACCTCACATATTACATCACTCATGACATGGTCAGTGACATCACTGATGACATCTCAAATGACATCACTGATGATATCATCCAGTGACTGTGTTTTTAAAAAGTTTATGTGTTAAATATATATACCAAAGTGCATTGGTGAATAAGTGCCTGTATGGATGATTCAGTGGGTGCATGACTGACTGTATAAGTGAGTGATTAGGTGTCTCAGTGAATGTATGGGTGAGCGACTAGGTTGTGTGATTGTCTGTATCAGTCTGTCAGTGGATGTCTAAGTGGCTGTCTGGGTTGGCGAGTGGGTACGTGAGTGGCTGTATGGGTGATTGATTGGTTGTCTGAGTACCTGTATGGGTGTATGAGTGTCTGTGTGGGTGGGTGAGGGGGTGTGTGACTGCCTGCATGGATAAGTGAGTGGGTAATTCAGTGGCTGTATGGGTTAGTGAGTACGTCTGTGAGGGGCTATATGGGTGACAGAGTGTGTGTATGGCTGTGTCGGTGAGTGAATGGATGTGTCAGTGGTATACGGGTGAGTAACTGCATATGTGAAAGGCAGTATAGGGGAGTGTTGGAGTATATGAGTGGCTGTATGGGTGAGTGTGTGCTTGTGTCAGTGACTGTATAGGTGAGTATGTGTTAGTATCTGTATGAATAAGTGAGTTGGTGTGTGTGTGTATAACTGTATAGGTGAATAAGTGGCTGTGGGAGTGACTATGGGTGAGCGAGTAGGTGTGTGGGTAGCTCTTTGGGTGACTGACTGTGTGAGTGGCTGTATGGGTGGATATATCAGTGGCTGTATTATTGAGTGAGTTGGTGTTTGAGTGGCTGTATGGGTGACTGAGTGGATGTGTGTGTAGACCTATGAATCAGTGAGTGGGTGTTTAAGTACTTGCATGGGTGTGTCAATGGTTTTTAGAATGGTAGTGTGGAAGTTGGAGTGGGTGTATGAAAGGTTATATTGGGGTGCGAATGGGTGCATCAGAGATTCTGTGGATGATGTCATCAGTATGATCATCAGTGATGTCACTGACCAGGTCATGAGTGATGAAATACGTGAAGTCATAAGCAGTGCATTGCGGGCGTGCGAGTTCTAGTTAACTCAGCTAACTAGAACTGCTGAATTTCTCCGGTTTGGTACGAGTGAAACCTGAGCCTAACTATAATGTCTCTGTAACCCATGTTTTTTCAATCAATTTCTAAGATTTTTTCATTCCACTTCCTAACTATAACATCCCTGTAACCTTTGATTTTTTCCAGTGAATTTCTATTGGTTTTTTAACTAGTAGTTGCGTTTGCCAAGTGGTGGAGAAACAGGGGCTGGGCCTCCGACCAGCTCTCAGGAATCCGGATGTGTAGGACTTACAGGTGGTACCAGGAGGGCTTCTTGGCCCCCAAGGTCCCTCAGGAGTAAAGTGGACTTCATCCCCCAACCAGTAGTGCACCACGAGCCGCGTTTGCAAAGTGGTGGAGAAAGGGGTGGTGCCTCCGGCAAGTTGCACCTTTTTTATGTGCATTTCTCCCTTTTGGGCCCCGGGGACCCTATACCCCATAGCCCACCCAGGGCACCCACATTTTCAACCTTAGGGACCATGAGGGGGAGCCTGAAGGCCCCCGTGGACCGTGCTGGCTCCCCACCTCCTGCTGGAGCCGGCATTGCTTTGAGACCGAGGGAGCTGCTAACATGCAGGTCCCTGGATCTCAAAGCAATTTGTCTGTTTTTCTGCTTGCTTGACAGCGGGCTGGGAAACGGATATGCTCCACTTTCAGCAAGCAAGATCATTTTCTGCTCTCACTTGCTGAAAGAGGAGCAGGTTTGCTATCGCGTGGCGGGAATGGTACTGCAATGTGCATGGGGTGGGCACCCCGGGACATTGCTGGACCCGGCCCTTGGGGGTGGTGGTACCCAGGGCCATGTAGGGCTCCACGAGGGGGGGCTGCGTGGCCCCCCTCCTTAGTTAATTAGGCCCCGGGGTGGTTCCTGGGGCTGCGGGGGCCGTGCAGCACTGTATTTAATTGAAAAGACTTGCCCTGGGGAGGTGATGATCCCTGGGGCTGCATGGGGGGGGCCAGAGTCTGCCAAGCATTATTTAATTTAGCCTCGGGTAGGTGGCGGTCCCCGGGGCTGCGGGGGATGTGGGCCTACCGCATTTGTCTCAATTAGCCGCAGGTAAGTGGCAGTCCCCAGGGCTCCACGCATTATTTAATTTAGCCACAGGGAGGAGGTGGTTCCTGGGGCTGCTGGAGGCCCCCTAGGCCCCCCTGCATTTGGCTCAATTAGCCCTAGGGAGGTGGCAGTCCCTGGGACTGCGGGAGAGGCCATAGGGCCTCCCCTGCACGTATTTAATAATTAGCCCCGGGGAGGTAGCGGTCCACGGGGGTGCTGCATGGGCACCTCCTGCATTACTATATAAACTTGCCCCCGGGACCTGGCCCACCTGGGAGCCTATATTTAACGAAGCTTGAAGAAAAAAAACATTCACCGGGAGACGCTAATTCCGTGCGACTCCCGCCAAAAATGTAAAAAAAAAAAAAAACAAATCGGCCGATGGGTGTGGGGGGGCGGGGGTTCCGGGTTTTCTACCCTTCCCCCTTTTTTCAATGTTTTTTGTTGTGACTCCATTCAACTTAGTCACAGGATGGCTGCCAACACTTCCTGGTTTAAAGTGTTGGTAGCCAATCAGATCTCAGCTAACCCTGGGCATAATACTTCGCTACGCTCACGGAGCATGCAAAGTTTGTGCTACTACACACTACGCAAATTGCACGTAGCAGAGTGAACGTAGCGTAGCAGCAGTATAATAAACACCTACAAATGCTTTGATAAAGCAATTTTCTATGCTAAAATGCGTATAACCAATTCACAAAAGTGAACTTTGACAATAAAATATCAAGCAATGAGAGAGGTGAGGATTTTGGGGTCCCCCCTAACCTAGGGGGAGGACCAAGCAGATGCCTTGAACACAAAAAGCATATCATGTGAACGATTCAGTGGTGATCCCTTCCTCCTAGGACCACCCCAAGCACAGTTATGGGCAAAAATACAATCCCAACCAAAGGCCCTGCAAAGCATTATGGGACGAGATTAGCAGTGGGCAGTGAATATTATAGTGTCCAATATCAAAATAATTCTACAAAGAGCTGCAGTTCAACTAGTCGTTACTAGATGTCCCTCACATCGCGCTTCGTTACTAATCGGCCCCTGGGTGGGCCAGGTCCGGAGGAATTTTAATAAAGGAGGGGGGTGCACGTCCCCCCCTTACTGGGACTGATTGATGCCCCGGGGACCACCACCTCTGCGGGACTGGTTTAATAAAAAAAATGCAGGGGAGGCCAGTATGGCCTCCCCCGCTGCCCCGGGGACCGCCATCTACCCGGGGCTTATTTATTTATCAATGGGGGGCCTCTTGGACCCCCCCCAAGGGACTACCACCTCCCTGGGGCTTTATATTTAAGGAATGTGGGGAGCCATATGGACCCACCCACCCTGCAGCACCGGGGTCCGCCACCTTCCCGCGGCTTTAATTATAATTAATGCGAGCGGGCCACCCAGACCACCACCCCAGTCCCAGGGACTGCCACCTCCCCGGGGCTTTTGTCAAATTTAATGTGGGGGCTGTGCCCCCCCACACAGCTACATCCATGGGGCAAATTCGAAGAAGAGAGCCATAGATGGCCCTGGTGACAACCACCCCCCAGGGCCGGCTCCTGCTATGTCCTTAGGACCCCACCCCTGGGACATAGCTGTTTGCTATGGCTTGGCGGCAGCTTTACCTCTCCTGCCAAGCCACAGCAAACTCCGATTCGCTTCTAGCAAGCAAGAGCATAAAAAATGCTCTTGCTTGCTAGAAGCGGAGCAAAACTGCTTTTATAGAGAGGGAGCTGCATTTTAGCAGCTCCCTCTCTGTAAAAGCAATGCCGGCTCCCGCAAAAAGCAGGGAGCCGGCAGGGACCGCGTGGGCCTTCAGACTCCCCACGCTGTCCCAATTAATGGTGAGTGGGTGCCCAGAGTGGGACCAGGGCACCCACTATAGTGGCCGGGCCCCAGGGGATGGGGTCCCGGGGATGAAATCGGCCAGAGAGGGGGGGAACGCTTGGCCCTGCTCTCTTTAGCTTTAAAAAACAAATAGAAAAAAAAAAAAGCCCAGCCTTTGGTGATGGGGTCCCCTGTGCCAAAATTGGCCCAGGAGGGGCCCGTGCAGCCCCCCTCCCCATTCAAGAAAGGCCTGGCCCCAGGGAATGGGGACCCGGGGGCCGAAATTGGCCAAGGGAAGGGGGACCACTTGGCCCCTCTTCCAGAATAAATTTTAAATAAAGGCTGGCCAGCACGTCGCCGGAGGCCCCGCCCCCTTTTTTCACCACTCTACAAAAGAGTCTCCTGGTTGGGGGAAGAAGTTCTCTTGAATGCTGAGGGTTCTTCGGGGCCCAGAAGCCCTCCTGTTACCTCCAGTAAGTCCAACAAAGCAGGATTCCTGAGAGCTGGTCAGAGGCCCCGCCCCATTTCGCCACCTCTCTGCAAACGTGACTACTAGTTAAAAAACCTTAGAAATTCACTATAAAAAAAACAAATGTTACAGGTTAAGTTATAGTTCGGAAATAGAATTTAAAAAAATCTTAGAACTTCACTGAGAAAAAACAAAGGTTACAGGGATGTTATAGTTAGGCTCAGATTTTCATCATGCAAAAGCAGTGAAATTCAGCAGTTATAGTTACCTGAGCTAACTATAACTTACGCCCCCGCAATGCATTGCTTATGACCTCACATATTACATCATTGATGACATGGTCAGTGACATCACTGATGACATCTCACATGACATCACTGATGACATCATCCACAGAAACACCCACACCCACTCACACCCCCATACAACCTCTCGTATACCCACTAACACAACCAATCGCATACCCATTCACAGACCCATACTAGAACCCGCACACTCACTCACTCACAAAGCCACTCACATAACCATTCAATCTCCCATACAGCTACTCATACAACCAGTCACTCACACACCCACTCACTCACCCATACAGCCTCTGAACACAGCCATTAACTCACCCAAATAAGCACTCACACACTCACTCACACAATCACTTGCACACCCATTCACACATCCATACAAGCACTCACACATCTGCTCACTCACACAGCCATTCACACAGCCACTCACTCACCCATATAGCCACTTACACACCCAGTCACTCACTCTTACATCCATTCAGACACCCACTCAGCCACCCATACAGTCACTACACACCCAGTTACACACCCATCGATCCACTCACACTGCCGCTCACTCACCCATACAGCCACTGATCCACTCACTCACCAATACAGCCACTCTCACAGCATCTCACTCACCCACACAGCTACTCACACACCCACTTACACATCCATACCGCCACTCACACACCCATACAGACAAGGATACATACAGTCACACAGCCACTCAATATAAATTAGAAGTAGTATCACTCAATAGTAGTACACCTAGTATACTCATTTAACTTTTGTAGTAGGTTAGTGTATATGTTTAACACCCATAAACTCTTGAAAAATGCTTACACTCACTGGATGATGTCATGAGTGATGTAATTTGAGATGTCATCAGTGATGTCACTGACCATGTCATGAGTGATGTAATATGCGAAGTCATAGGCAATGCATTGTGTGGCCAAAGTTATAGTTAGCTGAGGTAACTATAAGGGCTGAATATCACTGGTTTTGTAGGAGTGAAATGTCAGCCTAACTATAACGTCCCTGTAACCTTTGGTTTTTTCAGTGAATATATATATATATATATATATATATATATATATATATATATATATATATATATATATAAATATATACATATACATATATTCACTGAAAAAACCAAAGGTTACAGGGACGTTATAATTAGGGTCAGATTTCACTCATTCAAAACTTATGCCCCCAATGGAAAAATCTCAAATCCTTTATTGTCCAAATGGAGCACTTATGCATATGAGGAAATGTTGTCACTTCCATCACCGCTATTCCCTTCAAAGGCCAAGGCTGACAAAAGAGGGAAAATGCTTGTCGCCTCAGTGACTGCCTTAAATGGGCTTATACTAAACAGAAGGCTAGAAGGGGACATTCCCGCGGCTTACACCAGAAAGGGGCCATCTAGCACCTCCATTCTTGACTACGTAATCTGCAGTCTGGATCTCTTTGGGATAATGCAAACCCTGACCGTTAAAATTACAAAAGTAAGCGATCATGCAATTTTGTCTTTGGCAACCGAGATCCCGTTGCAACCCTCTGATACATGGTCCCTATCTCAACAAAATGCAACTATAGAAATCCATTCAAAGAACGGGTGAAAAAAATGGAACTCTAAATCAATTTCAAAAATAAACTCCGCTATCATCTCTTCATTATTGACTAATGGAAGCATAGTCGCTGACCCGATAGCAGCTTATGAGGACACGATTGCTGCGATAGTGGCCCCCTTGACCGGCCGCACAGTTAGGTGCGGTAAGCGTAAGGCTCATTTAGCCCCAAACCACTCAGACTGCGTAACCTCTAAATTAAACAAATTGATTAGACTGCAATTTTTAAAACATTCTGGAGCCAGACAGAAAGATTGTAAAGTTGAAAAAAGCGCGCCAACGGCAGAAGGAGAAAACCAGATGTGCACAAACTGACAAAAACTGGATAGATATTCAAACAGCAGTGAACCAAAAAAAACAGTAAGGTGTTCTGGAGGATAGTAGCAGAAGCAACAGGCACACAGAAAGCTATTTTTTCCTCTGCAGTTCCACCATCGCAGTGGGGAAAGTATCTCCTTCAGCTCTATAAACCAAACATTTATGGCCTGGCAAAATCAATACAATCTGGGTACAGAAAGGAGGAAAAATTCCACAATATGATAGCACCACCAGCGAAAGAAATAGCAGTATATATATAGGCAGCAAGATCAACTGCAGCAACAGGCCCAGATAAAATCCCCATTAAAACTCTTCAAAGCAATCCTGAAGACTGGAGCACGTTTTTGGCTCCTGTATTTTCCCATTGTCTCTCCACGGGAGAATTCCAAAATCATGGCAAGGGAGTATCGTGGTTCCCATCCTGAAAAAAGGATCCCATCTGCTGCCCAACAACTACCGACAGATAGCCCTCCTGGATGATACAGGGAATATCTTTGCAACATGCGTGCTGGAACATCTGAAAGATTGTGCATTCTCTACAGGAGTGATACCAATGACTCAGGCTGGCTTTCGACCAAAGCACTCTGTGACGGATAACATCCCAGTCTTGCAAACAGTCATAGACAAATATGTAGTAAAGAAGCAGCAAACAGTTTATTGTGTATTTGTTGATTTTACCACTGCCTTTGACTGTGTAGACAGGCCAACCCTTTGGACTAAGCTAAGGAATTTTGGAATACCTAACGATCTGCTCACTATAATCATGGCATTACATTCTGCAACATGGTGCAAAGTTCAGCTGGGGGGTGAAAAAGGTCTGACGGGGCCTATCGTTACGAGGAACAGCCTTAAGCAAGGCTGCGTCCTAGCCCCCATTCTATTTTCCTTGTATATAAGTGACCTCCCTGAGCGTTTACAAACAATTAATAATGTTCCACCAAAAATAGGCTCCAGCGATATGCACATTTTAATGTACGCTGACGATGTAGCAATTATGTACCTTACTCCGGTAGGTTTACAAAGAAATCTTAATGCTCCAGACCAGTATGCAAAAGATAATTATCTTATGCCGAATACCTCTAAAAATAAAATCCTTCCCTTCAGAGGAGAAAGCACTATCACCAATATAACTGACATTAGATAGGAAACCTCTAGAGATTATTAAGGAATATGTTTGCTTGGGGAGAATTTTCACCCAGACCTTACAAAATTCATCCCATCTTGGGTATATCACCCTGTAACGGGGTCTATGTCCGTAGGAGCATCAAGCATCAATGAGACCGAGAAAGGGGTTGTTTATCACTTCTTTTATGTACTCTTTTTGTTTTCCACAGTCCGGTACACTAGGGTCCTCTTCTGGTTGGGGCAGCACCCTTAGTCACCAGCTTTCTTCCAGGGGAAAATGGGGAAGTAAGGCCGTCCTGACTTTACCACACGTCACTGGTCCCGGTACCGGAATTCGACCAAACCCAAAAGGCAAAGGAAATAATAGTATGGTCAGTGGGGAAGTGAAACACTTCCGGATATAGGGTAGCGGGGAGTGAGGGATGAATCACCAAAAACGCCGACACCGTGTGGACCCTGTTTGTGACCTCCCTCTCATTCGCCAGCCTCCCCTACCCGTGCCCTGGAAACCCCTGAAGCTTCGCCCATACCTTGTGGAGCCACCCTCCTCCTGGAGGGTGGCGGGGCGGAACACAGTCTCGTTGGCCTCCTGGCTTGACGTCTTCGTCGAGGGCAGTGCTCCTTCTCTCGTCTTCTTTCCGTCCGTCCGTTCTCTCCAACCTCCACGCTTCCAACTCTCCTCTCGGCCGGGATTCTCCTTCTGCATACGTGCGGGGGCTCTCCTCTCTTGTTCCGTCTGATCTCCCACCTGATTGGATGGTCAAGGGAAACGTCACAGGCCACGCCTCCGGGGAGTCCTCCGAGGGATTTTCCTTAAAGGGCTCCACTCCTGCCTGCATATAAGGCAATAGTACGCCGTTAACCTCCTCAGGAGGCCAATCAGTTCTCCTGTCATCCACGGACTCCTGACACACCCTAAAGGCTGAAGCCCACGTTGGTGGACTACTGAGATTTTATTCCTCCTCAGGTAACAGACATTTTTCTCCTATGCTTGAGGTCTACCGCTCAAAAATACCACCAATTTTACAATACGCCTTGGAATATATCCCGATCAAGGCATGGCACCGACTAAATGTAAAAGAAGGGACTCTATTACGTAAACTGCTAAGAGTCAGTCAGTCCCTGTCCAACCAATCCGCCTTGAGTTATCCATAGTCAGCGTGTATGCAAAAGCTACCATAAATATACTTCGCTGGGCCTATAATCTCTTACACGCAGACCAAGGGACCATAAGGCATATCTTGAAATTGGAGACTTTTAGAGACGAGGCATCTCACCATACTTTTAATAAGAACTTAAGTATTGCACTAACCCAGTCTGGTTGCACAATTGCACTTTTGAAATCTATGACCTTTTCACATCTGAAGCTCTATCTAAAGAACCTGACATTAAGATTAAGCTACGAGTCAGATGTAGACCACTGTTCTCGGCTAAAACATTTTGCACACCTTGCAGACAGTCAACAATATAAAACTCTACAACAGTACATACATTTTTCATTAGAGCACAGGGTCAGGCGTACCATAATTTTAATGAAGCTGGGGATCCTACCCTTAAAGACCGTGACTTTTAAATGGGATAAACTGGACAGTTCCACAGAAACTTGTGATTTATGTAATGGAGGGCGGCAGGATTTCGTACGTGTTATTAATCTGTCCAAACTCGACTCTGGTAGAGGCCTGGCGCCGGCATATAAAGCCTATATGTTTTAGACAATCTTAGATCTGCAAAAAGTTTAATTGAGTTTTGTAAATCTCCACTTGATGAATTTACTTGTTAAAATCTGTATAAATTTTTTTAAAGGTTTTTAAAACTGTTTTAATACCTGAATAATATAACTGTTTTACCACTTTTTAATTATGTATTTGTTGACCTCAGTTGAGGTCTAAATCAAATTCAATAAAAAATTCTAATATATATATATTTATGTATGTTTTCTGCATTTCTTACATCCAACAGGACAAAACACGGAGCACTCACCGGATGAAATTTTAGGGTTTTATTGCCAGTAAACGCGTTTCTGCTTTCGCCTTTGTCAATATCAGAAAAAACGCCATGAACATCTCAGCAATGCTTTCAAATTCAACACCTGCACTCCCATTGGTTGCTTAGAAGTCATACAAGAGAGGGGACTGCTGCCGTCATTTTTTATAACCAATGTCCATGGCAGCCATTTCTGTGTCTCTCACTTTTTATTATACTAATGGCAACATAAGAGCTGGACAATTAATTTCCCATACTACTTCAAATGAAACATAAAACATCATGCCTTGTATAGGTATTCCATCTACTCAAACTCGTTGTTCAATGCCATGCAGATATCGAAATTGTAAGCAGTCCCTTTTTATCCATATTTCACAGTTCCTCACATTTGTGGTGTCCAGGCCTGGCTGTACACTCGCTGCATTGAGGCTAGGCCTCGGACGTTGTTGCGTAGCAGCCAAATGAACGAGACACACACACAGTGGGTTAAGTGTGAGCCAAAGACCCCGAGCGGTCTTTCGCTCATTTATTTAAGCCTTCGGGCGAGCCCGCCCTCCGGGTGCGTGCAGGTATGAGATACAGTGTATAGTGCGGGCCGGGTGGCACCATCACTACATCCCTCCAATCTTTTAGATACTAAGATCTTTTAACATTACATCTTCAGTCCTTGTACACATGACACGCAAAGTCTCAGTCTTTGGCTGGGGGCAGGATTCGGCCGAAGACCATACCTCTGGCTCCGGGAGTTGTTCTCTATTCCTGTCGCTCCGGCGCCCCCAACCGATGACGGAGGGGTTTCCCTCGGGCTTCTCCGCTCTTCACCAGCCGGTGATTCTCCTTCTGGACGTTGTGGCGCCGCTATCTGGTTGCTTCGTGGGGTGCTCGGTGGTATCATTTCTTCTCCCCCATCTTCGATTCCCGTCTCTTCACCTGTTGTTGTGAGGCTGATCCCCACCTTCTTGAACCAGGACACGTTCCTGGTGACTACTCGATTTCTGTGCTTGGCCGACACCATTGTTCCTTGCACATTGATGACCTCCCAGATCTCTGGCTCGTACGGAGTGCGATACTTCCATCCCGGGTATCGGTCCTTCACAATGACTCGGTCCCCTACTTGGATGTCCATTGTTTGTGCCCGGCGTGCTTGGCTTGCCTTGTCGTTGGAACTTCTTCTCCTGGCTTGTGCGGCGTCTTGATCCAGCTCGGGTGGATTCCAGGACGGGTCAGCAGGGATGCTGTCTCGAGGCAATTTCCGGAACATCAGGTGCGCCGGGGCACATTGTGTCGTACAGTGCGGTGTCTGGCGGTACGCACTTAAGAACTGCTGGAGGCAGTGCTCGATATTGCCGCCCTTTTCGACGCCAATCCTGAGAGCCCTGTTCAGGGTCCGCATGAAGCGTTCAACCTCTCCATTTGCCTGCGGCCACTGTGGCGTGATCTTGCGATGTCGAATGGCGCGGGATGATAGGTACTCCTGAAACTCTCTTCCTTGGAAGGGTGGACCATTATCTGACTTGATCTCCACCGGAAGTCCCATCATTGCAAAGATGCGGTCAAGCGCAGCTTTGATCTGGGGAAAAGCTGTTGATGACACTACTTCCACCACAGGGAATTTCGAGTGGGAGTCGATAAGGACCAGGGTGCTCCGCCCGTCGGGGAACGATCCAAAATCAATACTAACTTGTGTCCATGGTTTCAGGCATGGCGCTTCAGTGATGACCGGGTGTGGTGCGGGGTCACCTCCAGTGATGTTACACGAGTGGCATGTGCGGATGGCTTCCACGACCATGGCGTCCATGTTGGGGAACCATACCTTGCTCCTGAGACGGGCTTTAGTCTTCGCTATCCCCTGGTGTCCTTGATGCGCCAGGCAGACCACTCTCTCTTGAAGGCTCCGGGTAATTACCAGGGTGGTACCACGTAGAACAACCCCATGAAGACCTTCGCTGAGCTCGCTACGGGCTCTCCAAAGCTGTTGACGGTGTAGCCTTTCCTCGTCTGTCAAGGCACAGATCCCGTCGAGAAAACGATGCCAGCTCTGATCCACCAATGTTGCTTTGACCTTGGTCAGACATTCATCAGACTCAGTGGCTTTACCAATGTCCTCGAGCGTGAGAGCCTTCGGGCAGGCCTCTTGAGAGATCATTCGAACGAATTCCTCCGTGTTGACTTCATCAGCTAGGTGTCCCGGTGGAGCAGACGTACCAGGGTGACGCAACAGAAAGTCGGCCGGGTTGTTGACCCTGGGTCGAAAGATCACCTCAAAGCGGTAAGCTTGCAGTTGAACGGCCCATCTCTCGATCCTTGGAGGAGCCAACCTGGACGTGCCTGCGAAGAGTGGAACGAGAGGCTTATGGTCGGTGACCACACGAAATTCCTGCCCATAGAGATAGAGATGAAAATGTTGGCACGCCCATTTGATGGCCAGGGCTTCACGCTCTATCTGTGCATACCGCATCTCCGTTCCTGTCAGCGCTCTGCTAGCATACACAGTTGGGACCCACTCTTTCGCCTCCGTCTCCTGCATGAGAACTGCGCCTAGCCCCACCGGGCTGGCATCCACTACTACCTCCGTGCGTCGGTTGGGTCGAAAGTATGCCATAACTTTGTCGTCGATGAGGGCCTCCTTCACGGCATGGAATGCCATGTCTTCTTTCGCGGTCCACGCCCATTGCTGGCCCGACTTCGTAAGGTTGCGTAGAGGTTCGGAGAGTGACGCCAGATTGGGAATGAACCGTCCACAGTATGTGTCCATGCCGAGAAAACTGCGGACTTCGGTGGGTGACGTAGGTCTTGGGGCAGCACGTATGGCCGCGGCCTTCTTCGGATTGACCTGTAAGCCATCTCTGGAAAAGAGGTAACCGAAGAACTCCACCGACTCTTGGTAGAACGAGCACTTCGCTCGGTGAAGGGTGAGTCCACTTTCCGCCAGCCGTCGAAGGGTGTCCCTGAGGTGTACGTGGTGCTCTTCTAGTGTCTTCGAGAACACAAGGATATCATCACTCAAATTGATAACGCCTTGCAACCCCGTGAGTGTCTCCCTTATTGCGTTCTGAAACACTTCCGCCACAGAGGACACCCCAAAGCTCAATCGCTTGTATCGACAGAGCCCCACATGGGTAGAGAAAGTCGTGATGTTCCTGCTGTCGGGATGAAGCTCCAGCTGGTGGTAGCCGGCGTTGAGGTCGAGTTTTGTAAACCACTTGGCCCCGTTGAGGTCGGCCACAATCTCATCCATGGTGGGCGTAAGATGGTGTTCCCGCTTCACGGCTTTGTTCGGAAGGCGCATGTCCACGCAGAGACGAATAGCACCCGGCTGTTTCGGTTTAGGGGCGACGACCAAAGGCGATACCCACGGGGTGGGGCCGGACACCTTCTCAATTACGCCCAACTGCTCCAACTTCTTCAGCTCCTCCTCCACCTGAGGGGAAAGGTGGAATGGCACCCTCCTGTGCCTCAGGGCCGTAGGCTTGACCGTCGGGTCGATGTGTATTTTGAACAGCTTTCCTTTTAGGCACCCGAGCCCTTCGAATAACGTGGGGAAGTCTCTGAGGATATCTCCGGCGTGCAGGTCATGCACTTGATTGGCGAAAAAGACCAGCTCCAGGTCCTCCGCTGTGTGGCAACTGAGGAGCGTCCCTCGCTTTCCTTTGGTGACATGAAAACGCGTGTGTAGGCGGCGCCGTTCGCTGGCGACCTCAACTTCCATGACTCCTCGCAGGGGAAGTGGCTCCGTCCCGCCGTAGGTGTATATTCTTGCCTTGGAGGGTGCGAGCGGGGGTCGCGGCAACAACTGCTCATACTGATCACTGTCCATCACGTTCACTGACGCTCCGGTGTCTATGAGCGCCTTTACAGAGGAGCCGGCCACAGTGATGGTGCACATGGGAGGAGGTCGACGCTTCGGACCTTCTCGACTCACGAACGACACAATGAAGACGTCATCGTCGTCCGCCCCTAGGCCAAACCCTGGTGGGGTCGTGTCCACTTGATCCAACGGGTTCCAGCATCAGTTGCCTCACTGACGTCGCCGTTCCACGCTGCCCTGCAGTGTTCGTTCTCGCTCTGCCTCCTCGGCATACCTTTGCAAAATGGTTGAGCTTCCCGCATTGGGAGCAGGTCTTCCCCCTTGCGAAACATCTCCCCGCTGGCGGGTGATCCAAACCACAATTTCCGCATGCGCTCTTCTGTGGCGGCCTTCCGGACCCTTGTGGTGTTGCTGGTCGTCTCTGGATCGCGTCTACTCTCTCCTCTTTTATCACTGGAGGACGGGAGGTCCCAGATTGCGTAGTGGGCCTGTTGAGAGCTGCCTCCATCTTGTCCACGCGGGCGTTGGACAGCTCATGCGACCTGGCGAGCACGAGGATCTCATCTAGGGTGATACCTGGTTGCCTGAGTATCAGGCGTCGCAGCGTCACTGAGCGGCACCCTTGTATGACTTGCGCCCTGATCTCCTCCCTCTGGTCATGTAACGTGCAGGAGCTCGCCAGCTTCCCGAGACGGGCGTAGAACACATCTATGGTTTCGGCCTCTCCTTGTCTTGCTTGGCGGAGCTTAAATCGTTCGAAATCAGGGTTTATTTGCGGGTCAAAGTGCCTGTTTAGAGCCGCCACCGCCTCATCGTAGTTGTCACCTGCCCCTGTGTTAGGCAGCGTCTCGAACAAATCATACAATTCTCCCCCTCCATAACACATGAGGAGCGACCTCTTCACCTTCCCGTCCGTCTCCCTCATGCCCACAAAGTAGTGGTCTAGGCGGCCAATCCAGGATTTCCATCGCGCAGCAGCAGCAGGATCTGCGAGTTCGCTGAATGGGGGCAGGGGGGCCGCCGTGGCGTGACCGGGTTGTGGTGGCGTGTGCAGGGGCACCTGCTGCGGGGCCGGCGGCTGTGCCACGGGAGCACCAGCTCCGTCGACGTTGGGGACATTCATGTCCGCTCCTCCTTCAGTGGTGGACGGCTGAGCAGGGGCTTGATCGCTGCGTGCACCGACCAGGGACAGACTGGTGACCAGTTGCACTTGCCAGTGCTTGTTGGTGGTGGCGAAGGATCAAGCTGCGGGGCGCTGGGCCGATGCAGTCAGTGTAGCTAGCTGTCGCCAGTCGTGAGCAGCCACAGACGGGAGCCAGATGCACCTGCCAATGCTTGATGGCTGGTAGTGAGGGTAGCCTGCGTGCTGTGGGCGCTGGGCAGGGAGACCGTGGTGAGAGGCAGTCAGAACTTTCAGTTCCCAATAGGGCCAGCCGCAGTCAGTGGTGGGAGTAACACTGCACCGTGCAGAGTGTGGTGCCAGCCGCCTGAGTGGTATCCCAGGTGCAGGGGACGTGCGCGTGGGAGCGCTGTGCCTCACCAGGCACTACTTCATCAAGCCGTGTAGAGACGGGCTTTACACTTCGCCCGCCGGCCGCAGGCTCGACCACGTGAACGTGGGAGCGCTGAGCACGGCCGGATCGGGCCTTGCACGCGTCGGGGCCCGCAGGCTCGACCACGTGGTTGTGGGAGCGCCGCGCCCGGCTGGACCAGACGTACGCGCAGGGGAGGAGCGGCCTCACCTTATTAGCGCGGCTCCAGGCGCCGCCGCAACAGCTCCGTACGCATCCCGCCGGGGAACCACGGCAGTCACTCAGTGCGGGGTGGGCGCACGCGGGCACAGCACGCACCGGTGCTCGATCGACAAGGCACAGCTTCCCGGAGCGGGGTGGGCACCCGCTGAAGCTGCTCACGCCGGCTCGGCAGACCGGGAGTCCTCCGCCGCAGGGAAGGCAGCGACGGTGATGACCTGCTGCGATCCGCGGCACCGGGGAGGCAGTCGGAGTAGGTAAGGCGCGGCAGAGGCGTGGGTGGGACCCACCTCGTCGCCAATGTGGTGTCCAGGCCTGGCTGGACACTCGCTGCGTTGAGGCTAGGCCTCGGACGTTGTTGCGTAGCAGCCAAATGAACGAGACACACACAGTGGGTTAAGTGTGAGCCAAAGACCCCGAGCGGTCTTGCGCTCATTTATTTAATCCTTCGGGCGAGCCCGCCCTCCGGGTGCGTGCAGGTATGAGATACAGTGTATAGTGCGGGCCGGGTGGCACCGTCACTACATCATTGTCAATAGGAGCATGTTCCATGATGTTCCATGAATCAGGACACAATAAAAGGCTTTCCCTCACCACAGCAGCAATGTCAATTTCATAGACACATTGCTCGCAGGAGTCGGACAAATGACCGGGCTTCCAGCACTTTGAATAGTTGCCGAACATGTCGACGAGACGGCACTTTCAAAAATAGCACACGGCGGTGCAGGCACTGTACAAATTAATACATTTCACAGGTTCACCAGTGGCTCGCCTGCACTCAGGGTCGGTGCTTCCGTTATGTAGCGATGCCGCCACAATATCTGCATTTCTTACATCCAACAGGACAAAGCATGGAGCACTCACTGGATGAAATTTCGTGATTTTATTGCCAGTAAACGAGTTTTGGCTTTCTCAAAACCAGCAAAAACGCCATGAACATCTAAGCAATTCTTTTAAATTTAACAACTGCCCTCCCATTGGTTTCTTGAAAGTCATACGAGAAGGGGACTGCTGCCGTCCTTTTTGATAATAAATGACCATGGCAGCCATTTCTGTGTCTCACTTTTTATTATACCCAATGGCAACATGAGCGCTGGATAATTCATTTCCCATACGACTTCAAATCGCACAGATAAAACATCATGCCTTGTATATGCACCCAATATACGTCAAAACAATACCCTTTCAGGCATAGAGTGACGCATAAATGATGCAAAAAAGAAGCAGAGAACTCTGGGTAGTCCCCAAGTTAAGGTGGAGAGCAGCTCCGGTATAAAGCACCCTCAACAACCACGACACTCTAAATTTTCTCACCTCATATGTCTGCTTTTCTATCAAAATCTTTAAGCATAGGATTAGCGCAGTGCCATCCACGCCAAGATAGAAAGGGACAAAGTCTTTTGACATTTCCACAGAGTTCTCTGCTACTTTCTTTGCCTGAAAAGGTATTGTTTTGAGATATATATATATATAGATAGATATATATAGATATATATATATATATATATATATATACACACATTTATATATACACATACATATACACACACACACACACACACATAAGTGTACATATACATTTCTTTTTTTATGACATTTAAAAACATTTAAACGTTTGCTTTCCTCAAACAGAATACTTTAGCCAGACCACTTGACACCTCATGTGCACAACACTGCATCACAGCATTTTAGGTGATAAACTCCTACTAACTCCGCAGCCTTCCCAACATCACACCAACATACAACCATTCAGGACAAAGTTAGCTGAAAGATACCACACCCTCAAATGCAAAACAGCACATCCTAGATATTTACCTGGCTAGGAATGCTATCTATAACAAATACCACACATACCGTTAACCGACTAGAATAAGAACTCCCACACATACCGGTAACCGACTAGAATAAGAACTCCCACACATACCGGTAACCCACTAGAATAAGAACTCCCACACATACCGGTAACCCACTAGAATAAGAACTCCCACACATACCAGTAACCCACTAGAATAAGAACTACCCCGACTAGAATAAGAACTACCACACATACTGGTAACCGACTAGAGTAAGAACTACCCCGACTAGAATAAGAACTACCCCACATACTGGTAACAGTCTAGAATAAGAACTACCACACATACCGGTAACCGACTAGAATAAGAACTCCGACACATACCGGTAACCCACTAGAATAAGAACTACCCCGACTAGAATAAGAACTACCACACACACTGGTAACCGTCTAGAATAAGAACTACCACACACACTGGTAACAGTCTAGAATAAGAACTACCACACATACTGGTAACAGACTAGAATAAGAACTACCACACATACTGGTAACCGTCTAGAATAAGAACTACCACACATACTGGTAACAGTCTAGAATAAGAACTACCACACATACCGGTAACAGACTAGAATAAGAACTACCACACATACTGGTAACCGTCTAGAATAAGAACTACCACACATACTGGTAACAGTCTAGAATAAGAACTACCACACATACTGGTAACAGACTAGAATAAGAACTCCCACACATACTGGTAACAGTCTAGAATAAGAACCATCCGACTAAGATAAGAACTGCCACACATACCAGTAACCGACTAGAATAAGAACTCCCACACATGCTGGTAACTGACTAGAATAATAACTACCACACATACCGGTAACAGACTCAAATAAGTCCTTTAGCAGAAGCAAATTCATGTTACATTCAGATTAATGAACATAAACCATTACAAACCCAGATGCTAAATAACTGTCGACTACTTCAATGCCTCATCAGGGTTAGTAAGCGCTATATAAATACAATTTAAATGCAATTCAGCCAAACAGATGCAACCATCCTTACACAATGATGGATGAGAGTCCCTGAACCGTATGGTAATGGCGCGCAGGATAAGAACGTGCTTTCATGCAAAACTAATGGTATAAGGCGCTATAGAAAAGATGAGAACATAAAATAACCTAACAACAGCACTTTGAGTGGGCAGGTACTGTCAGGTACTCAGTACCTTCAGTTCTTTACTTTGGAAGGGTTAGTATTGGCACTTATAAGGACTGCTCCAATGCTTTAAATGGGCGAGTACTGGTACCCGTCACCCTGGGACAAGGAGTACCTGCACTTCTGTATTTCCATTTCAAGCACTGCCAAACATTGACCTATGTACCTTCATGTCTTACAGTGTATACTTCCGATTAACACGATAGGTCGCGCCGGCGGCCATGCTATGAAATGCAGTCTTCCGATTGGCCCAGAGACGCATCCATCCCAGATGCAGATGCCATGCGTCAACCCACCTCGGCCATTTTGGTCCCCACAGAAGGGCCCTCACGTGCCAACCTCCCTTCGGAAAAATATGCAGCGCACATGCGGAACAAAGGGGCATTTTGTGGGTCTCCTCAGGCAAGTAATTGTCGCTGCGATGAACCCATTAGCAGCCGAAGCCAAGCCGCACAAAAGATAGTTCGAGATGCCATGGACATTTCCCGCGCGCCATGGGGTGGTCGGGCGGACGAGAGTCAGAGGTCAGGTTAGGCTCCAGTGTGGAACAATGCTCCGATTAATAAACATACACAATACCGCATAGAGAACGGATGCAGTGCATGATAAGGGGGCTGTGGGTACTACAAGGGAAGAGGGACAAGTCCCGGAGGAAGGGGAAGGGTAAATGCACTTCGGAATATCGTGGAGCAGGATAGCTAGGGGCACCCGGAGCGAGGGTCTTTGAAGCGGGGGTTCTGCTGCTCTGCTCGGGTAAAGAGCAAGTGCTAAGGGAGAGAATATGCTGTAAGCAAGCAGGCCTTGGGCATGGGCGAGATGGGCCCAGGCCGCCAATACTCCGAGGGGCGCAGCAGGGATCTGCCTGACTTAATGTCATGCAATCAGCAGCTCGTCCATCCTGCTTGGTCTCAATATGGTCCGTTAAAGACTTTGTAATCGGCCCTTAATGTACCTCAGCGTAATTGTTAGCACCCCATCATCCCCCTGCCCTCCTCCCATCTTCCTCACACCTGCTGCCATCACACCAGTGGCGGCTCCTCCGCTAAGCAGCGTCGTCCGACTGCTCACGGAGCAGTGTAAACGAAGAAATAAAATGATAAAAACTTCAGTTATTATCATTTTATTTTTATCATTTTATTTTTTGTATCGTCAGGCTAGGGCGGAGCGGGGCTTGGCTCCCCTGACATCGGGAAGGAGGAGTGGATGTGCACTCTGTTAAGTGCGCATGAATGTCTGGCCGGCCCGAGAGGGCAGGCCAGACATTCATGCACACTTCACATGTTCTCTATGCAGGCTGCATTACAGCCTGCATGGAGAACAGGCCCCCATTCCCGGGCTAAGCGCCGAACCATGGCGCTCAGACCAATCACAACGCTGCATTGCAGCGTTGTGATTGGCTTAGGGGGCCTGGGTGCTTACCAATCACAACGCTGCATCTTCCCGGAAGAGACTCACTTGACATGGGAGAGACGAAGGAAAGATGTGGCGAGATCAGGTAAGTGATTTTTTTTATTATTCTAATCCCCCCTGCCATGCCCCGCCAACCCATACCTTACCAGCCGCCACTGCATCACGCTGCAACGACTCCCACCCCAATATTAAACACCAAATTTTATTTCCGCCCAGTGCGCTATCCTGGTCAATCCGATTTAGGGCCTGCCTTGGCTGTAAGCATGGAGAGGCAGCATACCCTCATGCAAGAGGCATGCTCAGCACAGGAAGAGGGTGAGTCCTCAGAGAGAGAGCATGTTGTAAGCATGCAGAGGCAGCAGACCCTCATACAAGTGGCATGCTCAGCACAAGAAGAGAGTGAGTCCTCAGAGAGAGAGCATGCTGTAAGCATGCAGAGGCAGCATACCCTCATACAAGAGGCATGCTCAGCACAGGCAGAGAGCGAGGCCTCAGCGAGAGAACACGTTGTAAGCATGGAGAGGCAGTATACCCTCATACAAGAGGCATCATCTGCACGGGAAGAGAGAGAGGCCTCCGGGAGAGAGCATGTTGTAAGCATGGAGAGGCATCATTCCGTCATGCAAGAGACATGCTCAGCACATGAAAAGAGCGAGTCCTCCGGGAGAGAGCATGCTGTAAGCATGGGGAGGCAGCATACCCTCATACAAGAGGCATGCTCAGCACAAGAAGAGAGTGAGTCCTCACAGAGAGAACATGTTGTAAGCATGCAAAGGCAGCATACCCTCATACAAGAGGCATGCTCAGCACAGGAAGAGGGTGAGTCCTCAGAGAGAGCATGTTGTAAGCATGCAGAGGCAGCATACCCTCATACAACAGGCATGCTGAGCACAGGAAGAGGGTGAGTCCTCAGGAAGAGAACATGTTGTAAGCATGGAGAGGCAGTATACCCTCATACAAGAGGCATCATCTTCACGGGAAGAGAGCGAGTCCTCAGGGAGAGCTCATGTTGTAAACATGGAGAGGCAGCATACCCTCATACAAGAGGCATGCTCAGCACAGGCAGAGAGCGAGTCCTCCGGGAGAGAGCACGTTGTAAGCATGGGGAGGCAGCATACCCTCATACAAGAGGCATGCTCAGCACAGGAGGAAGGTGAGTCCTCAGAGAGAGAGCATGTTGTAAGCATGGGGAGGCAGCATACCCTCATACAAGAGGCATGCTCAGCGCAGGCAGAGAGCGAGGCCTCAGGGGGAGAGCATGTTGTAAGCATGCAGAGGCAGCATACCCTCATACAAGAGGCATGCTCAGCACAGGCAGAGAGCGAGTCCTCCAGGAGAGAGCACGTTGTAAGCATGGGGAGGCAGCATACCCTCATACAAGAGGCATGCTCAGCACAGGCAGAGAGCGAGGCCTCAGGGAGAGAGCATGTTGTAAGCATGCAGAGGCAGCATACCCTCATACAAGAGGCATGCTCAGCACAGGCAGAGAGCGAGTCCTCCGGGAGAGAGCACGTTGTAAGCATGGGGAGGCAGCATACCCTCATACAAGAGGCATGCTCAGCACAGGAGGAAGGTGAGTCCTCAGAGAGAGAGCATGTTGTAAGCATGGGGAGGCAGCATACCCTCATACAAGTGGCATGCTCAGCACAGGAAGAGAGTGAGTCCTCACAGAGAGACCATGGTGTAAGCATGCAGAGGCAGCATACCCTCATACAAGTGGCATGCTCAGCACAGGAAGAGAGCGAGGCCTCAGCGAGAGAACATGTTGTAAGCATGGAGAGGCAGTACACCCTCATACAAGAGGCATCATATGCACGGGAAGAGAGTGAGGCCTCCGGGAGAGAGCATGTTAGCAGAGAGAGATAGTATACACCATACAAGAGGCATGCTCAGCACAGGAAGAGAGCGAGGCCTCAGGGAGAGAGCATGTTGTAAGCATGCAGAGGCAGCATACCCTCATACAAGTGGCATGCTCAGCACAGGAAGAGAGTGAGTCCTCACAGAGAGACCATGGTGTAAGCATGCAGAGGCAGCATACCCTCATACAAGTGGCATGCTCAGCACAGGAAGAGAGCGAGGCCTCAGCGAGAGAACATGTTGTAAGCATGGAGAGGCAGTACACCCTCATACAAGAGGCATCATATGCACGGGAAGAGAGTGAGGCCTCCGGGAGAGAGCATGTTGTAAGCATGGAGAGGCATCATTCCATGATGCAAGAGGCATGCTCAACACATGAAAAGAGTGAGACCTCCGGAAGAGAGCATGCTGTAAGCATGAGGAGGAAGCATACCCTCATACAAGAGGCATGCTCAGCACAAGAAGAGAGTGAGTACTCACAGAGAGAACATGTTGTAAGCATGCAGAGGCAGCATACCCTCATACAAGAGGCATGCTCAGCACAGGAAGAGGGTGAGTCCTCAGAGAGAGAGCATGTTGTAAGCATGCAGAGGTAGCATACCCTCATACAAGAGGCATCATCTGCACAGGAAGAGAGCGAGTCCTCAGGGAGAGCTCATGTTGTAAACATGGAGAGGCAGCATACCCTCATACAAGAGGCATGCTCAGCACAGGCAGAGAGCGAGGCCTCAGGGAGAGAGCATGTTGTAAGCATGCAGAGGCAGCATACCCTCATAAAAGTGGCATGCTCAGCACAGGAAGAGGGTGAGTCCTCAGGGAGAGAACATGTTGTAAGCATGGAGAGGCAGCATACCCTCATACAAGAGGCATGCTCAGCACAAGAAGAGAGTGAGTCCTCAGAGAGAGAGAGCATGTTGTAAGCATGCAGAGGCAGCATACCCTCATACAAGAGGCATGCTCAGCACAAGAAGAGAGTGAGTCCTCAGAGAGAGAGCATGCTGTAAGCATGCAGAGGCAGCATACCCTCATACAAGAGGCATGCTCAGCACAGGAAGAGAGCGAGTCCTCAGGGAGAGAACATGTTGTAAGCATGCAGAGGCAGCATACCCTCATACAAGAGGCATGCTCAGCACAAGAAGAGAGTGAGTCCTCAGATAGAGAGCATGTTGTAAACATGCAGAGGCAGCATACCCTCATACAAGAGGCATGCTCAGCACAAGAAGAGAGTGAGTCCTCACAGAGAGAGCATGCTGTAAGCATGCAGAGGCAGCATACCCTCATACAAGAGGCATGCTCAGCACAGGCAGAGAGCGAGTCCTCCAGGAGAGAGCATGTTAGCAGAGAGATAGTGTACACCATACCAGAGGCATGCTCAGCACAGGAAGAGAGAAAGGCCTCAGGGAGAGAGCATGTTGTAAGCATGCAGAGGCAGCATACCCTCATACAAGAGGCATGCTCAGCACAGGAGGAGGGTGAGTCCTCAGAGAGAGCATGTTGTAAGCATGCAGAGGCAGCATACCCTCATACAAGAGGCATGCTCAGCACAGGAGGAGGGTGAGTCCTCACAGAGAGAACATGTTGTAAGCATGGGGAGGCAGCATACCCTCATACAATATGCATGCTCAGCACAGGAAGAGGGTGAGTCCTCAGAGAGAGAGCATGTTGTAAGCATGCAGAGGCAGCATACCCTCATACAAAAGGCATGCTCAGCACAAGAAGAGAGTGAGTCCTCAGAGAGAGAGTATGCTGTAAGCATGCAGAGGCAGCATACTCTCATACAAGAGGCATGCTCAGCACAGGAGGAGGGCGAGTCCTCAGAGAGAGAGCATGCTGTAAGCATGCAGAGGCAGCATACCCTCATACAAGAGGCATTCTCAGCACAGGCAGAGAGCGAGGCCTCAGGGGGAGAGCATGTTCTAAGCATGCAGAGGCAGCATACCCTCATACAAGAGGCATGCTCAGCACAGGCAGAGAGCGAGTCCTCCAGGAGAGAGCTTGTTAGCAGAGAGATAGTATACCCTCTGTGAGAAAGCGGGCCCCGGACTTACCGCGCCGGCGGCGATGGGAGGACTGCAACTACCAGACTCCCTAGCGGGCAACGATCGGCATGCTAGGGGCGTGCACGAAGAAGGCGTTGTCTGGGGGAGTGACCCTCCCACCTTTCCTGTTTCTCCACAGCGCGACCAGGAGGTGAAGAGGGGAGGAGCTGACCCCGGAAGGATGGCGGCGGGATCATTAAAAACGGAGAAGAGTCGAGGAGAGGCGTCGTTGACCGGAGAGCGAGAGGAGGACGGAGAACAGAGAGGAGAGCGGGAGGAGGACGAGAGAGAGAGAGCGGGACGACAGGAGGACGAGAGAGAGAAAGCGGGACGACAGGAAGACGAAGGACGAAGAGCGGGAAGAGAGGACGACGAACGCAGCGGCATCGAGGAGGAAGAAGAGGAAGCAGACGACCAGTGGACCGAAGAGTGGTGGCGTCCACCGGAGGTAGCTGAAGAGCGGCCGCAGCTCAGGAGAGTTGCGGCGGAGCCGGTGAGTGACGCTGGAATTGGGCATAGTGGGTTGGGATAGACGTGGGAGGCGGGTGGAGGATGGAAACGGGTCACAAAGGGTGAGAACGACGAACCAAGAGCTAGAAAAGGGGGTTCATCATTTTCTGGCATTACGAGTTCGACCCTATCTTTCCGGTGGCTATTCTGATCCCAAGAATCACGGCACCTCAGCCCCTTTAGTTTGCACGTTCCCTTATCACATCACGCTCAAAGTATTCACCGGGTGAAGGTGACGGGTTTGGCTTCTCCACTCACACCCTTCCCAGACTTCACTGACGGTCTCCAATTTTCTCTTCTCCTCGGGACGAGCCTCCGGGTGAGTGACGACACGACGGAGGAACCCGATTCCAACCCCCTTCACCCCGTTGAAGAAGAGGAAGAGGAGGAACAACCTGACCCCGAATCACGACCCCAGAGAAGGAGACGGCACAAAAAGAAGAGCACCCCATCCCTGTAGGGAAACCTGAGACTGTGATACCTGACACAATAAAAATACGAGTCCTTGGACCATATATCCGGCCTCCGCGTCTGTTTATCCGACCCGCCCTCCCACACCCTCCTACAAGAGGCATGCTCAGCACAGGAAGAGAGCAAGGCCTCGGGGAGAGCGCATGTTGTAAGCATGTGGAGGCAGCATACCCTCATACAATATGCATGCTCAGCACAGGAAGAGAGCGAGGCCTCAGGGAGAGAGCATGTTGTAAGCATGCAGAGGCAGCATACCCTCATACAAAAGGCATGCTCAGCACAAGAAGAGAGTGAGTCCTCAGAGAGAGAGCATGCTGTAA
Source organism: Calotriton arnoldi (assembly GCA_963921515.1). Classification (NCBI taxonomy): domain Eukaryota; kingdom Metazoa; phylum Chordata; class Amphibia; order Caudata; family Salamandridae; genus Calotriton; species Calotriton arnoldi. The sequence goes on along the minus strand of CAWUFW010003919.1, from coordinate 1,350,887 downwards.
GCATGCAGAGGCAGCATACCCTCATACAAGAGGCATGCTCAGCACAGGAGGAGGGTGAGTCCTCAGAGAGAGAGCATGTTGTAAGCATGCAGAGGCAGCATACCCTCATACAAGAGGCATGCTCAGCACAAGAAGAGAGTGAGTCCTCAGAGAGAGAGCATGTTGTAAGCATGCAGAGGCAGCATACCCTCATACAAGAGGCATGCTCAGCACAAGAAGAGAGTGAGTCCTCAGAGAGAGAGCATGCAGAGGCAGCATACCCTCATACAAGAGGCATGCTCAGCACAGGAAGAGAGCGAGTCCTCAGGGAGAGAACATGTTGTAAGCATGCAGAGGCAGCATACCCTCATACAAGAGGCATGCTCAGCACAAGAAGAGAGTGAGTCCTCAGATAGAGAGCATGTTGTAAACATGCAGAGGCAGCATACCCTCATACAAGAGGCATGCTCAGCACAAGAAGAGAGTGAGTCCTCACAGAGAGAGCATGCTGTAAGCATGCAGAGGCAGCATACCCTCATACAAGAGGCATGCTCAGCACAGGCAGAGAGCGAGTCCTCCAGGAGAGAGCATGTTAGCAGAGAGATAGTATACACCATACCAGAGGCATGCTCAGCACAGGAAGAGAGCAAGGCCTCAGGGAGAGAGCATGTTGTAAGCATGCAGAGGCAGCATACCCTCATACAAGAGGCATGCTCAGCACAGGAGGAGGGTGAGTCCTCAGAGAGAGCATGTTGTAAGCATGCAGAGGCAGCATACCCTCATACAAGAGGCATGCTCAGCACAGGAGGAGGGTGAGTCCTCACAGAGTGAACATGTTGTAAGCATAGGGAGGCAGCATACCCTCATACAATATGCATGCTCAGCACAGGAAGAGGGTGAGTCCTCAGAGAGAGAGCATGTTGTAAGCATGCAGAGGCAGCATACCCTCATACAAAAGGCATGCTCAGCACAAGAAGAGAGTGAGTCCTCAGAGAGAGAGCATGCTGTAAGCATGCAGAGGCAGCATACCCTCATACAAGAGGCATGCTCAGTACAGGAGGAGGGTGAGTCCTCACAGAGAGAGCATGTTGTAAGCATGCAGAGGCAGCATACCCTCATACAAGAGGCATGCTCAGCACAAGAAGAGAGTGAGTCCTCAGAGAGAGAGCATGCTGTAAGCATGCAGAGGCAGCATACCCTCATACAAGAGGCATTCTCAGCACAGGCAGAGAGCGAGGCCTCAGGGGGAGAGCATGTTGTAAGCATGCAGAGGCAGCATACCCTCATACAAGAGGCATGCTCAGCACAGGCAGAGAGCGAGTCCTCCAGGAGAGAGCATGTTAGCAGAGAGATAGTATACCCTCATACAAGAGGCATGCTCAGCACAGGCAGAGAGCGAGTCCTCCAGGAGAGAGCATGTTAGCAGAGAGATAGTATACCCTCCTACAAGAGGCATGCTCAGCACAGGAAGAGAGCAAGGCCTCAGGGAGAGCGCATGTTGTAAGCATGGGGAGGCAGCATACCCTCATACAATATGCATGCTCAGCACAGGAAGAGAGCGAGGTCTCAGGGAGAGAGCATGTTGTAAGCATGCAGAGGCAGCATACCCTCATACAAGAGGCATGCTCAGCACAGGAAGAAAGCGAGTCCTCCGGGAGAGAGCATTTTAGCAGAGAGAGATAGTATACACCATACAAGAGGCATGTTCAGCACAGGAAGAGAGCAAGGCCTCAGGGAGAGCGCATGTTGCAAACATGGGGAGGCAGCATACCCTCATACAATATGCATGCTCAGCACAGGAAGAGAGCGAGGCCTCAGGGAGAGAGCATGTTGTAAGCATGCAGAGGCAGCATACCCTCATACAATTGGCATGCTCAGCACAGGAAGAGAGCGAGGCCTCAGGGAGAGAGCATGTTAGCAGGGAGAGGCAGTATACTCTATACAAGAGCAGAGAGAGAGTGCTACAAGAGTGAATGTTGCGAGCTTCGAGAGACAGCACACTCTTGCATACAGTGAGGCTGCTCTGCTAGAGAACAGACCGTGTTCTCAAGGAGAGAGCATGAGGTGATGCTGTGAGCACGAAGGAGAGCATCACCCTCAGAAACATGGAACCAAATGTTGCATGCAACGGAACGCACCATACCACACACCGAACAAGAGAAGGACATTGATTAAGAAGGCCTTAGCTGTCCTACCTTTGGCATCAGTCACTCCTGGACAAGATGGTGAGAAGACTGCACCAGCTGAGCCTGAAAGTCATGTGTGGAGGTCACTTTCCACAGCGCCTTGAAGCCAGCAGACCTAGGTGCTATGTGGAGTCAACCGGGGGCACTACTTGAGCCAACATCTGCCTGCTTAATGCCATGCCCAGTGGTTGACTTCTTTGCAGCACCCAGCACACCAGTATGATGCCCTGGCACTGAGATCCCCCAGATGGAGAGGCACAGCCTTGTTCTGGGTCTTGCATCAGGCGCAGCACAGAAGGCTCAAATCTGAACCATTCAGTACATCCTCCAAAAAATGAAATATACAAATGAGGAGCAGTCCAGAGGGAAACGTCACTGTCCGCAAACTTCATTAAAAAAACAAGTATTTACAATGAAATATGTCTCGAAACTTTGACCTATTGGCATTGTAAATGACAATGCCTTTTAGTTATTTGCACTTTGTACTTCTAGTCGTTGCTTGCAGGTTTTCAAAACACAAATGAAAGGCATTGTCACTTATAATGCCAATAGCTCAAAATCTCGCAAATGCGAGACCTATTGCATTGCAAATGCTTGTTAACAGATGCTGCTTGGGAGTAGACATTGGATCGCGCAGGCAGGACAGTCAGGTATCCCCAGAGGTCAGAGGTGACAGATGTGGTTAGTCAGAAGCACCTTGGCCAGGGCGCCGCCCTCAGGGGCGGACGGCGCACGCAGGCATCTTGTAACTCCCCATCATCTAGGCGCACTACAAATATGCATAGGCACCCTTCCATACAGCGCATAAAGCTGGCAGCCGGCTTCTAGGCCCTTCCGATGGACAAGAATATTAAGCGATTTTTCAAAGCTCACACAATATGATCTTGAGGCAACGGCAAGGACAGAACTCTACTCTTTCTGCAGTTAGACATTTTATCCAGAGACTGTCCGCCACCCTCGCCAGGGCTGCTAACCCTTCCTTGTGCTGCTCGTCATCTATGTACAGACCGTCACACTTGGAGACTCCCTAAAGCGTGAAACCTGCATCAGACCTGTATTTTTATTCCAATTGCTCACATCTCTATCCACGATTGTTCTCCTGGTATGCAATTAAGATTCAGAAAAGAACATATAAGATACGGAATCAGAAGGTGGGGCCTGCCTCCTGCACCCGTTCGTCCTCGTCGTAAAAGTTGTGCTCGCTACAGAACAAGGAGAATGGGCATTTGACTTCTGCACACACTTACATAATCTTAGCCCATGTTTCAGATATGTACGCAACACGTTGTCATTGTAACAGACACCCAAATGCAGCTATGTGTATCTGTGGCACCAAAGAGGCCAAACTCTGAATGGGCAAGGAAACAGAGTGGAAGAACTGATCCTGCCCATGTAATGCCTGTATCTGTTTGGTTAGGAAAGGACACACAACTGTCACTGGTGTAAACGGATGCAGCCCTCTCCACCACAAACATGGGCCCGTATTTTCAAAATGTTTAACTGGTGGCACAAATGTCTCTAGCCAACATTAAAATAATTTATTTCAGGCCAACGAAATATTCACAGAGCATTAATTAGAAGCGCTGTGAAACAATGCAATAGGTCTCGCGCCGCGCTCCGTATTAAAGTTTTCAGAAAACAATATGCAAATTAGGTTAGGAAGCGGCCGCCATTACCGAAGCTGGCACCTGTGCGTGCTGTGTCCCTTGATGAAGTAAATAATTCTCGGAACTGGTAATGAATGCTCCCGAGTTAGGACACAGTAAAAGATCGAGTCCTCATGGGCGGTACCAAATGGAGACAGGGCGGTAACAAGGAGGGACTAACAAGCCTCATAATGAATCGGAAGCCAGCATTTACCAAGGACAATGACACCAGCCAATGAAAAGTATGGGCGGAGAGTGGGCGAGGCTTACACACCATACTCTACTACTGCATGCCTCGCAGAGCGAGCAGCGCATGCGCGCTGCCGCTAGGCTCGACCTAAAAAAAGAATAGACTCAGGCACGACAAAAATTCATTCCTGAGTCCAAGTCTTAACCAGTGGCACTTCGTGGAGCCAAGCTAAGCCTAAGCATGCTGCATCCCGGCAAAGCTTGAGCAAAGATTGAGTGAGCATGTTGCTTCACTGCAAAACCTGAGCAGAGAATGACTGAGGATGTTGCATTGCTGCAAAGCAGGACCAGTGAATGTCTGAGCAGGCTGCATCATTGCAAAGCCCAAGGAGTGATGGATTTAGCATGTTGCATCGCTGCAAACCACGAGCAATGATTGACTGAGGGTGGTGCATCACTGCAAAACCTGAGTAACCATTGACTGAGCATCTTGCCTCACTGCAAAACCTGAGCAGCAAGTTAATGGCCATGTTGCATCGCTGCAAAGCCCGAGCAGGGATGAACTGAGAGACTTGCATCACGTCAAATCCTGAGCATTGTTGAAGTAAGCATGGTGCATCACTGCAAAGCCTCAGTAACCATTGACTAAGCATCTTGTATCACTGCAAAACCTGAGCAGCAAGTTACTGAGCTCATTACATCACTGAAAAGCGTGATCACTGAGGTTTTGAATTTGTTGCATCACAGCAAAACCCAAGTAACCATCGATTGAATGAGCATGGCGCATCAAAGCAAAGCCTGATTAACCATTTATGGAGCATGTAGCATCCCTGCAAACCCCGAGCAGTGATGGACTGAGTGTTGCACTAATGCAAAGCCCAAGCATCGATTAACCGAGCATGCTGCATCACTGCAAAGCCTGAGAAACCACTGGTGAAGCATCTTTCATCGTTGCAAAACCTGAGCAGTGATTGACTGAGCATGCTGCATCACTGCAAAGCCTGAGTAACCACTGGTGAAGCATCTTTCTTCATTGTAAAACCTGAGCAGTGATTGACTGAGGATGGTGCATCGCTGCAAACCTGAGTAACCACTGATGAAGCATCTTTCATCATTGTAAAACCTGAGCATTGATTGACTGAGGATGGTGCATCACTGCAAAGCCTGAGTAACCACTGGTGAAGCATCTTTCTTCATTGTAAAACCTGAGCATTGATTGACTGAGGATGGTGCATCACTGCAAAGCCTGAGTAACCACTGGTGAAGCATCTTTCATCATTGTAAAACCTGAGCAGTGATTGACTGAGCATGCTGCATCACTGCAAAGCCTGAGTAACCACCGGTGAAGCATCTTTCTTCATTGTAAAACCTGAGCAGTGATTGACTGAGGATGGTGCATCACTGCAAAGCCTGAGTAACCACTGGTGAAGCATCTTTCTTCATTGTAAAACCTGAGCAGTGATTGACTGAGGATGGTGCATCACTGCAAAGCCTCAGTAACAATTGATTGACCATCTTGCATCACTGCAAAACCTGAGCAGCGAGTCGGTGAGCACGTTACATCACTGAAAAGCTTGAACAGTGAGGTATTGAGAATGATGCATTACAGCAAAGCTTAAGTAACCATTGACTGAAGGAGCATGGCGCATCCAAGCAAAGCCTGAGTAAGCATTGATGGAGCATGTTACATCCCTGCAAACCCCGAGCAGTGATTAACCAAGCATGTTGCATCGTTGCAAAGCCGGAGCAACCACTGATTAAGCATCATTGCAACACCTTAGCAGCAAGACACTGAGCATGTTGCATCACTGTAAAACATGAGCAGTGAAAGAGTAGATTATATGAATGCAAACCTCGAGCATTGATCGATTGTGCATGGTGTGTCACTGCAAAGCTTGAGTAACCCTTGACTGAGCATCTTGCATCACTGCAAAACCTGGGCAAAGTCAGAGCATTGTTTAACTGAGCGTGTTGCATCATTGCGAAGCCTGAACCACACTGGATGAGCAGGCTGCATCACAAGCTCAAACGCTGAATGAATGAACATATTGCATCACTGCAACAGCGGAGCAGTGGCTGACTGAGCATGTTACATCACTTCAAAGCATGAGCAGTGAATAACTGAGCATGTTGCATCACTGCAAAGACCGAGCATGTTGCATTATTTCTAAGCCTAAACATTAATTGAACATGGTGCATCACTGCAAAGCCTGAGTAACCATTGATTGAGCAACTTGTATCAATGCAGATCCTAAGCAGCAAATCAATGAGCTTGTTGCGTCACTGCAAAGCCCAAGCAGTGATGTATTGAGCATGTTGCATTACTGCAAAACCTCAGCAGTGCTGGGCTAAGCATGTTGCATCACTGCAAAGCCTGAGTAGAAATTAATGCTGTTGCATCACTGCAAAGGCTCAGCAGCGAGTCATTGAGCATGTTGCATTACTGCAAAGCCCACGCACTGATGTATTGAGCATATTGCATCACTGCAAAGTCCGAGTTACGATTTATTGAGCAAGTTGCTTCACTGCAAAATCTGAGCAGCGAGTCATTGAGCATTTTGCATCACTGCAAAACAAAAGCATTGATGTATTGAGCTTGTTGCATAAGTTACTATTTATTGAGCATGCCGCATCACTGCAAAATCTGAGCAGCGAGTCATTGAGCTCACTACAAAGACCAAGCAGTGATGAATTGAGAATGTTGCATCACTGCAAAGCCCAAGCAGTGATGAACTGAGCATGTTGCATCACTGCAAAATCTGAGCAGTGAGTCATTGAGCTCACTGCAAAGACCAAGCAGTGATGAATTGAGCATGTTGCATCAAAGCAAACAACAAGCAGTGATGAACTGAGCATGTTGCATTACTGCAAAGCCTGAGTTACGATTTATTGAGCAAGTTGCTTCACTGCAAAATCTGAGCTGTGAGTCATTGAGCTCGTTGCATCACTGCAAAGACCAAGCAGTGATGCATTGAGCTCGTTGCATCACTGCAAAGCCCGAGTTACGATTTATTGAGCATGTTGCATTACTGCAAAACCTCAGCAGTGTTTGACTAAGCATGTTGCATCACTGCAAAGCCTGAGCAGAGATTGATTATGTTGCATCACTGCAAAGCATAAGTAACAGTTTATTGGGCATGTTCCATTGAAAGCCCAAGCACAGATTGACTGAGCATCTAGCGTGATTGCAAAACCTTAGTAGCGAGTCATTGAGAATGGTGCAACATTGCATAGTCGGAGCAGTGACCAACTGTGCTTCAGCATAGCAGCCGCCTCCCAGTCAGCGAAAAGCTCCTGTGCCTTCCAACATTTGTTTGAAATTTTCTGTTGAAGGGGAGCATTTCAGCTCTTGGGGCTCAGTTGTCGGCCCACCTGGTCTACCTGTATCGCTTTCTGACATGGCGACTATAACAGATAATCATTAATTTATCCGGCAGGCTCGGAGAGGTGGGACACTTTCTGTAGCGAAGCTACAAATAGTAGCAGCTACAATTCAGTTTACTTTTTTAAATTACACTGCCTTGTTTTCCTGATTGATGCGCACTCGGCTTCACAGCACTAATTACACCAATGGTTTAGTTAGGTGTGTTCTATTGCACCCACGGGGGAGATCTCTACATTACATTTTGTGGTTTTAAATCTTGACATTTCAGAAACAATTAGACCATATTCACTGATCAGATAAAAAAATTGAAAAAACACTAACTTTAAGAAACAGACATAAGAAAATATATTACTAGGGGAGCTATGATCAGAGATGTTGTAAGGCGTGGGCAAAGTGGGTAATTGTCCAGGGCCCCCCCCATCTTCTGAGCCCTCCCCTGGGAAAGTAACTCTCTATTGGATCACTGTCTATTCTATTTCTCTAGCCAAATTGCTCTCCCTCTCGGCTCACGACACTACCGCTGATTCTGTTTTTCTACCTTGTAGTCTTAAGGATTTCTGGGGTCCCGGGCAAGACATTTCAGCTGTTTATATGGGACCATGTTAAAGCTAAACATATAATTTAGTATTATTCGGCATCAGGCAGGCTTGAAGTAGCAGGAAATGGGTAATGAATTTCACATTTGTTCTGCACATGAGCCTCCAAAATATGTCTTGCCAGGCGCCCACAAAATCCTTTAGATGACACTGGCTATGATCTTGTATAATACATAAAAAAAATTATAATTTATGCACGTGATTTAAAAGAGAATGTCTACCTTACACAATTTCAATAAACATTTTGTTCAAATCGTAATAATAATATTTACCAGTTAAATACGATTAAATGACGCTGGAGTGGTAAACTCCTCTGTCAGCCATCCCTGGGTTTCAATCTTTGATCTACACATACAGATATTTGAGGTGGATACTGAACCTACCGAGCGGTCTCTTACCAATCATAAAATGTACCCTAATGGATACAGGGGATATCATTATGTACGTGGCCCGTCATGTCCAGGCCTTGATAAGGACCACATTGCTACCCACCCCTCTTCACCATCAGACATCATGGTAGGTGTTCTACCAAAATATTATGTTTTTTAATATAAACCTACACTTTCATCGACTTCACAATATCGACTACCAACATATTGTCAAAGTAAATAGATGTGGCGTGAAGAATAGTACATCTATACTTCCTTATGTAGGCTTAACTTGATGGTATGTTAGTAGTCCATTGTCTGGAGTTAATATATGTATAAATCAATGTTCGTGACCTCAGTCCTTTGACATACAACCCTCACAGTGTTATGGTAGTGCACACTCAGTCTCCAGACTTTGCACAGTCCTGCAGGCCGACGTTCAAACTCCAGCAGTTTTCTGGTTCAGGAGGACGTTAACACTTAGCACATGTAGTAGGTACACTTAAACATGTCAATAACAGAAGGCAGCTACAGAGTCAGGTGTTTCCAGCCTGGGTGTAGGGTCCCAGTCAGGTCAGGTCACTTCTGACAAGAGGTGGTGTGATGAGAACCCTCGGCGGGTAATGAACTGAGGTGGTACTGCTGGGGCAAGGATACTGGTAGAGAGCACAGCTTGCCGGCAGTATCTAGTTGAGCAGTGGCTCCTGGAAAAGGTGGAGACCACTTCTAGCAGGTACTTCGGACATGGATATAAAAAAATTATACTAAATGGAATTCACTAAAAAAAAATCTTTGAAAAAGGGTCATTATGGTTGGCACAACTAAAGTATTCTATTAAAAAGTATAGAAAAGACTGCAAAACTTTAGCTGGAAGGCGGTAAGAATGCAATCCAATATCTAAAAAAATACTGAAATTCCTCAGTTATGATTCCGTACAAACCCAAAACGTCACCCTAATGTAGTGCTTCCCAAACTTTTTAGAAACACGACCCACATTTTAGAATGACAGACGTTCGTGACCCACCTTGCTATAATGGACATAAGGTGGGTGATTTTTTAATGTAGCTAAAGCATCGTGTGGTAGCGCACATATTCCATTGGAATGGATACTAAATATGCACCGTCATACAGTTTTACTGATAAAACTATACTACATACAAATGATAATGTGCATAAATCTGGCTTCAGTGAATATTTATTATTTGTGCATCACCAAGTAAAGTGTATTGATTTGTTCGGATCCTATCAATCAATCAGGGTTTTTTAGAAGCGCGCTACTCACCCGAGAGGGTCTCAAGGCGCTGGGGGGGGGGAGCAAGGGGGGGATGCAGCTCCGTGTCAGCCAAAAAGCCAGGTCTCGAGGCTCTTCCTGAAGGTGTGCAGGGTAGGGGCGCGTCCGATGTTGACTGGGAGCTCATTCCAGGTTTTGGCTGCGACGTAGGAGAAGGCTCTTCCACCTGCTCTGGCTCAGCGGATGCGCGGGGTCACTGCGAGGGCGGCGGAGCGGAGGTTTCTTTTGGGAGCATGGAAAGAGATTCTTTCGTTGAGGAATTTGGGTCCGATATTGTGTAGGGATTTGTAGGTGTAGGTGAGTAGCTTGAAAGTTATTCTCTTCTCGATGGGGAGCCAGTGGAGGTCTCGAAGGTGTTGGGTCATGTGCTCGTGTCGTGGGGTACCGAGGACTATTCTGGCTGCGGTGTTCAGGATGGTCTGGAGTTTGTGTAGCAGGGATTTGTTGAATCCAGCATAGAGGGCGTTTCCGTAGTCCAGTCTGCTAGTTATGAGTGCGTGGGTGACGGTCTTCCTGGCTGCAGGGGGGATCCACTTGAAAGTCTTGCGGAGGATGCGGCGGGAGTTGAAGCAGGTGGAGGCGATGGCGTTGATCTGCTGCGTCATGGTGAGGGAGGAGTCTAGGATGATGCCGAGGTTCCGGGCGTGGTCCGTCGGGGTGGGAGGGTAAACACATATTACCACGAATCTTTCACCCCGCATACCATCACCCCGCATACTATTATAACGCATCTACCATGACTCCGCAATGCCATTACAACGCATGGCATTAGATCGCATATGCTTTTACCACGCATACATTTACAACGAAATTCGTGATAAATGCATGAATGGAAAAAGCATATGTTTTTTTATATGTAAGTATAAGGTAAGTATGGGTATAGGGGTATATGTTTTGGGGTGCTGGGGAAATTATAGTGTAAAGTGTATTTTTGTGTTTTAGGGTGCTGGGGTATTTTTAGGGGTCAGCGTGGGTTAGGGTTTTGGGGTGAATGGAGTATTTTTAGGCTTCAGGGTGCGTTTAGGTTTTGGGGTGCTGGGGTATTTTTAGGGGTCAGGGTTAGGGTTTTGGGGTGCAGGGGGTATTTTTAGGGTTCAGGGTGAGTTTAGGTTTTGGGGTGCTGGGGTATTTTTAGGGTTCAGGGTGGGTTTAGGGGTGCGGGGGTATTTTTAGGGTTCAGGGTGCATTTAGGTTTAGGGGTGCTGGGGTATTTTTAGGGTTCAGGGTGCGTTTAGGTTTTGGGGTGCTGGGGGTATTTTTAGGGTTAAGGGTACGTTTAGGTTTTGGGGTGCTGGGGTAATTTTAAGGGTCAGGGTGGGTTAGGGTTTTGTGGTGTAGGGGTATTTTTAGGGTTCAGGGTGCGTTTAAGGTTTTGGGGTGCTGGGGTATTTTTGGGGTTCAGGGTGCGTTTAGGTTTTGGGGTACTGAGGTAATTTTAGGGGTCAGGGTGGGTTAGGGTTTTGGGGTGTAGGGGGTATTTTTAGGGTTCAGGGTGCGTTTAAGGTTTTGGGGTGCAGTGTTAATTTTGGGGTTCAGGGTGTGTTTAGGTTTTGGGGTGCAGGGGAAATTTTAAGGGTCAGGGTGGGTTAGGGTTTTGGGGTGCAGGGGTAATTTTAGGGTTCAGGGTGCGTTGAGGTTTTGGGGTGCAGGGGTAATTTTAGGGATCAGGGTGGGTTTAGGTTTTGGGGAGCTGGGGTATTTTTGGGGTTCAGGGTGGGTTTAGGGAATATATATATATATATATATATATATATATATATATATATATATATATATATATATATATATATATATATATATATATATATATATATATATATATATATAGGTAAAGCACTTTTACACATTTTATGATTTCACCACGCATGCATTTGCGTTGTAAAGGCATGCGTGGTAAAGTCATATGCGGAGTGAAAGTTTGCGGGGTAATGGTATCGCGGAGTAATTGCATTTGCGTTGTGAAAAATACGGAGTGATGGGATGCGGGGTGAAAGTATGCGGGATAACGTCGTATATTCGGGTGGGAGGGTTTCCGAGGGCGACGGGCCACCAGGAGTTGTCCCAAGCGGTGGGGGATGGTCCCAGGATGAGGACCTCAATCTTCTCCGAGTTGAGCTTTAGGCAGCTGTTGCTCATCCAGGCTGCTACGTCTTTCATTCCTTCCTGGTAGCGGAGTCTGGTGTCTTCGGGGTTCTTCGTCAGCGAGAGGATGAGCTGGGTGTCGTCGGCGTAGGATACTATGCTGAGCCCGTGCTGTCTGACGATGGCGGCGAGGGGGGCCATGTAGATGTTGAAGAGAGTGGGGCTGAGTGAAGATCCTTGGGGTACTCAGCAGTTGATCTCTGTGGGTTTGGAGAGGAAGGGTGGGAGTCTGATCCTTTGGGTTCTGCCGGCGAGGAAGGAGCGGATGCAGTCGAGGGCGGTTCCCCGTATGCCGGCGTCGTGGAGTCTGGCTGCCAGAGTGCGGCGGGAGACGGTGTCGAAGGCTGAGGAGAGGTCTAGCAGGATGAGGGCTGCAGTGTGGCCCTGGTCGAGTAGCATGCGGATGTCGTCGGTGACGGCGAGGAGGGCGGTCTTGGTGCTGTGGTTGCTGCAGAATCCGGACTGGGAGGAGTAGAGGATGGCGTTCTCTTCTATGAAGGTGGTCAGCTGGGCGTTGATGACTTTCTCTGTGACTTGTGCTGTGAAGGGAAGGAGAGAGATGAAGGTCCTCTTGGTGGTTCTAAGAGTTGGTGGTATTCTTTAATGGTGTGCTTGTAGGTGGTCTGGTCCTAGGTGGTTTTGCTGTTTCTCCACTGTTTCTCGAGACGTCTGCATGAGCGTCTGGCTTCTTGGAGGTCGGTGGTGAACCAGGCGGCCTTCAGGGGGCATTGTCTGTCAGGGTGGAAGAGGGGAGCGAGCTTGTCTGCGCAGTTGGTGATCCACTGGTGTAGTTCTGAGGCTGCAGAGTTGGCGTCGGTCGTGGCGGAGGGGGGGGGTCGTGGGAGAGGGTGGCGTTGAGGAGCCCCCTTGTGATCTAGCTCCAATTCCTTCATGGTGGGCGCGGGGCGGGCTCGAGGGTGGTGGTGGTGCGCAAAAGAGAAGTGTACGCAGTGGTGGTCTGTCCAGAGGGGCTGCGAGGTGTGGCTGAAATGGATGTTTGTCTCTCCTGCGAAGATGGGGTCGAGGGTGTGTCCGGCCTTGTGGGTGGGGGTGGTGACGAGCTGCTTCTGTCCGAGGTTGGCGAGGTTGTCCAGGAGGGCGGTGGAGTCGGGGTCGCTGTGGCTGTCGAGGTGGAAGTTTAGGTCTCCGATGAATATGTAGTCCGTGGAGGCGATGGCGTGGGGTGCGATGAGGTCGGCAATGGTGGTGGTGAAGGGAGCGCGAGGTCCTGGGGGTCTGTAGGCGAGAGTGCCGCGTAGCGTGGTTCTGGGGCTGGTCTGGATCATGAAGTGGAGGTGTTCGGTGTTGGAGTCGGTCACGCTGGAGGTGGAGAGTCGGATGGAGCTTTTGTGTGCAATGGCGAGTCCCCCTCCTGGGCGGTGGGGGCGGTCCTTCCTCTGGATCTTGTAGCCATCGGGAATGGCGGTGGCGATGTTGGGTGCGGAGGCGGCATTTGTCCAGGTTTCCGTGAAGAAGGCGATGTCTGGTGAGAGGGTGTCGAGGAGGTCCCAGATTTCTATGGCGTGTCTGCGCAGGGAGCGCACGTTGAGGAGGATGCATTTCATGGCTTCTTTGGTGTGGGCGTCCGGCGTGGGTGCATGGGGGTGTTGTGAATGGTGAAGGAATGTCGGCAGGAGTACTGGCCGTGGGGGGTGTTTGGCGTCGTCTGCTTGGCAGTTGTTGTTCCTTCCGGGGTTGAATGCGAGGAGGGCAGCTGAGTTGTAGCAGTGGGTGGCCGGAGATCCAGGGGTCCTGGCGCTGGTCGCTTCGCGGACGGGCGCAGATGGGCAGCGGCCGCCTTTAAATAGGGAAGGGGGAGGGAAACTCAGCTAGGAGGTGGGAGCGAGAGCGGCAGGGGGGAGGGGCCGCTGGGAGCAGCGGCGGGAAAACGGGCGGCGAGGGAAAGGCAAGCAGGAAAAACCGGGGCACAGGAAAAAAGAAAAGGGCATCGAACGGGGCGAGGATAAAACAGGCACAGGAATAACAATACAATGAAGAAGACAAGGTTAAAAGACAGAGTGGACACAAAGAAAAAACAGGCACAGAAATTACAATTTAATAAAGAAAACAAGGCTAAAAAGATCGAGTAGACACAAAGACAAAACGGGCACAACGAGGCAGTGATGAGGCGCAGGCAGGAGCCTGCGGGTGGGGGAGGGCCTCCAACACCTACCAGGGAGATCGGTGTCTGGGGCAGCAGCAGGCGAGACTACAGCTGAGCTGCTTGGGCGGAGAGCGGGACCCTTTTTATTTTATTTATTTATTTTATTTGCAAAGTTTTATATAGCGCTGGCTAGACCCGGAGGTATCAGAGCGCTTTACATGAGGATCAGTGAGTTACAGGTTCCATAATTACATAGACAAGTATAGACATAGGAGAAAAGAAAAAAACATGATTACACAATAATGTGAGATTATTAGCGCGTACACATTTCTTATGGGGAGTGAAGAGGTAGAGGGGGAATGGTAAACGGGGGTAGGGAATGCAGGTAGGAAAACACAACGGGGAGGCGAGGAAAACTATGTCCGATGTCCGGCTGGGTAGGTGCCGGCCGAGGGGTGAACCAGAGCCAAACTCCTCTATAGCTGCATATGACAGCTCCACCGGGCATCAGCCAAAGTTGCTCGGGCACCGCGAAAAGTACAGACAGTTTGGTTTCCGCCCAGGGGGCATCGTTAAAGTTCCAAAAGTTCAAATAGATCAGGACCAGAAGTGAACCTGCGGGCAAGCATAGCAGAGAAGTCCAAAACCAGTGGTAGGTAATCCAGTACCGTTCCAAGATGGCCACCGTGATTGCTTAACCAGTGTGAAGGCTCGTGGAAGTCCATCCTTTGTTTTCATGGTTAACTTAAACTACGATGCAAGGCCCAAGTCGCCACAGCCTATGGATAACTCGCAATAGCTCATGGCAGCCAAACCCATAACAAATTCCTGCGACCATTCCAAACGCGCCATAGTTTCTCCCCCTCAAATAGATCGTTCACCCGATTGGTTGTGTGCACCGGGCGTCCAAGTTCTGCACGTTAGTGAATACCCAAGAGACGCAGCAGGATCTGGGCGGCGATGTCCAGACGACCCGCACTCGGGTCACGGTACGAGTTGAAGATGGCGTCAATGATGAAAATGCAGGGAACCCGCAGCGCCACGTCCAGCACGGCGCGGATTCGGTCGCCCAGCGGCACGGCCGCCATGGGAGCGGGTGGGGGTGAGGAGAGCCGCAGCGACACGACTACTCCCCGGTGCCGCCCACCTCCCCCGCAGCCCGACGGGACATCTTTGTTCTCATAACACTTCAGGATTACAAAAAATGTGGTTTGCTTTTGCTTTTCTAACTTGCTGAATGTGTATAGTTCATTCAAGGTATTTACCTTTCGCTCTGTTACAAAAAAATTACATCCTACAATGTATCCTTTCACACTTCATGTACCCCAGCAAGATTGTCACGTAATTCACTTTACTTTTCCTTACTCTAACAACATCATTAAACATTTCTCTAGTGGTGGCTGGGAACAGTCGAAGTAGTAGGGCGTTAATACTGGAATCCAATTGGACTGTGTGATTGAGCAAAAGGAGCAAGCCCAACTTATTTTAGAGTGGATCTGGGGCATCTCCTGTAGAGAACATTTTGGGAAAAACACGGCCAAATTGTACATTTTAACACAAGTTTTTACATAGGTTGACTAGCATTCTAATTGTACTGACGGGCCAGTCAAGAAACAGTTAATAATGATGTGGTGTCCCAGGCACACCTGATCATTCACAAGGGTGTTCGGGTTCATCCTCCCTGAGAAATGTATGAAAAGGTGTGGATTTTTCAGCACAATTCCCTTAAAAATTTACTAAAGATGTATATGTATTACAGACAGTTGAAGTAGTCTGACTAAGCAATGTCAGCTGTCAAATCATTTTTAAAATGTATCTAACACCTTTCTTCACTTCAATTTTCCATCTGGTCCTTTTCAAATAGATTCTCGGTCATCTGTTATGACTGAGAATCTATTTGGGAGGAACCCTGGACTTAAAATCATACCTTATACAAGTGGGATCATAGACAGCAGAGTTGTATCTCTGCTACAGGCTCACGAAGCAATGCTACTGTTCAGTTAGCAAGAGCTTACAAGTCCAGACAGCAGACCGGTTTATCAACGTGCTCAGACCCAAAGGAGCAATACAGATAATATCATAGAAAGATGTATCAATAGACATGATGAAATGTCTACACAAGTCATGACAGAATCAACAGCACTAACTGCCCTCTGGTACCAAGGACCCAAAATCAGCAACCGGTCTTATGACCTCAGCAAGAATAGTCACACATAAATATTCACTTAACACGCATTTCTAAAATACGTTGAATTTGTCTCAAACATCAGCGTGCCACTTCCTAAAAATCCAGACATTGCCTCATGAATTCTCTTAGTTTTATTTTGAATAAATGAGCGCAGTCCCCCCAGAAAGAAGCTCGTCATTGTCCTGAAATGCCAGATTTTAATTTGTGGTAACTGCATCTTCAGTCTTCACCAATCAGCATGTGATTTCCACCACACACCCACCTCTACTACTACTTACACATGTCCCTTTACCATCATAGTGAAGGGATTTTCACCATCATTATGTCAGTGGCAGTCGGAATTACGTGAAGAAGGCACGCAAGAAGTCCAGGATAGGCACCATCTTCCTGGTGTCACCATTAGGCAAGGCTAGCAAGATGTACGTCAAGCTACCTAAGCTATGTCAAGCACGCCCACTATTATGCATGGGGTAGCCAGAATGTTGTCACGAATGGCACATCATGGCAACTACAGGGAGCTATTAATCCTGGCACAGCCATAGAGCTGTTTGGTCACCCACAACATGCCATGGAGAGGCAACTGATGCGGAGAGTAGCCAGAATGATGTTGAGAATGACCACAATGTGTCAAGGATTGGCCCCAGTTATGATAGTAATAGTTGAAATATCGTGAGGAATACTCAGAGCATGTCATGGATTGGACACGAGTGCGCCAGCGACAGCCAGAATGTCCTCAAGAATGGCCACCGTACAAAAAGGATGTCCACTTCCACCTTTTCTGCAGGTGGTCTCGTGATTTCATTTCAATACCGGAGGCTACCAGTATCCATTACTTCTGTTAATGCCACTCCTGCATCACCCTTAAAGAACTTTCAAAACAAAACATCAATCTGGAACTTAGAACATTGTAGACCATAAGTAGTCCCTTCTCAGAACACTCTTCCTCTTTAAAAGGTACTGCTACTGGAGAAAAAAGTACCTTTTTATATGAGTTATATGGCCAAGTTATATGATTTGTAAATTTTTGGTAGTAAGAGGTAATTTATTTCAAGAACCCTAGCTTGTAATTTATACAAGCAGGTCCTATTTGATTTAGTTTTGTGTAAAGTTTTTTTCCTCCAATTCAGCTGAAGACTTGGTAGCTGTGGACAAGGTGCCACAGCACAGACAAGCAGAAGCTGTCACAATAGACCGCTTGCACCTATCCTGCTCAGGAACCTCCCTCCTCGGCCAATCAGAGACCTGGTAAAGGAGAGCTGCGGCTCAGCAGACGTTCGACATGCAATGCGCATGCTCCAGCGACTGGGAATCATTAGCTGCGTTAACCCTAGCATCGTGATTCCATCAGTGGCATCTGAAGCGTGCCGGAGCTCCGCCCACCAGAACTTGATGGGCAGAAGCCACTGCAATTTCTACTCTCTTCAGACAAGCAACAGTACATTTCAGCATTTAATTTGTTGTTTTCAAAAAACTGTTTGTGAAGGAGCATGTGTTTCACACTAGCTCACTGTAATAAACATGCAATAAAAAAATAACTGAAAACTTGTGCGCTGCGGTCCAACAAAGCGGTCTCGTGGTTTGTGACATTTATATAAACCACTAGGACTTCAGCCTTGTGTGTTTATTGTCACCAGAGGCATTATAGGACCACAATGCACAATCATCAGCCATGTCTCCTCTAGAGTCGGTTGCAGCGCTTCTCTGATTGTGGTTTAGTATTAACTTAATCATCAATGCTTAATTGCACCACACTTCTCAAAAATAGTTTGGAAAACTAAAAATACTTATGTAGAGTTTTGTGGACATTGTTTAATGAGACCAAAAGTTGTATGTGGGTTTGGGGGAGAAGATAAAATATTTTGTGTGGACTTTGCATACAGGATTTTTGACCCGAGCGTGACACTGGTGAGCAGTTCAATCTGAAGTGTAGCGTGCAGTCGGAAGTAACCCAGAGCGTGACACTGGTGAACAGTTCAATATGAAGCACGGCGTGCAGTCAGAAAAAACCCTTAGCGTGACACTGGTGAGCAGTTCAATCTGAAGTGTAGCGTGCAGTCACAAGTAACCCTGAGCGTGACACTGGTGAGCAGTTCAGTCTGAAGTGTAGCGTGCAGTCAGAAGTAACCCAGAGCGTGACACTGGTGAACAGTTCAATCTGAAGCGTAGCGTGCAGTCAGACGTAACCCAGAGCGTGACACTGGTGAGCAGTTCAATCTGAAGCACGGCGTGCAGTCAGAAGTAACCCTGAGCGGGACACTGGTGAACAGTTCAACATGAAGCCCGGTGTGCAGCCAGAAGTAACCTTGAGCGTGACACTGGTGAACAGTTCAATCTGAAGCGCTTCGTGCAGTCAGAAGTAACCCGGAGCGTGACACCGGTGATCAGTTCGATCTGAAGCACGGCGTGCAGTCAGAAGTAACCCTGAGCGTGACACTGGTGAACAGTTCAATCTGAAGCGCAGCATGCAGTCAGAAGTAACCCGGAGCATGACACCGGTGAGAAGTTCGATCTGAAGCACGCCGTGCAGTCAGAAGTAACCCTGAGCGTAATACTGGTGAGCAGTTCAATCTGAAGCACGGCGTGCAGTCAGAAGTAACCCTGAGCGTGACACTGGTGAGCAGTTCCATCTGAAGTGTAACGTGCAGTCAGAAGTAACTCTGAGCGTGACAGTGGTGAGCAGTTCAATATGAAGTGTAGCGTGCAGTCAGACGTAACCCAGAGCGTGACACTGGTGAGCAGTTCAATCTGAAGAACAGCGTGCAGACAGAAGTAACTTTGAGCGCGACACTGGTGAACAGTTCAATATGAAGTGTAGCGTGCAGTCAGAAGTAACCCCGAGTGTGACACTGGTGAACAGTTCAATATGAAGTGTAGCGTGCAGTCAGAAGTAACCCTGAGCGTGACACTGGTGAACAGTTCCATCTGAAGTGTAACGTGCAGTCAGAAGTAACCCTGAGCGTGACACTGGTGAGCAGTTCAACATGAAGCGCAGCGTGCAGTCAGAAGTAACCCTGAGCGTGACAGTGGTGAACCGTTCAACATGAAGCCCGGTGTGCAGCCAGAAGTAACCTTGAGGGCGACACTGGTGAACAGTTCAATCTGAAGCGCGGCGTGCAGTCAGAAGTAACCCGGAGCGTGACATCAGTGAGCAGTTCGATCTGAAGCACGGCGTGCAGTCAGAAGTAACCCTGAGCGTGACGCTTGTGAGCAGTTCAATCTGAAGCGTAACGTGCAGTCAGAAGTAACCCTGAGCGTGACACTGGTGAACAGTTCCATCTGAAGAACGGCGTGCAGTCAGAAGTAACTTTGAGCGTGACACTGGTGAGCAGTTCAATCTGTAGCACGGCGTGCAGTCAGAAGTAACCCTGAGCGTGACACTGGTGAGCAGTTCAATCTGAAGTGTAACGTGCAGTCAGAAGTAACCCTGAGCGTGACACTGGTGAGCAGTTCAGTCTGAAGCATGGCGTGCAGTCAGAAGTAACCCGGAGCGTGACACTGGTGAGCAATTCAATCTGAAGCAGGGCGTGCAGTCAGAAGTAACTTTGAGCGTGACACTGGTGAGCAGTTCAATCTGTAGCACGGCGTGCAGTCAGAAGTAACCCTGAGCGTGACACTGGTGAGCAGTTCAATCTGAAGTGTAACGTGCAGTCAGAAGTAACCCTGAGCGTGACACTGGTGAGCAGTTCAGTCTGAAGCATGGCGTGCAGTCAGAAGTAACCCGGAGCGTGACACTGGTGAGCAGTTCAATCTGAAGCAGGGCGTGCAGTCAGAAGTAACCCAGAGCGTGACACTGGTGAGCAGTTCAATCTGAAGTGTAACGTGCAGTAAGAAGTAACCCTGAGCATGACACTGGTGAACAGTTCGATCTGAAGCACGGCGTGCAGTCAGAAGTAACCCAGAGCGTGACGCAGGTGAGCAGTTCAATCTGAAGCACGGCATGCAATCAGAAGTAACCCAGAGTGTGACACTGGTGAGCAGTTCAATCTGAAGCACAGCGTGCAGTCAGAAGTAACCCGGAGCGTGACACTGGTGAGCAGTTCAATCTGAAGCACGGCGTGCAATCAGAAGTAACCCGGAGTGTGACACTGGTGAGCAGTTCAATCTGAAGCACGGCGTGCAGTCAGAAGTAACCCGGAGTGTGACACTGGTGAGCAGTTCAATCTGAAGCACGGCGTGCAGTCAGAAGTAACCCGGAGCGTGACACTGGTGAGCAGTTCAATCTGAAGCACGGCGTGCAATCAGAAGTAACCCGGAGTGTCACACTGGTGAGCAGTTCAATCTGAAGCACGGCGTGCAGTCAGAAGTAACCCCAACTGAAAAGGTGCACTTATCCAAGGAGCGCTGTTGTAATAAGAGTACTGTTGTAGTAAAGGGGCAGTACTAGGACACTTCTTTGTTACGCTAAGTTCCACATCTGCTCCAGGGGAAGGAGGTATGCAAGCTGTAGGTAGGACACCCACCAGGAGCAAGGACTTATCTGCTCAGCCTTCTTACCAAACTGACTCACACAGCTAGGGCTGGCTTTAGCGCTGGTGGAGCCTGGTGCGACAGTGGAACCCCCGCCCCCATGATCTCCTCCTCCACGGATTCCCTCACTACCACCCTCTAACAGTGCCCGTCGTCTCTCCATAGCCCCTCTCTGACATGCATTTCATTTTTTCATATCACTACTCATAGTTTATTTACACTCAGTTCTGTGATCTGCATAGTACACATTCTTTGCAGCAGGCACATTAACCCTCAGCACTACTTTTGGAGTCAAAACTGCCACAACAAAACTAGATTTCTCTATGACAGGAACATTAATGATCTTGTTAGTAATCTTGACATTTTATTGTTGCCTGAAAACTGCTGGACACAGAAGGAACTCTTCAGCACATGCTTTTAACCCATAAGCAGAGCCACTGGTATTATGCGATTGTGCGGCCTCTGCGATTTTTGCATAGTTACAGATTTGCCGATTTTGCCACATAATCCAGCACCTGCAGCATAATCTGCAGATTTAAAAAAAATATATTTTTGTTTCTAGCGCAAACGGTTCAAAAGTTACTAAAAATGCGATGACATGTTGCAGCCCAGTGGAATGTCCTTTGCAAACCTGGAGTGGTCTCCTTTCTGCTGCTTATGATATTTTTCAGTGTTAAATTGGTACTAATGTGGTGCAACTAAGGTCCAGAAAGTGTTACTTAGTTTAAAAATGATGAAAAAATGGAGTAATGCTATTACAAAATGTGCTGCATTATGCTGCATAGTCTGCCTTTTCTTGCTGCATAATTACTCAACCCTGCCGCATAATTTGGCCCTCTCCTCCACATAATTTCAGTGGCCCTGCCCACAAGTTATTTTTAAACACAGTGCTGCCTCCTCCGTGGCCAGCGCCAGGTGTGGCTGCACCGGTCGCACCGTCCTAAAGCCAGCCCTGCTCACAGCCCAGATTCCTCACTCACAGTATTCATCACTCAAAACATATCACATAAGGCATAGATATGGCACATCCTTCACGAGGGCAAGAGAAGGAGTAGATATGACAAGCGCTAAGAGATCCGTCTAGAAAGAAGGTTCAATTAATCAATCAGAGTTCTTATAGAGCGCGCTAATCACCCGTTAGTTAGGGTCTCATAGCGCTGGTGAAGGTTGCACATTTTCGTGGGTTACTTCACTTTGCGAGATCATGGTCCCTAACACAGGAAGATCATTCTCACCCTAATGAACCCCAACCAAGCTGCAAAGCGATTTCAGGATTTTTCAAGCTTCCATTTTGCAGAGCTTTTCTATTCATAATGGCACTGCACAGAAACATAACACTAACGGTTTCTACAAAGGAGATCTTCTGGTGGAGCACTTTGTTGGTCTTGATAGAGGACACGTTCAAAAAAATGGTGCAAAAGTCACAATTTTTGCACAGATTCGGCAACGCAAAATACAACGTCCAAAAAGTTGAAAGGCTTTCCATTTTTGGTTGGAAAAAAAAAGTTGCAACTTCACATATCCTTACATCTGACCAATGGACATTTACAACCTGCAAGAAGTGTAGCTCCGCATCAGGACCCCTGAAATGTGTTGCAGGACGGAAAGATGTTTGCCCCAAGTCACAAATGAATGAACTGGAGGCGAAGGACCAACAGCTGACGCAGACTTCAAAACGCAAGTCATTTTGAAAAATTCAAGCTTTCTGATGACCTTTCTCCCTGTCTTGTCGAGCCATCCTGTGCACCTTTGACAACTCTTGTGAGCTTCAGGCAAAATGACATTGTGCCATTTGGACACTCCTTTTCCTTTAGCAAATTGGCCTTTTTTAGCCTATTTCTTGCAATCTGCCACCCTCTTGTGGACATCCGTGGTGGTACCCAAGGCATCTGAATGCAGTGGCCTTAATGTAGCGGCAGCCCTGATTTTAAGTAACTCTTCAATTTTGTTCAATATTTTGGAATGGGGTAAATGGGTGACGTAGTTTTCAGAAATCACAAAAAAGAAAGGGAACAAAAATTAATAGATATATTGTCTCCAATCCAGGATTCCCTGACGCGGTTCAAAAATTCAAATCCCAAACTAGGCATCTGATTTACTGGAGCAGACTGAGAATGTCTTCATGGTCTGCCATCTTTTGTAGTAAGTAAGTAAGTAAATAATGTATTGTTTGGTTACGAAAACCTTTACAATGTTCACATAAAAAAGCATAGCAGCAAAATTCATAATTAAAAAGTTGAAGAGCAGGTAATAAAAAACATTCATTCCTCGTGTTAAAATAGTCGGAGCAATGATCAGTAATTATTATCAAATACAATGAGTTGGCGAAATCTTTGGTCTTGAGATCGGACATAGATTATTCCTCTCGAGCTAATTAGATGTTAAAAATTCTGATGAGTTAGGTGCCTGTGCAAGGTTTTGGCAGTACATTCAGTGTAGAAGACGAGAAACTTAGGTCCTGGTGTAATGGACTAAAGCCCGGGCTTCTTGCAAGCTTCAGTTGTCCAACACTATTCAGTCTTGCATAGCAGCTTAGTAAATACATCCTCCAAGGGCTAGTTCAGTGTGCTAACAAAAGCAATGTTTGTGCAAGGACCACTGTTCCCTGTAATGTGCGCGCCCGCGCACCTATGTCTCCTAGAGCGCGCAGTGCAATATGCGAAGCGCGCACACGCAGCTGAGGAGGACAGTTCGCGCCGCCGCTTTTAAAATGCGTGCGGCCGGGCCACCGGGGACGAGTCAGTAGTCTGGGAGAAGACTGCATCATGCAGTGTCACACACTCACTAACTGGCACGGTCGGTCCTCGTGCGATCAGTAAATACAGCACTGATTGGTGACGGCAGGTGGTCAGAGGGGGGGGAGAGGGAAGGCAGTGCGGGAGGCGCAAGATGCTGATTACCTGCATCAGGAACAGCCATGTGATTGCTCTCTACAGTCCTTGCAGGCCCGCACTGAACCTGGATTTCGCCTGCAGCATAAATTATAGTTTTAATATTCACATATCAGTGACACTCTTGAGTGAGGAGAGCAAAACTGATGCCTGTGACCAGGGCCGGACTAGCCATAGCGGCACCGGGCGTTTCCCCGGTAGGCCGCTAGTGTGGGGGCCGGTTTTGGGCCCCTGGGGGGCTGTTTTTGTTACCGGAGGTCGGCAATATCGGCCCCCGGTAACAAAATCGGCCGAAACCGGCCCTCGCAAACTGCTCGGCTGCACTCCCCCCTCACCCCAGGGGAGGCCGGCTGAGCAGTTTGCCAGGGCCGGTTTCTGTTCCCAGTCCGGCCCTGCCTGTGACTCTCTTTAAGTTCGACCGGGACACAAACTTAAACTGCAGCCCTAGCCCCTTTCCCTGCCCATTCTGGCTGAAGACCTTCAGCCCCAAGCAGTCTCACACCTCGTGATAAAGCAATCCAGCGAAGTGCTGA
This sequence comes from Calotriton arnoldi, assembly GCA_963921515.1. Classification (NCBI taxonomy): domain Eukaryota; kingdom Metazoa; phylum Chordata; class Amphibia; order Caudata; family Salamandridae; genus Calotriton; species Calotriton arnoldi. The sequence continues at coordinate 1,326,922 of CAWUFW010003919.1, read as the reverse complement.
GCCTGGAAGAGACACTCCCAGACTCTTGTGGACAGACAGCAATCCGGTGAGTCAAGTACTCCGAGTCTAATGACTGCACCGTCTTTATCTGATCTCTTCAGCACCTACTACTTAAACATATGGGCCACTCTTCCTGGTAGTTTACAGCGTTCAGCCCATGTTTTCCTTATATTTCAGGCCGGGAGCACAGACCAATATGGGATGGGGAACGAAGGGGAGGGGGATTATTTTGTGATTCACAAGGAGAATGAATTATATTAATATATTAATGGCTATGAAAGATATGTGGCAATCTTCAGCCCCATGCAGCTGTAAAAGCTATACTGTCAGCATCGCTTGAAATATACGGCTCAGATGCCCTGCTCTGAAGCCAGTCTTGCATATCTGCTGAAATTTGAAACTGCAGAGGTTTTTAGGGTGTAATGGGCTTTAACCATGACTGCTCCAGCAGCAAATGCAGCCTGGGTCTCACAACAAAACAGATACAGGGAAAAATATTCAATAGCTATGTTGTTCATCTTTTCTTTTAGCTAACTATGTACAAAAAAACCACACACCTAAATGAAAGATGATGAATCACACAAGTTAAAGACATTTATGGGAAATACATTATTTTATGTTAACATTATGAAACCTCAATTGGTTAATGAAATAACTGTAAATGTTTTGTGTGTAACTAGAGAGAAACAGAATTTTGTCCTGGTTGGCACAGTGGGGGATAGTGGCTTCTGTGTTATAATGCTATGATGTTCCAATCTCCAACTAAAGCCACTCTAAATATATATACACATTGTTTCAAAATTGTACTATATGCAGTATAAGATAGACTGCCTCAAAACATGCAGAGAATTAGTGGCTATTATAAAGGAAGTGTTAACTTTCTTCTATTTCAGGGGTTTTGGAGCAGTTTCAAGATATTTTTAGAACTTCTCATTGCTGAAACAGGTGTCAGGAGGCCACTGCAGCTTGCACCACACATTGCCCCTACCATGCTGCCAATTATAGTAACAACACAACTACTAACCATCACACTCCTCCTACAAGTGTGACAATTCGGACTATTACAGGCCCCCAAAGCTTTAAGAATGGCTTGGGCGGCAGGTAATAATAGTTTCCAACGTATATTGAATTAATAATTAACTGTTGTTGAGGTCATCTCTAAATTAGCCAGACACTGCCACCTTGTGGCATACTGTCACAAGCACTGGTGTTGACAAGTAAGTGCTGGTGCCAACACTGGAAACCACCAGCTCAAATTAAGCACTGAACCCAGCGCTAATAAGATGGCAAGCCATCTTTTTCGAGACTCTCCGCTTGGACACGCGGACAAGCGCCACACTGTCAGGGATCCAATATGGCTGCCTGCTTTCGAGGAGACCGCAAGGAATTTAGTGTGCCCAACAAACCACTAAGGAGAGCTTTCTTTTTGGTTCAGCAATCCATGAGAGTGCATGTGTTTTCCAGCTGTCTCCCTCGTGTACTTCTCTTCCATATTCTGCTATGCTTCATGTTGCCCTCTTGCCCATGTGTTTCCTCCCCCTCTATGTGTTTCATGCATCTTCGTGTGATACTCCACCACTTTGCTTCTACACTTCTGTTCTTCTGCCACAAGTGATATCTTCCTCAGCCGCTTCCCATTGCTTCCCTCCACACTCATGCTCCCCCAGGCTATCTCCTCCTCCCCTTCCAACTTAAAAGCACTTTTGTGCTACTTCTATTCTATTTTTTTTAAATCTACTATTCCATCTGAGATCTGTAAACATAAAACATTTTGTAGGCAATGCAGCTTACTCGTGCCTACAAAATAGCATGGCTGCATAATAGTACCTTCCCTTTTTTAGCTTTCCATTCTGCTGCACAGCATCTTGATAATGCTGAATAGCATAGCTAAAAGGTTTTGGCAAAGAGGCCGTAAAAACAAGACATTTGGATTTGCCAATGCTTGTTATTATTTTGCTACTTTTGCTGCAAAGACGTTCCAGGCATTTACTACACATTCTGAACTACTCCTCAACAAATCCTGATCTATAGAAATGCTTCCCCTTGTATATGATGGTCTCTTCAACTGTATTTATACCGTTGGGTATTTTACTGTCTACCTCATCTTACTCCTCGCCTCCACAAAATATGTATCAATTTCGAACGAGTCCTCCAAAAATTGAAGAAAACATGAAAAGCAGTGCAGTGCATAGGAAAGTGAAACCATTTTAGTTCACGTGGAGACTAGGGAGCAAGTCAGAGTGTACGATGGAAGGAGAGTTAAGTGGGACAGAGTTTCTTCATAGTTGGGCTCATAGACAGAGGAGCTACGAGGTCCTTATCGATGCCAGATGAGGTGATCACTGAAGAGAAAAAACTTTAGTTCCTTTCTGAACTTCGAGAGTGATGTGGTGAGCCTGAAATCCAGAAGGGGTTTTCTTGGAGGTCCTGGTGCGTACACTGTCCCCAGTTTTCATTCTTGCATTTCTCGATCTGAAGTCTTCCAATGTCATGATTTTCAAGCAGGTGAATCAGTGGACCTGTTGTTACTGATTTGTAGGTTCAAGCCTTAAAGTCGATGCAGTCTTTGATGGACAGCATTTGCAGATTTATCACTCTCGCTGTGATGTGATATATATTGAACCCCGTGATGAGATGGGCGGTGGATGCAATGTCATGGAGCGAATGCGGAGTGATGGAAGCTGGTGAGAAGAACATTGCCCCCACCCAGGTGAGAGAGGATCAGGGCTTGTGCATTGCTTCTTACTCAGTTAGAGCTGTGACTGAGTTCTTTAATGTCTCTCAGGAATTGAAGAATTTATCCAACCAACCACTCTTTCCTGTAAGGTGACCTTACACTGCCGCACACAGAGTAAAAAAATTAGAGGGAACATTGGTCGCTGCTCCCACATGTGCGGTCTGGTTCCTGGCGCACATAGCCTTGGCTGCAGCTCACAGAGACCTTACACTGCCGCACACAGAGGAAAGAAATTAGAGGGAACATTGGCAAGGACCATTCTTTATCTAAACGCTTTTCGAAGAGTTTGCTGATACGGTCATGTAAGGTGCCTAAAGAAGAATCGAGAAGGGGATAGGGATCAAGGAAACATATTCCCATAGTTAAAAAGTCAATTTTTGGGTCTCTGTAAAAAGACAACTGAGCAATGCTCGATTGATCTATAAACAGCGGCGATGGTGTGTTACTGTTGAATGTTATGCTCCAGACTATGTCTTCCGGATAGAGGTTGGCCTGAATGTTTGTTGTTCACTGAGAAGTGGCACTGTGAGAGTCTTTTTGTTGCAGTGATAAGGATTGCTGGTCGCTTGACACCAGAGCTTTTTCCCCTGCCGCTTCCATAAATCGTACAAAGCGATACAATAACCGTATGTCTCCACCTTCGAGGCATGCCTTCACTGCTTGTCTGCAGGATCTTATCCCCTTGCTTAAAAAGATGGGCTTCAGTAGCAGTCGCCGTTCAACTTGTAATTCTCTGCAGATACACAGTGAGTGTAATATACTCTCATCGACTTCCCCACATAAGCGACATATAGTCTGAGCCAAAGATCGTTCCCAGGGGGGAGATGCAGCAGGGATGGTAAAATGCCCATTCCAAAATTAAGGTATTGTTCTCTTGTTCTCCTGTTGAATCCCACGCCTAGATAGGATTGCGGAAAGGACCTGGCATAGCTATGCACAACGAACCATCCGTGGGCCCTTTCTTTGAGTGCTGCCTTATCTTCCACTATGGACAGCCTTTTAACTGTCTTGTTTACAAGTTCTTTAACCCCTTCCGTGCGCACGTCGGCCAACGGCCGTCGCAAGCACTACCTCTGTAGTGCTGCGCACGTCCGTTGGCCGACGCGGCCCCGCCCACTCAATAATACCGCCGCACCGCGGCGGAATTGCCGCCGCGGTTAAGCGGTTAAAGCAGTTATGAGTCCCTGAGGCCGCCCAGAGATACTCAAGGCCCAGACGGTCTATTGATGCTGTCAAGTAACCCATGGCTGCGCATTCCTTCTTTAATTGTATTTCATTCCATAGATGGGAGTTCAGTGTTCCTGGTTCGGCCTTTTTAATCCTGTACCAGCACTTGACATAGGCACCTATGCGAGCGATTTCTTGGGTCTGCCATCTTTTGTAGGTAAAACTGTAGTCGGATTTACAATCTGTTTAAAAAGCGAGAGAAAGATACAGCAGGCCTGGTGAGGTCCTGATCTGATGCAAGGATGGCTCAGAGCAATCAGGCACCTTCACGCTATAATGACCAAACCCACGAGCCACGATACATAGAAGAGGACAGCTTACAGGGCTAAAATGAACTGATGGTATTGGCTGTTGCTGGACAGTAACTGTTGTCCCCCTCTTTTTCCTTTACTTGCTTGTAGCACATATCAAAACCAGAGGGCATGGAAGCTCTACAAACTCGACAGAGTCTGTTTCCTGCACTGACACGGAAGACGCTTTTTTATATACCTTATGTAGGGGTCTTATTCAGAAAACAATATGGTGACCATTATGGCGAGAGATTTAGTAGTCTCACGAGGTTTTATAAGACTTCCAGTACAGTAGCCATTTTTCCCTTCAGTAGGAAGTGCCCAAAAGCTTGTCAGAATTTCCAAAGCGTTACATATAGGCTCCTCATATCCATTTGACTTTCACAGGAGACGTTTACTCCAGTATCTTAAAAAAAATAACATCTTCTGTTACTTGTTGAATGTATATGGGAACTTGATACGTCAAGGAAAAGAATTATTGACATAAAGGAGAGAGCTAGAAAACTCATGCACTCTCATGGAGTGCTGAAAGAAAAAAAAACAAAGTAGTTCCCTAAAAGTGAGCAGAGGAAGAATACAAGTCTGACAGGCAAAAGTATGGCAAAGAGACTATGCTCCAGGGGAGGGGCAAACACAGGATGGTCAAGGCAAACCATTGAATAAGAAGCAAGCAAGTGAGTGACAATAAAGTCAGCCAATGGTAAGCAATGGGTGGGAAGTAAGCTCCTGTAAGTATTTAGTGAACCCACAACAGGTTTTTCACAACCAGCCTGCTAGCGCTGTCTGGGATGAGAGACTTATAAAGTTCTATACAAATGTTGGTAATGTAACAGACTCCACGTCTTGTAATTCACAATCCCTTCTTAAAAACAGAGTAGTGCAAATAAACAGCATATTAAACTTGGATTATTTGCAGATTCACTAGACATACATAAAATGTATTATAAAAGCAAACCTGAGATTACACTAGAGATGGGACAAACTTTCAGCAAGCTTTATTTCATGTTCAGGTGCTACCCACCTCTAAAAATTCAAGAGGGAGTCCAATTGACTTACATTTAAACTTTATGGAACGAGCCATTAGTTACCAACAACTGTTATTAGTGCATTCAACTCTGTGAGACTCATATTCACTTAACACACAGGTGTAAAGACACACCTACACACTTACAGGTGAGTAAAACGAATCTACAGCCAATATACAGTAGGGTAGTAATGATGCTATGGGCCCAGGTGTAAATATCAAACCACAATAGAGGACTGCAGGGATAGATTCAATAAATATATAAATGTAGTTATCCCACAATGGCACATGAATTACCACTGAGAAGCAGATTAAATCAATTGTAGAAAATGTTACAAATTTTAAAAAGCCTCTCTTTGCCACACATCCTGAAGTCAGGTATAAACATAAATTGATAGCTGCAAAAAAAAAAAAAGAAGACAATCACAAGCATTTGACAAAACACCACGAAACACAAAAAACATGATTTACTTGCAAAGAGCACACATTAGGCAAAAAGGCTCATTGTCCGTCTGCTCCCATACATGAGGTGGTTATGGAGTTCGTCTAATCCACCCAGAGGTAGCTACACTCCTCCAAAGGGTTGTGGGATCCAACTTCAAGTTTCCTCCTTATGTCAAGTTATTGAAAGGATGATATATCAAGGTGGTACTCCTCTTCTGAAAGAGTTGACATGTTTCGGCCGTTACTATTTAAGGCTTCCTCAGGAAGACAAACTCGAGCCTAGATGGCCTGAATTGCAAAATTCCAGTGGTCGATACCAGAGTCGTCTGCGCTCAAAAGGGCGGAGGATTGCTCAATCCGTTTCGCGTGAAGCAGCAGGGCGACCCGTGATTAATGCAGAGGGCGTCCAAACCGTGAGCACATTACAGGCTGGTGCAAGCAAGGAAAATGTCCCCTTTGACTGCTGTTTGGGTAGTAAATACAGCAATTATAAGAGATCAGTGGAGCCCTCAGGGTTCTGATTTGATTTATTATTTAATTTTGCGCAGTTAATAAAAACCATTGCAATTGAAATGCCCCCGATACATCTTTACATCATCAAGGCAGGGCGGAGCAGACCATCACATTTAAAACACATTATTCAGACAAGGCAATCTCATACAATACCCATAATCCCAGGTAAAAACATCAGAATCGAAGATAAAATAACATTCTGACTCAGTGAAGTGGAGAAACACTGAGACATGGTGCAAAATAGTCTGTGATAAGTTTTTGAGAAACGGAGACCAAATGAGAAGAGGCGATGGGAGGAGAGAGTAGATTTTCCAAAGTTCTCACATATTTTCCTGACCTTGCAAGCATTTGACTATCTGTTCATGTAAACAGAGAGCAGATGCCTCCAAGCATGTGTTAATGCCCCTTTTTAGATATAATGGCTTTAGGGTGACTCTTCTAGGGGCATCCAAGGCAGGACAGCAGCACAGAAGATGTAGCCATGATTCGGACCTGTAATTGCACAATCTACAAGCCCCCTCCTCACCACGTGGGGCCCAACAGTTAAAAGCAGTGGATCGCAGGCCTAGAAGACGCATAAACATAATGTTTCTGCGGGCCGATGCGTTTAAACTGTCAGAGAGATATGGTTGCGGAAGCCCTGGGAGGTACGAATCGTTCAAAGGGAGCAGAATAGTAGACGATTTTAAGGCCCGGCGGTCCATCTGGAATGAGATTTGTCTTGCCTGCTTATTTATAACCCTTTTCCAGACTGTGTAGGGAACAGAGTCTGCTGTTATTGATGATTCCTCAATTTGTAGGGATCTTATGGCCTTTACAATTTGTCGGTTCCATGGGTTCCCAGAACTAGCAAAGGTTTCTTTTAGATGTGCTTTAAGAGTGTTATCTGTGACTTTTAATACCCTAATGTAATACTTCAGGGTGTCTGCCTCACAGGAGAGAGATTGTCTTATAAGGCCCAACTCCAATCGTAGTCTTGCCCTATGTATATATTTCGGAAGTTGAAAGATTTTTTTGTAGATATTAATCTGGGCGTGATCAAGACTGGCCGTACATGCATCGGGGAAGGCCTGATGCCCATAGCTTAGGGCTGGAAGCAGGGTGGCTTTAATCACCTTCAGTATAGGATCTGCTGAGGGACTGCTCAGGGACTGATTGAGTCGGGTCAGGCTGTATGTTATGGCCCCGGCTCTCTTTTTCAGGGCAGCTAAGTGGACGGATGGTCTGGAAGACTCACTAAACCATATCCCCAAATAGTTGTACTTTGATGTAGATATAATCTTTGCAGACCCGATGTTCCATGTTGGAGTTTTCTTTTTTTTGCAGCGGCCAAAAAGCAGGACCTTAGTCTTGTCCCGATTGATTTTAAGGGCGTTAGCTTTGTTGTATTCATCAAGCTTACACAGGGCTCGTTGCAGGCCAGATATGGCCCGGTCCATTATGACGATGTCGTCAGCATATTGTAAAATGTGCAGATTCGATTTTGCATGACCCAATTGTGGCGGAATCAGACTGCTATGCTCCAGGTATCTCCCGAGATCGGCAGTGTAAAGGTTGAACAAGAGGGGTGCGAGGACGCATCCTTGCTTTAGACCGTCTGATGTAGAGATTTTTGCAGAGACAAACGTGGGGCCTGTTCTAACACGCACCCATGTGTTCTTATGCGAGGAAATTAGGGCTCCGAGCAGACTCCCTGGGATCCCCCACTTGTCTAATTTCCTCCAAAGAGTTTTACGAGACACTTTGTCGAAGGCGGCACTATAGTCTATAAAGCAGCAAAAGAGGGGTCTGGGCTCCAGTGTCTCTATTGCACCACTGGCAGCTAAGCCCTTGCCAATGTATGCTTTGTGTTAAATATCGCCGACTTATGAAGTTATATATTCAGTGCATGGTGAGAAGCACCCATTGCTCAGCAGAATGTCACAAGCGTGTCTGTGGCTTAAAATAAACCCACACACACCGCCTCCCAAGACAGCCTGGAATGTCAACAAGTAACCCAGACCTTCCCTCCTGTCCCAAACAACAACATTTACAGGCCGGACTGTCATCTTCATCAGCCTCGTCCGCAGATGGAACTCAGGGTGTGGTAGAGCACAGCGCATGCCATGGGGTCACTCACTACTTCCCGGGTTGATCTTCTGCAAACCGACGCCCGTCGAAACTAAAAACGTCATACATAAAATACAAGCTCCTCGGTAGCTTAAACTGGCCGGATCTAGTCGGTAAAATTCCAAATCCGCTTCTGTGGAAAATGCAGGCAGCATTATTAACCAGCAGAGCTCAGCTACTGAAATATGCCGGGGCTTAGGAGTAAGACGTGAAATCTCGTCAGCGACGTATGCACTCCAGTGAGGGATGGCCAATCAGCGCTGGGGAACGTGTCACATTCACCGCTCAGTGCCTCAGTCCATGGGCCGATGTCCTGCGAGCGGTAGTGACGTAATAAACATGGTTAAACACTCAGGGCCTCGTTACCGGGTCAGAGGCCTCGCTTGCACTTGTGCGGCCGGTGCAGAGGCACCGGGGCTCAGTGAACCCTGATTATTGCTATGCTTTAGAATTCAAACAGCAGCGGGTGTGGGGGGGAGGGGACGACTAGGACCCATGGCACACTGGTTTCGCTGCTGCACCAAGTCCCTTTTAAAGCCCAATTGCTCGGCAACGAGTAGCCAAAACTTGTGGGTGAAACTCAAGGGCTAAATGACATGGAATTACAAATTTCCTGGTATTACTTTATTTCACGTGAGCTTTCTCCCCCCTATTCTCTGGTTTCCGTAATTTTGGGGCGCAGTCACGGGCGTAAAACCTGTCCCACATATCGAGAGAGTTGGCATATTACAAAATTCTGTATTATGCTCTGAGAGTTTAGCATCGGTACACAGTGCAGTGACACAGCAAACTGACATGGTTCAGATGCAGCAATCGGACTTGTATATTTTGCAAAGTATAGTTACAGTGTAAGTGGTGTTAAACAGTATAGTTGCAGTTGTATCTTTTTACATAGTATATTTACATAGTGTTGCTCCAGTGGGTATACTTTTGTATTACATAGGATGGTTACACATTATGTATGCAGTGAGCACACCTGTATACTTAAATTAAAAGAACTTCTACACAGTATAACTGCAGCGTGTATATTTGTGTAGAAGCACAGTAGGATTGCGTGGTACAGAAACGCGATATAGCGCCATAGGAAGCCAATCTATGCGCTTGTTGTCTGTTTTTAACTGCCATAAATCGGTTTTGGCTTTCGGACAGTATATTTCATGCCCTTTCCATTACAAATGTACAATTGTTTTGCATTTCTTGCTGGAGCACCGTCATTGTTAACAATTCAGAATCAATTACTGCAAACAGCTGAGTCAGCAAATTTCCTGCCACAGATTTCAACCCCCCTCTGGACAAGAATTTGATCCTGGGATGCCCGGAATTCCTGGGACCCTGGGTGGGCGTTTAGGAAAACACCAGAATGTAACCAGGAGCCCAAGTCTCACCCGCCAAGCCTTTCCTGGGGTCTGACCCTTAGCACTGACGCATGGCGTGGAGGAAACGGACATTTCACACTTCAACTTTCCTTTCAGACAGGGAGACTCTCCCTGGACACCACGCTGCTTTCCCGTTTGTCACCTGAAAGCAGAAAATCTGACACCAGCTTGAAATTGTATTACATTTGCATTATTATAGCGCTTTATATTCCTAACGAGACGCCAAAGCGCTTTGGCGGACACACAGCAAGATACTTGTCGAATTGTGGTGAATCTTTGTACTGTGGCCTGTGTCCATGCGGAGCGTTTGGTGTTGCTCGTGGGCCTCTAAGTGAGTCATATGTTGCTGCACTTGAGCACGGAGCACAGAGATGAGAGATCGAAGCTCGTTACGTTTCTGTAGCGTTGTTCTGTCTGGTTGGAAGGATCTGGCTGCAAGTGCAGCCTCCGCAGAGAAGGTTTTTGTGCCTTAGGTGATGAGCAGCGACCTGCTCTCACCCCTGACTAATTGACTACACAGACACGAATCTGTCCCCATCCCCTTTACCCAATAGCTTGATTGTACACACTACTGTATCCTTACTGTGGACTACACTACTGCTCAGTTGTCCTGTATATTTTTTTTTTCTGTACGACCGTTTTGAGCCCACTAAACTTTTGTCATGTATTTCTTGTAAACTTATTCCCAAAGCATGTAAAGCGCTCTGATACTCTTGGGTCTAGCCAGCGCTATATGAAACTCAAATAAATAAATAAAAATACATGTGGCTGGGAAGTTGTACCTGGGCTCATGCGAGGAATGGATCGAAGCAGGGTGCTCGCGTCTACCACCTTCGGGTGGAGGATTCTCGAGTGGATGTGGTTCCGAGTTATCTGCTATTACTGGCTTTCTGTTAGAGACCGGTTCTGTTTCTTGGTCGAAGCAATCCGAAATCATCTTTTTTGGCAGAGTCGGGTCTTTTCCTCTTTCCTGAGTTCTAGCTGGTCTTGGATGTTAGTTCTAGCTGGTCTTGGATGTTTCTTGTCTTTACCAGGAAGGACTTCCATACTGGTGTTACATGTATCGAGAAGGAGGTTCCAAAGATGCATGACTTCTTGTTGGGCAGGACGATCAGCGGGTGATAATCTGGAGCGAAGGGCTCTATTCCGCAGGTGTACTAAGTTTTGCATGAACGCAGGATGGTTCCCATGCCATAGAAGGCCAGTAGGCAGTGTAGAGTGCCTTGAAGTAGGAGTCTAGCTGTGGACAGCCTTTGAAGCGCTGTAGGACTGGTGGCCGTGAGCAGCTAGTGATGTGCTAGAAGGACTGGTGAGAGGAGGGCCCCTGGGTGACGGTGTGGAAGTGGTTTTGCTACTGGATTTTGGATTATTTTGAATGATCGGAGTAGGAAATACGGGTCCTTTAGGTGCAAGCAATTTGTGTACTGTAGGTGAGACCGATCAGTGGCATTTGACACTGCCCACCATCACACACTACTACAGAGAATACATCTCAGAATATGTGAAAATACTCTACAATTGATTGCTTCTTACCTCAGTTCAAACATTGTTCACATCAGTTACTCACACACTACACTGTGGCACCCACCAGGTGGCCATCATATCGCCTTTACTTTACAACATACACCGGACCCTCTTAGCAGACATAACTACATTTTTAAACCTCACCTGTTACAATTATGCAGATAACATGCAAATCATTCTAAGAATGGACAGCCTGGAAGACCGCTACCACTCAAAGCATGACCCCTGCCTTCGAACCATAAAGACATGGATGAAGAGTGACCACCTAAAGCTCAACACCGCAAAGACATCGATCATGATCTGCGGACGTTGGCTAAAAGATCAATATATTGTTATATGGCCCAAGGGACTTGAGGCCCCTCCAACACCAAGAGAAGTCAGAAACCCGGGGGTAACCATGGATTCAGACCTATCCCGGATACCACATGTCAACAACGTCAGAAAGAGTGCCTTCCTCGCTATGAAAACATTACGTTGCATCTTCCCATCGTACTAGGGGCACGGAGTAGAATGAGCCAGGTTCACACGAGTGGTGATCCTTTTGATGAAAGCGTGACTCCAAGGATACCAGCCACTCCCTGACCAGCCTACCAGTATCCCCTAAAGTCTAGGGTTGTCTTCAGAATCCAGGAATTTAGAAGCCCAGGTAGGATTCACCTGGGAATATGTTTTGTGGGTAGCACTTGCATCACTACCTAGGGTTCACTTAACTCTTAGGGCAATACTATAGAGATCCACTAGCCCTGAAGAATGCCCCAGACCTATTAGGCTAATCACAGAGGGCAGAAACATATTGGTCGAAATAAGAGACAGACTTGAGTCATCATACTCTATGATACCCGTCAACAAGAGTTGTTTGTAATATACCTGGAGTCCTCACGAATAAAGGTGATAACCAAGGAACTCTAAGTTATTTGTAGATTGTCTAGATCCTGTTTTTGTCCAGTAGATTTATGTAAGAACTCACTCCTACCACCGATTCTTCGCGGAGGTCGAGTCCGCCTTGGTAGTACGATCTTACCGCGGTGGGGAGAGGATGCCGATGATGAAGCATGACACTATTATGTGTGAGGCATCCTCTTCCATTAAGGATGACCTCTCTGCTTTAAACTGCCCCACACTGTACACAGTAGGAGATTATTGACTCTAACTAGGGTCTCTATGTTATGTTAAACTGATTTTATAATGCGCATAGCTACCCAAAAAGGGTTTCCCAGCGCAGACCTGGAGGAACCACAACAAATAGAAAAGAAGTAAAAATTATTGATTAAACAACCAAGTTTTTACTAATTTACGGAAATTTAAGTGAAGTGTTTCTTTACGGATCGCTATGGGAAGAGAGTTCCACAAGAGAGGGCCAAGATAAGAAAAAGAGCGGCCACCCATTCTTGTGAGTTTGACCCTGGGAACCATAAATTTTTCCTGAGTCGTAGAGCGTAACAGGCGAGAAGGCTGATAGAGACGGACAAGTTTTTGCAGGTATTGAGGGGCAGTGCCAGTCTTAATCTTGAACATATAGTCCAGGGCTTTAAACTTAGTCCGATTTTCAACTCTAAGCCAGTGTAAGTCTCTCAAAGCATTAGAAGTAGAAGACATTCTTGGGATTTTGCAAAGCAGCCTTCTCTGTTCCCACTGGCACCCTACCTTTTTCTGATTTACGAGTTGTGTTTTGGAGGAATGTACGGGTGCCCCCTCTCTTTCCTCCCACTCTCCCTTTCATGGTATTGATTGATTGCATCTTCCCATACCTTGGATAGCAACAAAAACCACAAGCCATCTCGATACATGTAATCTGTAGGCTGGACTATGGAAACAGCCTATACCTTGGCGCACCCAGATTTATCACACGCAAAATAAACTCATCCAAAACACTGCCGCAAGACTCATTCTGCACCTTCACTGAAGAGAACCGATGGCTCCAGTCCTTAACTCGCTCCAATCGCTTCCTAGAGCAATGTACACCTACAAATACACATACAAGGGCAATGTTCAAGGCACTTTACATTATCCACAAAGCCTCCCAAGGAAAGGACAGGTATGCCTACAAGTTATATTCAAGCAATTCAAACAAAAAGGGAGGCTGCACTCCAGACTTGCACCACTTATCGTCCCACCTTACCATAAGAAATCCGCAGGAGGCACTGCTTTCTCAGTACAAGTCGCCAAGCTCTGGAACTCACTACCAACTAGCATTTAAAGCAACCAGGCGAATATAAACATACACTTCAGACAACAGTTGAAATCATGGCTACATCTATGATAACATCCTCGACAACCCTGGGACAGAACCCGGAAAGATAATCACACCTTCAGGTACAATCTACAGTTTACGACCCACAGATATGGAGCAACCCAAACAGGGCAGTGCTGTATATGTCCAGGTACATTACGAAGGGCGGACCTATGGTAGCCTGGATATTATATAGTAATGGCAGTTCATTCTGGCACAACCTAATACATTAACCCATAGGGGTCGGCAGCCGATTGTAGTTCAAGCAGTATAATCCTCTTACACTCACATAAGGCGTGTCTGCTACAAGTCCCGTCCATCACCCAGTACTGTATCTGCTCACAAACCAGCCTTCACCAACTCAACATGCATGTAATGACTGAAGAGATCCGACGCATACAGTGGCCAATCGGAGGAGTCTAATCTAGTCCACCACTGCAGGTCCCACCTAGCTACGTACTATGAACGCTTCTTTACATCTCACAAGGCCATTCAGATATGGGACGATAGTAACAAAGCCCATCCTGGTAGACGTCCACACGCCTTCTCTTTCCATCCATGCCTACTCAGGACCAATAACATTAAACAAAACATCAGGTGGGACAACCCAGTGCAGTAACCAGCTAAGCATGTTCTGATCATAATATATACCCTGAAGGCACCTGCAGAGTTGCTCAAAGCTGCCAGCGTTCTGAAAAAACGTAAAATGTACATCTGGGCCACACACCTCTTCATCCATCACACTGCTAAGCACTGCGGCCCAAAACACCATACCCACAACTCACTGGTCATCACACACAATGTGGAAATACTTCCCACATGGGATCAAAAAACAAAACCAACACCCTCCCAGACTCACACCCCACACGGCATAGCTTGCAGTTCATGTAGGTAAGCGCTTCAGCACGCTCTTATGTGGTAAGCACTATATAAATGTTGTAATATATATGGGATAAAATACCCCCGTTGTACATGATAAGGATATTTCAAGTCACCGAGGAGTTCCATAATCATATAGAGGACCAAGGCCGATGACTGACTTCTTTTATAAGGATATGGAAGTCAGAGGTGACTTCAGTGCTTAATTTGAGTCGTTGGTTTCTGGTGCTCCACACCGGCAATTAATTGTCAACACCGGTACATATGACAGTCTGAAACATGGTGTATAATTTAAAGATGAACACAACAACAGATGCTTATTAATAATTATACATTAAAAATGACCACTACCTACTGCCCAACAGATTCTTACAGCTTTGGGGGCCTGGTATAGTCTGACTTGTCACCCTTTTAGGAGTGTGATGGTTAATTGTTTTGTTTGGCAGCGGTGGCAAGGGCAGTGGGCGGTGCCAGCTCTAGTAGCCTCCTGACGAGGGCCCTGGCACTTATTTTTATTACAAATTAAGCACTGGCGTGACTTCAATATCCCTTTCATATACACCAGTGGGTACTTTATCCTGTATAATACAAGGTCACACCATCACCTTTCACACAAACCGCTTAAAACTTTGGGGCGTAGCTCTTTCATATGAAAGAGCGAGCATATTTGCAAACATGAAGAATTAAAATAAAACCTCTAGTGCAAAATTAAAGACATCAAAAAACTGTTAGATATTTGTTGCCAACAGATATTAGAAACAGTTCAATAGTGTCAGGTTTTATTTTAAACAAAAAGCTGCACTAGCTCAGAATGTGAAGAAACATGCAGAAAGATTCTAGCTTTACTCTAAGGTGTGCAAAAAAATAAACCGGTTCTCTCTGCTTGTCATTGTAAGCTAGAAAAATAGAGCAGAAGAGAGAAAAGCAACATTCCATTTTCGTTTCTTTTTCCAGCTGCTTCAATTATGCTGTATGACCCGGGCCAGCCTTTCACCTCGACTGCTGGCAGGAGGCATGGTAGGGTCAGAACTCGACTGTAATAACCTTATAATAGTCGAGGTCTGACGTCTTTTCTTTATAACCGACCACTGGGTGAATCACATGTCGCAGATTATAAAGAAATTAGAGACTGGTGTTTATACAGGGATTAAAGAATCCCATGTATTGTAATACACTATAATACAGGATAAAGGGGACTATAGCCTGAGCTTCTGTGGGAATCCTAGATGAGGAAAGGTGCATTGAAGTGTTCACCTGGTGTGGAAAGCGCTTCTTTGTGTCTCGAGTAGTGCTTAATTTGAACCAGTGGTTTCGGGTGCTCGGCACCAGCACTTAATTTGCAACACCGATGCTTGTGACAGTCTGTCACAAGGTAGCGCTGTCTGGCTAATTTAGAGATGACCACAACAACAGGTAATTATTAATTCAATATACATTAAAAAAGACTTACCTGCCGCCCAAGCCCTTCTTATAGCTTTGGAGGCCTGAAATAGTCCGAACTGTCACACTTCTAGGAATGTGATGGTTAGTAGTTGTGTTGTTACTATCATTAGCAGCATAGCAGGGGCAAAGTGTGGTTCAAGCTGCGGTGGCCTCCTGACTAGGGCCCCCGCACTTTTTTGTTTACAAATTAAGCACTGGCTTCGAGACTCGTGGGATGGAGCGATATGTAGAATTCACTAACACACACAGGTGTTTTTCTTCATTGGGTGTCGAAGGGGGGGCTCTAAATACACAATCTCTTTTTCAAAGTAAATTCGCCTATGTCAGAGGGGGTTTCAAAGCGTGCACCTCAAGGGTGCAGCTGTTTAAAAGACACCTCTGTGGGTTCATGCACCGGCCTCGCCTCAGAGGGCTCTGTCACGGTGTCGGCTCCATGGTTTTCATTTTGTTGTAATCCCTGCAGGGCTGAACCACCATTTAAATATTGCCTCGTCGATTCAATGGCAACTGGTACGGTGCTAACAGAGCGCTTGCATAGCCCAGCGAGGGCAGTTGAAACGCTATATAGAAACGAGTTCATATTGTATCAAGCCCTCGGACGGTGATGGCTGTAGGGCTCCAAGTGTAAAGAAGCCTGTGAGGCGCCTGGCATCGGCTTCCAAGCACACACTCATTAAACAAGCTGAGGGCCGGCGGTCCCCTGCTCCTGCTCTTAACAGACACTCCATGTCCTGCGTTTCCAAAGTCTTGGCTGTGCGTTGCCCTGGCACCCCGTGGGCTGCAGGCAGTGGGCAGGCTCAGCCCTCATTAATTGCTTGAGTGCCCCCTGCCAATTTAGAGGCCCCCCGCTGGGCTCTAATCGGCCTTTTCCAGCCCCCAGCCCGGACTCCGAGGTGTGAAAATCCGGTTAGATCCTAACTATTAATTGAAGAATTTCAAACATGTTCTTGGGGGAGGTGGGGGTGGCCTTCGAGCTGGCATGAGATGTGAGGGGGAGTGGGGTGAACGTAAATACAGTGGCTAAACCACGGAGTTCTCATTCCATGAAGCGCTTGTCCTCGAGTGACTTCTGCCAGGAGACGAGAAAGTGTGCAGAAAGCTGAGCGAGGAAGGAGGCGCTGGCCTCAAGGCCAGCAAGAACCAGCCAACTGGGCCAGTTTACTGATGGGGTTTAAGAAGGGGTCTTCGGCATGCGGGGGCGCCTTGAATACACTTTCAGTCCCACAAGGAGCTGGCAATCCTCCAGCTGCCCGCAAGTTCCAAGCACACACACGATACCAACAACGAATTCTTTTTTATAAAGCGCCTCTGTGCATTTTTGCTGTTTTCAAGCACTATAAATAACATGTTTTACGATCGCCTTACTAAGTGGTACGCAATTTAACCCAATGGATACATAATGCAGACTTAGTCAAGATTCGAAGTGTTGCCTTCTTGGTCATGAAGATTTCAGCTGTGAGCAATTAAGTCACTGAGCCATCTTGATTTCCAGCTCCAAGTGCAGTTCCGGATTACCGAATAGGCAAAGTAGGCACGGCCTATGGGCCCCGCTCCTTTTAGGGGCCCCACAACAACGGATCAAAATAATATTGATTTGAAAGAAAATTACAATCAAGCATTTTTAAATTGTTTCCAAAAAATAGAAAACAAGCATTTGCAATGCAATAGGTCTCGCATTTGCGAGATTTTTAGCTATTGGCCTTGTAAATGACAATGCCTTTTTTTTTATGTGTTATGAAAACCTGCAAGCAACGACTATAAGTACAAAGTGCACATAAATAAAAGGCATTGTCATTTACAATGCCAGTAGGTCAAAGTTTTGAAAATGCGATACCTATTGCATTGCAAATGCTTGGGTGCAATGACAAAAGTAGTAAAATACCAGTCGGGCGGCACACTATGTTAAAAACCGATTTTTAGCATACCTGTTTTTAGGCCATGCCCTTAATTAGATTGGCCACGCCCCTTTGAGAGACCCCCCCTCCCCCCAGTTATTACATCCCACTTAAAGCCCTGTTTAGACGTGTAGGAATGGTGAAGATAAACAAACACTGAGCAGAATCATAACCAGAAAGCAGAGCGATTGAGGGATTGAAAGTGCGGGAAGCCAACATTCTGCAGTTGGGGGAACAGATGTGTGAAGAAGTGAAGGGAATGATATACTGGAGTGCAGTAAGGACTGAAACATAGGCCGGCACTAACCGCCCTGGTGCTGCCTGTGGCTGAGGCTCGGAGCTCTGAGGAGCAGCTACTGCTACTGTGGGCGCCTAGCCTTACCCTGCCCCCACCCTCAGCTTCGGCAGAGTCAGGAACGAGGTGCGTAAGCAACTACAGGCTACAGCGAAAAAGCCAGTAGGACACAGGTCGGACATGTTGGGTGTGGGTGATCAATAATAAAAGCGGGCGCCTGCTATTATATTAAGCGCAGTGCCCGTGTTGCTAATCTAAAAGCGGGCGCCGTGCTGAAAGTTAAAGTGCGGCGCTTGGGATGGGGATGAGAGTCTTTAAGCCGCGGGGGTCATTGTTGACTAGGTGCGTCCATGTACAACAAGAGAAAGGCGCTAGGGCGCTATGTTAAAGATAAAGTGTGTGTGGTGCGTTGTGGGGAAAAAAAAGTTTTACATACTCAATGGCCCCTTGCATCGCATGCCGCTTTTCGGAGCCCTAGGAGCGGTGAAATATAAGGCGTGCTGGGAACTCACAACAATAAAAGCAAAACCAGTCCGGCGCTCGTGAAACTGGCACAGCACTGATAAAACATGTCCACAATTATTAATAAAAATAGAAAAAACAGGATGGCGGGCAGAAGGGAAGTGCATGAAACAGAACATGCGCCCTTCAAACTTCTCTAATAATAAAAAAAAAGAAAACAAATGCTGTGTGTGTTAGCTGGGAAGGGAAAAGTGTGCCTGCAACAGCAGGTACTAGAAAGTCATTTAAAAAATAGTGCGGACAGACTGTAACTAAAGCACACAGAGTAACAACACATGTAAAAGGGCCAGTCCTGATGGGAGGTGAAATCAGAAGGCAGGGAGGAGGTACTAAGGAGGAACTAAGAATGCCTATTAACAAATCAAATACCAACATTTACAAAGGACAGTCACAGCAGCCAATTAAAAAGATAGGCGGAGAGTGGGTGGAGCTTAAAGTCCATACCTGAATACAGCATGTCTCGAAGAGACAGCACAAGCGCTGCCTAGACGAGACCTAAAAATGAATCAACTCAAAGAAACAAAAACTTTACTTTAAAGACTCCACTGAATATGACGTCTTGCAAAAGGTAGACTTCCAAGATACCCTGAAAGATTTCACCACAAACAGATTGAGAAAAGTGAATATTTAAAGTTTTGTTGGTTTATTAAAATTAAAAAATAATAATTTTTGTTTAATAACATTAGTAAATGTTAATATTTAGTTTTGTGTATTAAAATGGGTTTATTAAAATTGTTGGTTGGTAAAATGAAATGAAATTAAATTATTAGAGATAATTTGTGAGGAGGCCCCGAAATTTCGACTGCCTAGGGGCCTCCACAGGGCAGGGCCGTTTCTAGGTGTTTTGCCGCCCTAGGCGAGAATTGAAAAATGCCGCCCCCTCCCTTTTACTACCATCACTCTCTCCCCCTTTCATCCAGGCTAGAAGAATTAATGCATTAGATATTCCCAAACTCATGTTTTTTGCCGCCCTCCCCCTTTTGCCACCCTAGGCGGCCGCCTAGTCTTGCCTAATGGTAGAAACGGCCCTGCCACAGGGTTTAATCTGACACTGGCTAAGTGGGCTCATGCCAAGCATGACCACTTCATCCAGTCATAACCTATTATTCAACAATGCTGAAACTTCTAGTTTTTGTTTTCGGAATGCAAGTATTCACATGTAAAGTCCCTGGCTGCATCAAGCTGTTGGCTAAAAAGCTGGGTCATACGGGCCATGAAGCCACGAGTTAGGCATAAGGAGCAGTAAGGGACGGACTGGGCCAAGACGTCTCTCACAACATCCCAACAAGCTGCTGTCTCCGAGCCAGTCAAGTCAGCAGGCCCTCCAACCGGATCCCGAGTGGCCTGCCTCGCTTCCAGCTTGCTGGCTTGAATTCTAACTTTAGTGAATTACAGAAACTAAACACATGTCTAAGAGTGTAGATGTTGAAGTTTGAAGGGGGGGTCTTCATTCTAGAGTCTGGAGCCACTAAGATAGAAGGTCTGTTCTTTATTTCACGTTATCCCAGCCACCTCCTCAGACATACAGGGAATGGGGGCACACAGCATATAACAGTGCCTGTCTTATCAGGGCTGAGTTATTTACATTGAATATGAAAAACTTATATGAAAACTCTGTGACACATCTTCCCCCAGCTGGGATTCCCACACAAGGTCCAGGCTACTATCTCTCTCGTACTGTCTAAACTGGATTACGCCAATGGCCTCTACCGCAGATCATCTTCATCAACTATGAAAAAAGTACAAAGAAATCAGAACTCTCCTGCCAGACTACTTCTACATGCAACGCTGCAAGCCTATGTCTCCCCTGCCTTGAAGGCCCTACATTGGTTACCAGTTGCTAGAAGATCCACATTCAAGCTGCTTTGTATCACCCACAAAGCATTACATGGAACAGGACCGCTCTTCATCAAGAATAAAATCACCAAATACATACAACAAAGGAACTTTCACTCAAGATTGGCACTTCGCCTCAAAACCCCAGCATACAAGAAAAAAACATGGGTGGTACATCTTTCGCTGTTCAAGCAGCCAAACTATGTAATTCATCACCCCACACATAAGAGCCACGGACAACTGTCTTATCTTCAGAAGACTACTCCATAGCTGGCTCTTTCCTATATGACCACCACACTCAAATACAAATGTACAGCATATGCATGTAAACATGTATGTATTTAGATATGTGCATTTCTTTGTACAAATATACATACTACTTACGGTTTAAAAATATAAAGATATTCTTTAGGTCTGCTTAACAAATTTGAATATTACTTATGGTTAAAATATATATCAAGCTCTCCGCTCCTTGTTACATCCATCAATCGGACAAAAAGACGGACACGGACCTTGATTGCTGTTTCAAGTTAGTTTATTGCAGGTAGTCCGCCATTACGGGTGTCGTCCTGGAAGGCCTTGATCACATGATATATATAAACATTATTTTACGCTTAACATGTATAGTATGTTATAAAAGTCAATAAAGAACTACTAAAAAAAAATATACATATATATATATATATATATATGTCACTCATAGTTTTCATATGAGGTATTTGATTAGATGCTTATGTGTCTCTGTTTATTTATCTATCCCAATATGTAAATATGATCATAAAAATTGTATGTATAAGTGCTTCACTTTTACAATACTGAGGAAAACAAAAATAAAAGAAATATTAAAAGCAAATTAAAAATGCACATATAAATGAGTTTTTACATATAGCAACACCTATAAGTCTGAATTTCTAACTATCTATCCATACTTGCACATATGGAAGTTTATACAATTTTACATCTCTTTATTATTTTCCTGATGCATGTATACCCTTTCTATGTAGCTATGTATCTATTTATTACTTTACTCCTACTGTAGAAAGACAGAAAAAAAAACCTTCAACTATACCTCTCTCAATATGATTGAATGAATGAATGAATGTTGGGCTTATAGAGGAATATAGCATGTTCCTACGCATGCTATTACATCGCGTTCCATTACAATGCGGTCGTTACAACGACCGCGTTGTTAGAACGCGATACCTTTACATCGCAAGTCATTAGATCGACTTGCTGTAGGGGGCGCGCTGGACTTAGGAATAGTATAATTTACTATTCCAACTCCAGCGTGCGCAACAGTAGGGAAGGTTTTGGAATAGTAAATTATGCTATTCCTTAGTTTAGCAAAAAGAACAATTGATGGACAGAATGCAGAACAATGTCATACATTCACCCCAGTACAGAGATCTGGGCCTAAATCCATCGGTTTTTTGCTCACCATGCCATTCCAGTTTGGACCCAGCCATATGCAAATCAGTCTTGACCCTGCGCCCAATGGGAACAGTCCAGCCCGAACTGCAAGGCCAGGTCCTCCCTGGACTGGAAACAAGCATCCTAGGACCGGTTTCCGGCTTTCAGCCCTCATCAGCCAGGATAGCTGGGGTGGCGTAGTGGGCAAAAGAACGATGGATTTAACCCAGATCTTTTGACTGGGGGAGAATGTTTGCATTGTCAGCATTCCGTCCATCATTTGTTTGCTGTAACACTTTTCGCCCTAAGTGGGATGGGTATGCCCAGACGTGGGTCCCTTGCTCACTGTGCCACTGGATTCAAGCTAGTCTGGTTGAAGAAGGGTGACATACCCTGAAACCGGTCCTAGGATGCTTGTTTCCGGTCCAGGGAGGACCTGGCCTGGCAGTTCGGTCTGGACTGTTCCCATGGGGCACAGGGTCAAGACTGATTTGCATATGGCTGGGTCCAAACTGGGGTGGCGTAGTGGGCAAAAGAACGATGGATTTAACCCAGATCTTTTGACTGGGGGAGAATGTTTGCATTGTCAGCATTCCGTCCATCATTTGTTTGCTGTAACAAATTCCTTAGTTTAGAGCGCCCCCTACAGCAAGTCGATCTAATGACTTGCGATGTAAAGGTATCGCGTACTAACAACGCGGTCGTTGTAACGACCGCGTTGTAAAAGCACTGCGATGTAATGACAGCGTTGTAAACGCTGTTTCCCCTTATAGAGCAGCGCACTGTCACTCGCAGTTGAGCATCCTAGAGCGCACTGTCACTCGCAGTTGAGCATCCTAGAGCGCACTGTCACTCGCAGTTGAGCATCCTGGCGCTGAGCTTAGAAACCCTATGATCCCCATCTGGGAAGGCGCTAAAAAAAAAAAAGACAGGAAGAGATCGGTGAAGTGCCTAAATTATGGAGTAACGGAGCGAGTCAGGGGCCATGAAGAGCCAGGTCTTCAAGTTCTTTTTGGGTATGGCTTCAGAGTCCAAGAAACGCAGAGAGCTTGGGAGTTGGTTCCAGGCTTTGGTGCCTAGTGCAGTGAAAGACTCTCCGCCTCGGGCCTTAAGTCTAAAGGGTGGGGGCTTTAGGAGATTGGCATGGGACGATCTCAGCAACCTCTGGGTTTTGTAATAGATGAAACGGGTGGTGAGGTATTTGGGTCCGGTGGAATCAAACGCTTTGAAAACCAACAGGAGGATCTTGGAAAGGATCCTTGTAGGACAGTAGGATCTGCTTCTTATAGTTACCCCCACTTTTTGCTGATGTTTCACTGTTTTTCGACTTAGCCAGACTGTGGCCCTGCTAATCAGGACCCCAGTCTATCTGCTTTCTACTCTAAATTGATTTATGTACCTTAGGTACACTCCAGATTGGATTCTGGGGTACCCTTGTGAGTCCCTAGTATATGGTATACTATGTACCCAGGGCATAGGTACCCCAGAGGCCTACCAGGGGCTGCAGCATGTATTATGCCACCCCTGGGAAGCCTTTTAAAATGACACAACAGGTCTGCTACAGCAGCCTGTGTAAGGTGGTGTATCCACCCTTACTGAGATATAGGTTCCCTATATCTCTCCATATCACTGCACATGTAAACCTATCAGTCACCCCTATGGCAGGCCTTAACAATCCTGAAGGCAGGGTGCTGGGTTTCATGTGAGAGGGTGCCCATGCATGAGCAGAGCCCTCTGCAGCTTTCGGAATCTTCATTCCGGGGTGGTTTGTGATGCAGCCAGACCATATACTCTTAAGTGCATTATAACCAAACGGTAAATGCTAACTTTGGAGTGGCTGCATGGAAAACGGTCGTGTTTGGTGTCAAACACCTTGAATCATACCCCCACACCAGTAACTGGTGTGGGAGTATGATCCCACCCTTCTAGAGGGAGAGACATGACAGCACCGGTATACCCGGTACCAGCTAACAGAGCCCTGGCATCACAAAATGGATGCTGCATCCACAGACACGAGTCTGCCCTCCTGCTGCTGGACGAAACTCCGGCAGGGGAGGCCTGGACAATAGGTTTCCTGTCACAGGGAGGTGTGACCACCTCCCAGACAGGCTTTAGTGTATTGGGGCTGGGTGGGTGCACTCTCAGAGTGCTTTGAAGTCTGCACTGGGGGCACATTTGGTGTCCCTGTGCATAGTCCAGCTCAAACCGGTTGCAGGGGCACACAGCCCCTGCTCTGGCGCGAAACTGGACAAAGGAAATGGGTGTAGCCACCCCTCTTTCCTGACCCTCCAGAGTTTGTCCCACCCCTTTCTTGGGTATAAAGTAGGAAACCCTGACTATAGGACTTTAGATTACACCTGGACTAAACTCTGATCCCAGAAACCAAGTACTTCGACGATCTACACTACGCTGGATGACTGAAGAATCTCCCTTGGAGTAAAGGAGTTACTCCCCTGCAAGGCAGGCACCTTTAACGCAACTGACCGGTTGGCATCTCCGAGCTCTGACGGACTTCGAAGAATATTGCCACACAGGAGGTGGGTTTTCCGAGGTCTCTGAGGTCGATCTGTGCCCACAGCAAGTCTGAGGCCCGTATCCCTCGTGGAAACCGTGCAACCCGAACCCCTGGACACCGCAACCATTTGCAGAAGCATCAGCTTTCCGGCGACCCCTGAAGCTGAGCTTTGGGTTATTTGTAGCCCTGACCCCGAGCAGTAATTGCACCGAAGATTGCAGGCCTACACTCCACGAGTGTTCCGTGGGCCGCCATTTTGTGATTCCTCTCGAGGTCCCTTCGCGATCCCTGGTCTGTTGACCTGTGGGTCCCCAAGAAGGCAACTCTAACTTTTATTGGGCTTCCCTGGTTGCTCCAGACGTGCCCTGACTCTCCATTGCTTGGGGAGTCCCCAGGACCTTGCTAGTCTGCACAGAAGCATCTTTTCTCTTCCTGCGTGGGTTGCTGTTGCCAAGGCTTGTTGTGGTCAATCCGATCACCGACACCCCAGCACTCGACATCCTTTGTGATACAGCTCGAATCCGGCTCCTGGTCATCGTCGACGTCTCCAGGACCCCGTGGCTGCAGAGTCAAGCTTCACCTCTTCGCACCTGAAGCACCCGACATCGGTGGGCATTCGATTGCTCCGCTCCTGGTCACTGGCTAGTGACCCAGACTCTGTCCCCTCTGCTTTCAGGTTATTCACATCTTCGATCCAGGCTTGGATCGCACCGGACACTTTTCTCCTTCACGGCAGCAGCACTTTGCAGCAGATCGCCATTGAAAAGGACGACGATTCCCGACATCCTTTGACACCTATGCACCCGGCTTACCTGGGTGAGGTAACTCGAGTACTCTGGTGCTCCCATGGGTGTTGGCCCTAGAACCCCTCAAGTCTAAAGGGGTTTGCTCAAAATCCTCTCCTAAGTGTCCTTTAACTTTAAAATTCCAACCGCGACTTTCCGCATTGAATCCTACGGCGCTCGCGGCTGTGTTCTCACACTGCACACGTCCCCCGTGGGTCTCCTGTGTCACTACCTTGGGTGGTTCCTTGGGGTCCCAGCGATTCTACGTGCTCTAGGCACTGTCTAGTCAAGTCGTGGTTCTTATACCACTTTCTTAGTATATGGTTTGGTCTCCCCCTGGAGCCCACTGTGTATTGTGCTATTTACTGTCGTTTTAATACTGTGATACTGTGTATCTTGAACTCTAATCTCATAAAGGGATTAGTAGTTAGTGTTTAGAAATAAATACATATATTTTATATATATACCTAGGTGGTCCTCTTTCATTTGGTCATTCAAGAGGTTATAATCTGGTAAACCAAGCTGCTTTACACTCCTTCAAGACTTAGTCTGAAGGCTGCTCTCCATAGCTACCACTAGGATAGCTTTCAATAAAGGTTGTCTTTAAACCTATCATCAATAAGGGTCGTTTGGACTGGTGCAAGGTGCCCACTATAACTAGTGGACAGCATATGCCAGGCCAACTTCTCACAATCCTCTTATGAATTGGTAGCCTGTGTAATCTCTTTAGGCTGCTGAGGCAGAGCTCTGTCGGGGGAGTTTCTGCACCAGTCTGGCCAAAGCATGTTGTACCATCTGGAGCTTATGGAGTACCCACTTGAATGATCCTACATATAGACTATTACAGAAGTCCAGTCTTGAGGTGATAAGTGCGAAGGCAAATGATTTCTTGGCCGCTAGTGGGGGAAAGTAAAAAAAACAAGCATTGGCATAGCCAATAGGTCTCGCCTTTGCGACCTTTTAAGTTTTTAGCCATGCAGCACATTATCCTGGGTGCTACAACATCTACGGAGCCCCAGTTCCATTACATATACACCCTTTGAAACTCTCAAGCAGTGCACTCAGACAACGTATTTTTATAGTGCTTCAACAGTGGACGATGGCAAATCGCACTTTAGAGCTGGAAGGCAGCAGGTTAGCAGAGCCACTGGAATTAGCCAGGAAAAGAGGACCAAAGTATGCAGTGCGTTCCACTATAGCATTATTTATCCATTTTGACATTTGAACACACTGATAGTTTGAACATGTTCACCTTATCCGTACCAGTTCAACACAGGCATAGAGCAATCGGCTGTTATACTAAGCATTGAGCCGCCAGTTGTATCTGTGCTGCTGCTGAGCATTGCTTAGCCCTGAGAAGCCCAAGTGCCACCCCCCGCTGCAGCAGACCCGTGCCTGGTCAGCTGCAATTCGAGAGAGTCCACTGATGTTTATTTCGTCTACCTTGGAGAAAAGCATGAACTCCAGGGGATCGGAGGAGCCCTCCATCTGTGGGAGCTATGTTTTACAAGAAAGTCTGGGGGAATTACTAAGCAATCATCTCGTCCCGGGTATACAAAAGCTATCCATTTGCCTAATTGGTTCTGGTTCAAGAAATAGTTTAGAACTGCCGCACAAGCGTCGGTGAACCACCTCCGTGTTTCTGTAAATTGTGCTTTTATGATCGAATACAAACTCACTGAAAACCGTGCCAAGATATGGCAGTAGCGGTTGTACAACTTGCAGTCTTCAAAACGTTCCAGCCATTAATGGTATAGAGGGCATGCCTCCCGGTTCACTGGAGAATTACATTTAAAAGCATGTGTAGAGTGCTTCGAGGCCTTCATCGATGGCTGGATCGGAGACTGAACCTCTGACAGCTCTTCTGTCTTAGCCCTTCTACAATCTGACTGTGATCAGGTTCACGTACGAGGCTTAGGAGAATACACCTTTTTGGTTTAGGCCACCCTACCTACCCCATGTTCCTGCGGAAGAGGAAACAAACTGAGAATAACTGCTGCTTCCAACACCTTGCAAGCATTCTCTTTCACCTCCGAGTAAATACTGGTGCTGAAACTGGTTGATGGGGTAGTATTCCGTTTCTAGTGGAAAGAGTCCACCTTCAGAAGAAATCCTTCTGTATAACAAGTTACCATGACAAAGCGCTGAAATCGGCTAGATTACTCAGTTTATTAACCTCGCAACAGCATTTGATGACATCTGCATGTCATGGCCAACTCGGTCTTCCGTTCTCCTAAGGTCTGTAATGTGGGGACCATTACATTAAATTAAGGAGATAATGACACCTGTTATGTATAGCATTATTTAGGAAAGCCCTATGCAATATATAAAAAAATAGTTATGGGCTATTTACATCCAGCCTGTGCTGATGGTGAAGCTCTTCGCCGGGTTTAAGAAGCTACGATGCAGAAGGAAAGATTACCAACTATATAAAGTTAAAAGCAGAAGGCAAACGAAAATGTTGATTTTTAGGTCTGGGTTGTGAAAGCACAGCTATTAAACAGACCTAATAACGATATACATCGAGTTGGCTTTGGGCCTGCCCTTTTCAACCACTGGCCTTCTTTGACCAGCCACTTTTAGCCATTGGTATGAGACTTCTCATTCATGTCTTAGTTTAGCCCAGGGGAGTACTGATCTCTCACCTAATGCTATTGGCTGTTTGATGTAACCTTTCACTTCTACTCGGGTGCTTGAAGGAATAACTCCTTTATAGCACTAACGGTCTAGTCTACTCCTGCTGACTCCTTCCTGTATGTCTCGCTCTAATGTGCCAACAGCTACATTCGTTAGCACATTCAACCAGGCTCATTAGCTTTGCCAATGCATGTTTGCTTAGCACTGTTGACGAAGCAAGCTATAGGTGATAAGAATGCACTTCTTGTCTTTCTCTGATGCCTCTTCCGGTTTCAGTGATGAAGCATGCTACAAAAGGGAGGGAGTGCAAGTCAGAAAAATGCTCACAAAAACGTTTAAGATAAGATTCAGGGAATGAATATGTGACTGGAAAATCCAGCAGAAGTCATTAGAATACAGAGGAATAATGGAGTTTATTTGGGGGAAAAATCGAATTTCCTCTTCTGTCCCGAATGGATGCGCTCTAAATGGGGGAGTGGCAGTGATGGCGAATACTACGCTTTTGGTAGAAGTGAGAGGGGGAAAAGCTGATAATAAAATAAGAATTATGACTCTGGCATCGCCATTGTTATGAACCACGCCAGCGCTTTGAATCGACCTTAAGGAGGAACATACAAAATACCTTTGTGGGCCGGGGTGACGGGGGCACGGCAGACTGTGTCGTTTTGTGGTGCAGAATTTATGTAGCGCTGCAGAGCCCTGGCGATTTGACCTGTCGACTCGGAAACTGAGTTCTAGTTCCTCCTTCCCTCTTTACTAACAATAGTCTGATCAGACGTTATTGCATCTCGGTGGGCCCTGGACTTGTCTGCAGGACCCTGGAGATGGTTGTAAGGGGCCGCCGCTAGCTTCGGCGCTATAATTACACACTAACGTTCCGATTCACAAGTCAAGCTCCGAGGTCCATCAGGCCTCTAGGGAGGGGCAGGGTGCACCCGCCCGACTGACTAGTGAGTGACAGCCCCACACCAGCACAACAAAGCCCCACCGCCTCTCACCAATCTGTAACCTCTAAATACACGAGGAGGGAGGGGGCTGGCCGCCCAGCCCCCCGGGAGCACGACAGCTTGCTTCATTAAACATGGATGGGGGCTAATGCCTTGGTAATGGAGATAGACCGGGGAAATCTGAACAAGCCCAGACCGGGGCCGTAAATAATAGATAAGGCCTGGAGTCAGGATCTGGGATTCCGAGAGCTAGACCCAACAAAGGGGCCTGGGGGGGAGGGACAGGCTGTGGGAGTAGGGGTGGCAAGGGTGGGGTACATGGAGAGCCGGTAGTTGGGGGACAGATATGAAACAGGGGAAGTGGGACAGAGAAGCAGTCCCCACTGCCGCGCACTCCAAACTAAAAGAGTCACCCTTATTCAAAAGAAAGGGACAGGGCAGTGAGAATCATGAACAAGCCCGGGACGGAGAGGGCGGAGCGAGTGAGTGGCCGGGACGTGTGGGCGAGGAGAGAGGCGCGCGCGCGCACTTGGGAGAGCAGTCTGCTCATTTTCAAGCACTGCACTCGTGCTTGTGGCGCGTCCCTGCTCGCTCCCGCAAGCTGGATGCCGCCACAAGCACGAGTGTGTGCTTGAAAATCAGCAGAGCGACGGCTAAAGGCCCTCCTATGTAGCGCATGCGCGCTGCGTAGGCGAGACCTAAAAATGTAAGGATTTGATTAGACTGAAGCACATTCCTGTACTGCCAGAGCTTGTGGGTGGGAGGAGAGGGAGGTGTAGAATTTTACCCCTAGTTTTTTTTGCCACTTCTACTGTGGTCGGAGATGGGGGCATAGAGGTATAGAATTGGGCCACCATTGAATTGGGGAAAACAGGTTTGACTTGCCGAATAGCAGAATCTCTGTTTTATCCGTCTTGCATTTGAGGTGATTAGTTTGCAATATATCCTCTACCTCCACTCTGACTTATCCCAAACCACATTCTACTACTATGATCTCCCTAAGACCCTTTCATGACTCTTCCCTCCTCTATCCCTCCTTGCCTTGACACACCCCAAACCTCATTCTACTATTTCCCATACAATCCTTCCTAGACTCCTCCCTCCTATATCCCTCCCAAAGCTAATTTTACTACTACCATCTCCCAAATAACACTATCTAGTCTCTTCCCTCCTCTGTCCTATTCAATCAAACTAACAGACTCACATGTCCACCGCTCAAATTAACAACTCATATTTC
The DNA here is from genome assembly GCA_963921515.1 of Calotriton arnoldi. NCBI lineage: Eukaryota > Metazoa > Chordata > Amphibia > Caudata > Salamandridae > Calotriton > Calotriton arnoldi. The sequence goes on along the minus strand of CAWUFW010003919.1, from coordinate 1,297,047 downwards.
CCTATACTAATCCACCAGTAATTCTTTGTATTCCGGAGTAGCGTGCTACTCACTGAAAAGCACTTCAACGCCTCAACAGGGGTAGTAAGCGCTATATAAATACAATTACATTAGATAAGGTCTGCTAGGCTCATTTCTTGCCTTGCTATAACACCCCCGACGCTGGTCTCCAACTCAGTCTTTACAAACACACCACGTTTACTCCCTTCTGTCTGGCCTAGATTTCTGAATCATGCTGGTTTTTATTCTTTAAGAGTTTCCAAACAGTGCCAGCAGGTCACCTTGCGGCCACTCCACAGAGGTGCAGCCTGGGGCAAACACCCATGATGATAAAATCACCCAGTTCCAGGAGAAGACTCAGGAGTTAAAATATGGTACTAGAAGATGGGTTCTTGGTGGCTCCTGGTGTTGCCAGCACCACTACTGTGGCATGGTAGACCCAGGCATGGACTGCCCTCAGAATACTCTTGCTCCCCAACCGAGTGCCTCCACTGAGACCACGGCTTCACTCTTATGTCCCCACCTATGACGCCATCCTTTGGATGCAGACCGCCACGGAGGGTCTGTCTTTAAACTCTCTATAGTATTTTTAGGTCTAGGGCGCCTCAAGGCTTTAGAAATACCATATGTTGAATATCACAACTCCCCAAAATAAAAACATATCACATCCCAACTTGTGACAAGAGCATATAAAATGTGTGACTTGAGGAAAGACGAAGTGCTTCGGTGTTACTTTGTGTGTTCCTGCTCCTCTGAGCTAGAACTGCAGCTGGAAGCAGCCCCAAGACCGAGGTTTTCAATGGAGTCATCTCAACAGAGTCATAGCTGGGGGGCCCTGGGTGGGAACCCCTAGACTAGGGCACAAGGCACAGGCTGTTCTACTACGGAACGCAGTTGCTGATCCAGCATGCCTGATGTCCTCATCAGCCTATGAGGAATTACAAGGGGTGTCAACAGATACACCTCCTTCTTGTAGGCTCTAGGGTTGTCGGATCCCTCCAGATAAAAGGACTCAATGTTTCCAGTTCTGGACTTTCATTTCATAACCTTATGGCGTCTGAGAGTGGTCTTCTCTCCTCTGTTTAATGGGACTAAACTGGAAGTAAGGATTTGGGAAATCCCAGTGTGGAGATGGTGTCTTGTCACATGGAACGACCCGACAACTCTACCCAGAGAGGGGCTTTCTCAGAAGACTCTGAGCCTTGTCCGTGTACAATGTCCTTGCATCGCTTTAGAGCAGGACAAGCGGGTGCCGCTCACATAGGCATGCTTGAGGGGTTTCTCCTGGATTCTTGGGGTGACTGGATCAACCCACGGGAAGGAGGGAACTCCTGCCTCCTCACCATGGTGCTTATGGATCAACACACTTCCCCATAGACACAGAATGGGTAAAACCCCTTAATACATCAGGCCTGATGTGTGACTCCGCAGTTTGGGCCCTGGGAGGAAGGAGGACTTGGGGCAGGGAGATGTAAACAGGCATGTTACAGGCAGGCATCCACTAGACTCTCCTCAAGCAATTCAGGCAAACAGGCGGGCTGGTGCAGCAAGAGTCCGGAGGCAGAACAGGCTGTCTGCTGTTACAGTCAGAGGACTGGCCGCCTTCCTGTGCTCTCCCAGAATATGGAACAACCTCCCCAACCATATTAGAGAAACTGTGTCCCCTGCAATTTAAAAAGTAGCTGAAGACCCCATTCTTAAAGGACCTCTACCCCCACATCTGAGGAGAGCAAGTGTCACTGCCTCGCTGCAATGACTGTCCACAGTACCCCTGGGCCATCACCCTCTGTTCAGCGCTTGGATGCGCCTTGCCTAGGTTGGCGCTATATGAATACTGATTCATACATCGTTTACCCATGTATGCCGATCACATGAGGATGTGTGGTCACATTCAAACAGCGCCCGTCCTCAGCCTGGATGGGACGAGCAGTATGGGATACAAAGGGCCCTACTGCCGCGGCATTGTGGGGTGCCTGCTGCATGGCAAGGCACTCTTTTCCACCTGCTTTCCCACAGCCGAGAGTGTGCTTTCTCACACACATGGTCTTAAGTAAAGGAGGCGTGCTTAATTTTTGCCGGTGTTTGCCTGTCCTTTGCACTGGCACTTATGTCTAAACACCAGCACTTATTTGTCACAGTCTACCACATGGTGGCCAGTGGGGCTGCAACAATTTTCGGAGTGGGGTTGCGGTCACCAGTTTTACATCGCTAAAGTCCAAGGGATTGTGAAAACGAAGCACAGCAAATGTACTCAGCAAGAGAGTGGTAGTTATGTAGGATGTAGCTGGTGGTGCATTTTGAAGCACTGTGGTGCAAATCTATCACTGGAGCACGGAGCGTTAGCACACAGTTATTTAAATTAAGCACATTTTCCATTGAAATAGCTACTGAAGTGGCACAGACATGCAGTGTTACTGAGAAAACTATACAGTGCACAAAGGACAATGTGTGGAAATCAGGGTTCCGCGGGTATTTCAGGTTTCTTATTGAAATCTTTGTTTCCATCACACTTCAGAATTCCAAAAAATAAGAGATGATAGATTCTGAAATATCTGTTGAGTTCATTTACAGGTATTTCCATTTTGTGTTAGAAAAATATATCGTATTCCTTTCACACAACCTCTACCCCAGCAAGAATAGAATGGAAATACTCTTTATTGTTCGATTATTTAAAATCATTACAATAAAACCAATAGTTCATTCACACATCCACGACATAATGGAATGTACTCAGTCCATGGAGATCTGAGCCCCGGGGGGTAAATGTTATTGTGATTCATAGAAATATATCATTACAATTGGTCAATATGCCTAAAAAATACATTTATCTGAATTGCGTGACTTAAAGTTCAAAAGTGCAACTAAAGTGTGATTGTTGCCCCTTGATGGATTGTGGGCATACACCCCCACCCCCAAGGCCCCGTAATATGGCTTAATGAGGCCCCGGGTAAAATACCATTTCTAAACTGCTATTCAAAAGCTGGTCTTTAGATTGTCACAAAGTTCAGCTTCACAAAATCCTGCCACTTTCAATCAGGGAAAGAAAAGTAAACCCCAATCTACAGTTTAAAGACTAACCAGCAGCTTGTCAGAAGAGATTTCCTGACATTCGACCTCTGTCTTTGAATACAGATTTCACAGCAAATGTGACAAGATAAAAACACTATTTAGAGGCCTGTTGTGGCTCATTCACCTTCTGAGCTCCAGTATGGTTATTTTGGGGGTGCTGTAGCATCCCACCCCACCCCTACCGCCAGAGCCTATGATAATGGCGCTCTCTATGTTTGAGCAGTGCTCATGAAACAATAAAACCCACAGGTCCAGGCCGCCCTTCAGCTCGAGGGGACCTGAAATAGTCCAAAACATCACACGTGTATTCGGCGATGCTTAGAATCTGACAGGGCAGGCAGGACCGGGAAGAGCCAATCACGGGGCCTAAAAGGAACACCCCAGGCCCGGGCAATCCAATATATTTATCTACAAGTCAGGCACGTGTGCATCGATTCTTGCTGGCACCAAAGACGGCTCTCTTGTGACCATGCACACCCCGGGCTTCATTTCACGCGCCTGCTAGCGATGGGCCCCCAGGTTACAGCAACAGAATATATGGAGCTCCCCAAAAAGATGCTTTGTGATTCTAAGATCCCATGAGCCAAAGCTGCACATAAAATCAGGGATAGTACTCTCCAGGGAGGTGAGGATTTTTTTTTATGTCTCAGCCAATCAGAGCTCAAAAGGAAAACTGAGGCTTTTCAAGAGGAATTACACTTTAAAATATCAGATGTGCCCCCACACCCCAGGCAGGGTTTATCTGGTACGTGATTACCAGAAGAAGCAAAGGGTGTCCATAAATGGGATTTTAGGAGTCTCTACTTTGTACAAGGAGCTTCTCTGGTACACTGTGTAGGAGAGGTTCTCCTTGGGACGGGGTTGGGTTGCGAAGACATGATGAAGCTATACAGGCACAGCACATCAGCAGACACGGACGGGAACACCACAGGAGCATGCACCCGCGCAGGCACAGCACATAGGGTGACCAACTGGCATGGGTGCAAATTCAGGACAGTGAATGTAAAAATTCAGGACAAAGGGTCAAAATTCAGGACAAAAGGTACGTTTTACAGACACATCAGAGGAGGTCACGCAATATTACATAAGTAAACTTATTTATTTATTTGTTTATTTGAAAGGTTTTATATAGCGCTGGCTAGACCTGGGGGTATCGGAGCGCTTTACATTAACAGAGGAAATCGAAGAAGACAGTTGTACAGGATAACAAATAAAACAAGCGAATACATCACAATATAAGGTTAAAGTGGGTAAAAATAAACTTGGCGATTATTAGTGTAATCAAAAAACATGCTAGTACTATTCAATATTAAGAAAAGGGGGGTTAGGAATTCCAGGTGGTTTGCGGGTAAAGAACAAAAAAATAGACAGCCAACACAAGCACAAGTCAAAATAAGTTTATATTAGGTTGAGAGAACCTTGCACTGCATCTGTTGTGTGTGCGAGTGAAACTTAAACACCTGCGTTTGCATATAAACAAAAAAAAATGAAGAAAAAGATCAAAGCTGAAGGCTTCTCAGATCTTACATGCCCCCTCTCCCCCATTGAGAAAAAAACACCTGATCCGATCAATCAACCCAAGGGGATGTGATGTGTAAAAGTTAAGGGGGCTCGGAGGGCCAGGGTAAACATGAAAATAATAATAGTACAAATGCAGAAACTTTGCACTACTGGAGAAAAAGAAATAAATAATAAAGGACAATTGTATTTGTACCATTATCACTGCTTGTGTGACATTTTAAGAGGCTAACTGTGGATGCACCTGGGTAACATGCACCAAAATGAAACCTCCACCTCCAGAGCTTGGCCCCTGGTGAGGTGGCAGGAGCCCATAAACAAAAGCAGGGTGCCATGCCCTGGGCTCTGGCAGGAGGAGGCCCAGCAAATACTGTCACTGCACAGAGCGGCCCATTATCATCCTGTATGTGATAATTAGACCGACATACAGAATGATAATGGCCGATAGTAATCTGTTCCAGGTCGGGGAGGGGCTGCTGCAGACCACTGAACACAGCAGAAGCACGAGCCGTCCCCTGCAGTGAGAGTTACAGAACTCTCAGGCTGCTTGCAAGGGGGCAGCTTGCTCTAATGTCTGAAATTACGGACAAAAGGAGTCTGTGAAGGAAACCCTCACGGACAACGGACAAGAGGCCCAAATTACGGACAGTCAGTGAAATTTACGGACGGTTGGTCACCCTAACAGCACAGGAGCATGCACCCGCGCAGGCACAGCAGACGAACATGCACCCGCGCAGGAACAGCAGAGGAGAATGCACCCGCGCAGGCACAGCAGAGGAGCATGCAGAGGAGCATGCACCCGCGCAGGCACAGCAGCGGAGCATGTACCCGCGCTGGCACAGCACAGGAGCATGCACCCGTGCAGGCACAGCACAGGAGCATTCACCCGCAAAGGACATCAGCATGCACCTGAACAGGCACAGCACAGGAGCATGCAACCGTGCAGGCACAGCACAGTAGTATCCATCCGCGCAGGCACAGGAGCATGCACCTGTGAAGGAACAGCACAGGAGCATGTACCTGAACAGGCACAGGAGCATGCACCCGCGAAGCACAGGAGCATCACCCGCCAAGCACAGGAGCATGCACCTGCGAAGCACAGGAGCATGCACCCGTGCAGGCACCTAAACAGGCACCACAGAGGAGCATGCAGCCGCGCAGGCACAACAGATGAGCATGCACCTGCACAAGCACAACACATCAGCATGCACCTGAACAGGTATAACACAGGAGCATGCACCCGAACAGGCACCACATACAAACTTGAACCCGCACAGGCACAAACAACAGCGTTAACCTAGACTGCCACAGATAACAGGATACCTATAAAAAGACACATGTATCAGCCTCTAACCAGACAGCCACAAACATCAGCATGTACCCAGACAGGCACAAACATCAGCATGTACCCAGACAGGCACAAACATCAGCGTGTACCCAGACAGAGGCACAAACATCAGCGTGTACCCAGACAGAGGCACAAACATCAGCGTGTACCCAGACAGAAGCACAAACTCCAGCATGTACCCAGACAGAAGCACAAACCTCAGCATATACCCAGACAGAAGGACAAACTTCAGCATATACCCAGACAGAAGGACAAACTTCAGCGTGTACCCAGACAGAAGGACAAACTTCAGCGTGTACCCAGACAGAAGGACAAACTTCAGCGTGTACCCAGACAGAAGGACAAACTTCAGCGTGTACCCAGACAGAGGCACAAACTTCAGCGTGTACCCAGAGGCACAAACTCCAGCGTGTACCCAGACAGAGGCACAAACTCCAGCGTGTACCCAGACAGAGGCACAAACTTCAGCGTGTACCCAGACAGAAGCACAAACTCCAGCATGTACCCAGACAGAAGCACAAACCTCAGCATGTACCCAGACAGAAGCACAAACTTCCAGCGTGTACCCAGACAGAAGCACAAACTTCAGCGTGTACCCAGACAGAGGCACAAACTTCAGCGTGTACCCAGACAGAGGCACAAACTTCAGCGTGTACCCAGACAGAGGCACAAACTTCAGCGTGTACCCAGACAGAGGCACAAACTTCAGCGTGTACCCAGACAGAGGCACAAACTTCAGCGTGTACCCAGACAGAAGCACAAACTCCAGCATGTACCCAGACAGAAGCACAAACCTCAGCATGTACCCAGACAGAAGCACAAACTTCAGCGTGTACCCAGACAGAAGCACAAACTTCAGCGTGTACCCAGACAGAGGCACAAACTTCAGCGTGTACCCAGACAGAGGCACAAACTTCAGCGTGTACCCAGACAGAGGCACAAACTTCAGCGTGTACCCAGACAGAGGCACAAACTTCAGCGTGTACCCAGACAGAGGCACAAACTTCAGCGTGTACCCAGACAGAGGCACAAACTTCAGCGTGTACCCAGACAGAGGCGCAAACTTCAGCGTGTACCCAGACAGAGGCGCAAACTTCAGCATGTACCCAGACAGAGGCACAAACTTCAGCGTGTACCCAGACAGAAGCACAAACGTCAGAATGTACCCAAACAGAAGCACAAACGTCAGCATGTACCCAGAAAGATAATGCTGAGCATCACCATCTCAGGGAAAAACTGTGCATATACTCTCCTCATCTTCGCAACAACTTACCATAACTACCTCAGAACTATATCGTCCACATATCCTACTGTCTCGATTATACTTCTCGTATATACTGCTATGTATTTTTATTTACTCCTTATGTATGTCGTGTAAATGCTGCTATGATAACTCTCTAATCACTCTGATACCTACGGGTCTGGTTTGCACTATCGTCCCTATTTACTACTGTCTATCGTATACTTCTTTTATTCTCTATTACTATGTATCTTTACTTTGTCTATATGAAACTTGTTTAATTGTTGCTGTGCTACCTCTGTAAAGCGCTCTGATACCTTTGGGTCATGTTTGCGCTATACAAAACTCGATAAATAAATAAATAACAGAGGCAAAAACTTCAGCGTGTACCCAGACAGAGGCACAAACTTCAGCGTGTACCCAGACAGAGGCACAAACTTCAGCGTGTACCCAGACAGAGGCACAAACTTCAGCGTGTACCCAGACAGAAGTACAAACTTCAGCGTGTACCCAGACAGAGGCACAAACTTCAGCGTGTACCCAGACAGAGGCACAAACTTCAGCGTGTACCCAGACAGAAGCACAAACTTCAGCGTGTACCCAGACAGAGGCACAAACTTCAGCGTGTACCCAGACAGAGGCACAAACTTCAGCGTGTACCCAGACAGAGGCACAAACTTCAGCGTGTACCCAGACAGAGGCACAAACTCCAGCGTGTACCCAGACAGAAGCACAAACTTCAGCGTGTACCCAGACAGAAGCACAAACTTCAGCGTGTACCCAGACAGAAGCACAAACTTCAGCGTGTACCAGACAGAAGCAAATAACATTTACCTAGACAGAAGCAAACATCAACACTTTGGATATGCAAAGCTACTAATTCTTTTCCCAGCAGGCACAGGCGCATGCATGTAACGCCACAAGCACATCAGCATACAGCCAGCGAGTCAGGGCACAGCTGGGCACAGCTGGATACATGCCGAGCAGACACAAACATCAGGAAACAGCCGGGATGTCACAATTTTGAAAAAATAGAGGAAGAGGATGAATCTTTCGAGGAAATAGCAAACTAACAAGAAGCTGCATGGCTGCTGAGTACACTCTGTAGTCACTCTTTCCCCTCTCTCACAGCAGCCTCTCTCCCCACACATGCACCCAATGAAGGCTCTTTCTCCAAACACACACACCCAATGCAGCCCCTCTCTCCACACACACAATGCAGCCTCTCTCTCCACTCACACAATGCAGGCTCTCTCTGTCCACACACACCCAATGCAGCCTCTCTCCACACACACAGACACACACCCAATGCAACCACTCTCCACACACACAGACACACACCCAATGCAACCACTCTCCACACACACAGACACACACCCAATGCAACCACTCTCCCCACACACACACACCCAATGCAACCACTCTCCACACCCACACACACACACACACCCAATGCAGCCACTCTCCACACACACACACACACACACCCAAAGCAGCCACTCTCCACACACACACACACACCCAAAGCAGCCACTCTCCACACACACACACCCACACCCAAAGCAGCCACTCTCCACACACACCCACACCCAAAGCAGCCACTCTCCACACACACACCCAAAGCAGCCACTCTCCACACACACACGCAAAGCAGCCACTCTCCACACACACACGCAAAGCAGCCACTCTCCACACACACACACACCCAAAGCAGCCACTCTCCACACACACACACACCCAAAGCAGCCACTCTCCACACACACACACACCCAAAGCAGCCACTCTCCACACACACACCCAAAGCAGCCACTCTCCACACACACACCCAAAGCAGCCACTCTCCACACACACACACCCAAAGCAGCCACTCTCCAAACACACACACCCAAAGCAGCCACTCTCCACACACACCCAATGCAGCCTCTCTCCACACACACACGCCCAATGCAGCCTCTCTCTCCACACACACACAGCCAATGCAGCCTCTCTCTCCACACACACACCCAATGCAGTCGCTCTCTCCACACACAATGCAGTCTCTCTCTCTCTCCACACACACACACACACACACACACAATGCAGCCTCTCTCTACACACACACAATGCAGCCTCTCTCTTCACACACAGCCCCATTGCAGTGTCTCTCTTCACACACAGCCCCATTGCAGTGTCTCTCTTCACACACAGCCCCATTGCAGTGTCTCTCTTCACACACACACACCCAATGCAGCCTCTTTTTTCACACACACACACACACCCAATGCAGCCTCTTTTTTCACACACACACACGCACACCCAATGCAGCCTCTCTCTTCACACACACTCCTGCAGTCTCCCTCTTCTACACACAGCCTCTCATGCTCACCACACACACGCTCACTCCTGCAGTCCTTTTCCACACACAGTCTCCCCACAGCCTCTCTCTCTCCCCACACACACGTGCACTCCACGCAGTCTCACTCTTTCCACACACACGCTCCCCACAGCCTCTCTCTCTCCACACACACACTCAATGGAGTCTCTCTTCTACACACTCCCACAGTCTCTTTCTTTCCACACACAGCCTCCCCGCCTCACTCTACGCACACTCCCACAGTTTCCTTCTTCCACGCACAGCCTCTCTCGTTCTCCACACACACGCTCACTCCTGCAGTCTATTTCCACACACTGTCTCCCCACAGTCTCTCTGTCCACACACACGCTCACTCCTGCAGTCTCTTTCCACACACTGTCTCCCCACAGTCTCTCTCTCTCCACACTCATGCACACTCCATGGAGTCTCCTACACACAGCCTCCACACACACATACACACTCCCACAGTCTCTCTTTCCACACACAGCCTCCCCTCACTCTACGCACACTCCTGCAGTCTCTCTTTCCACACACAGGCTCCCTGCAGCCTCATTCTCCACACACACACGCCTACTCCCACAGTCTCTTTCTACAATCTCCCCACAGCCTCTCTCTCTCTCTCCCCACACACACACGTACACTCCATGCAGTCTCGCTCTTTGCTCCCTACAGCCTCTCTCTCTCCACACACACCGAAAGTCCATGGAGTCTCTCTTCTACACAGCCTCCCCACAGCCTCTCTCCACACACATGCAAACACCCGTAGTCTCTCACTTTCCACAGCCTCTCTCTCCACACACACACACAGACACTCCTGCAGTCTCTCTCTTTCCACACACAGGCTCCCCACAGCCCCTCTCTCTCCGCACACAGCACACTTCCGCAGTCTCTCTTTCTACACACAGCCTCTCTCTCGTTTTCTACACACACACGCTCACGCAGTCTCTTTCCATCCACATCCTACACACACACGCACACTCTCATAGTCTCTCTCTTTCCACAGCCCCTCTCTCTTTCCACATACATGCTCCCGCAGTCTCTCTTTCCATCCTCATCCTCCACACACACGCACACTCTCGTAGTCTATCTCTCTCCACAGCCCCTCTTCCCACACACACACTTCAGCAGTCTCTCTCTCACACATAAGCACACTCCATGCAGTCTCCCTCTCCACATAAGCACGCTCCATGCGGCCGCTCTCTCCACATAAGCACACTCCATGCAGTCTCTCTCTCCCCACACAAGCACGCTCCATGCGGCCGCTCTCTCCACATAAGCACGCTCCATGCGGGCGGGCGGCCGATCTCTCCACATAAGCACGCTCCATGCGGCCGATCTCTCCACATAAGCACGCTCCATGCGGCCGATCTCTCCACATAAGCACGCTCCATGCAGCCCCTCTTCCCTCATAAGCACGCTTCATGCAGCCCCTCTCCCCTCATAAGCACGCTTCATGCAGCCTCTCTCTCCACATAAGCACACTCCATGCAGTCTCCTCGCCTCAGTACGTGAGCTCCTTCAGTATGCCCCACTTCGTCCCGTCAGCTCCCAGCATGCACGGACTGTATGATTTGAACTTCCTGCAGCCTCCCCCCCCTTACCAAAGCACCCGCTCCTTCCTCGCGGGAGTCTTCCTCGCCCTTCCATCTTCACGTGCAGCCCCTGCAGCCCTATGTCCTGGTGCGATAACGTGGAACAGTCAATTGGTCCCTTTTCATTTGCTTGTGGGTCAGCCGGGTAGAATGGGAAGACTAGACTACAAGTCCCAGCATGCTTCGAGTTGTTGGCTGTAAAACCAGGACTGACTCAGCTACTGTCATGCATGAGGCAAGTGCAGAACAATGTCACAGCCCTGTGCACTCTCACCAGCCACTCTTTCGCTCTATCCCTCTTGTGACCTACATGCTCTCTACCTCCTCGCTCCCTCCGAAAGAGCTCCTTGTAGTCTCCCGTACCTACCGGCAGACCCTGTGCCCACAGACCACCCTGCAGTATCAAGTGTGGAGGCGCACGAAAAGTTGCAAGCCCCTTGCTGCCTGGTGGGTGGGGCACGATTCTCCATGACTGTCACTCCTCGTCTCTACGAGGGGGCACCCACCTTACCTTTCCCCCTCGCTGGTTTTGGAAGGGTGAATGAACTGCGGTGGGAGAAGTCAGAAGTGGGTGGTCGCCTTACCTTGCTCTCCCCCTGCTCGGGGGTCCACAGACACAGAGCTGCCACCATCAGGACCCTCGTAGGGGCTCCCCCGAGGTTCCCCATTCTGCTCCGACTCCAGGGCTCACTTCGATGCTGGCGCTGCCTCTGCTGCCCCCCAGCCGGGACCCCTCTCTCCTCCCTCCGGCCGCGGTCCCTCCCCTCTCTGATTACCTGTCACTCTCCTCCTCCTCGGCCCCTCGACACGTCTCTCCCTCGGGTCCGTCAGCAAGCAGCCAGCCCCTTCCCGTCTGTTTTACTTTGCACCCCACCCCTTACACACCCCTTATGAAAACACAACTTTCACTGCGTGCTCTCCCGCCCCTCAAACTGTAGGTACACAAACTCAGCATGTACCTCCCGTAACTCTCTCTATCTCTCCTCACCCCTCTTTCATTCGTCCTCCACCACTTTAACACCGTGCGCCTCTTCCTCCCCCAGCACCCCCTTCCTTTGTCGGGCTAAGCTTACCCCATGCCTGCAGGGGCACTATTTTCTAGTTCAGTGTTTTTCCTTAACAACCCAATGCGTTCGGAGAGTTGTAGTCTTGTTCATTTCTGGTGGACCTACTCACTTGAAAGCACTGGTTTGTAATAGGAGAGCCCTGGACTGGCGCCTGGTGCTTCTGATGACATGGAGTTATCTAGTAATCCCATCTTCCCCATTCCACTCTTGTAACCTCTTTTTTATTCCCTCCCCCCTTCTCCGATCTTCATCTTCCCCTCTCTAGTCTCCCCATCACACCTCTTCCAACTCTTACCTTCCTGTTCTAAGCCTCTCTTTTAGGTCCGGTTTTGACAGAGCAGCTGTAGACACACATATAATCACAGACAAAAAGCATTCAGAAGCAGTACTAAAGGTGGCGCTTTGACTCCGCCCACATGTTGATCAACATGAGTACAGCATTCGACTGGACAGAGTGTTGTGATTTGTAATGTACACTGCAATGCCTCGCGTGCTTCGAACACTTAACGCGAGGGATTGCACTACCAGTATGTTGTGCCCTTACACACAGGTTGACACAGGTAGCCAGGTAGAGTTTTGAAGACTTCTGTATTGGTTCCAAGCTCATATGTCCATATTCTTGTTGTCAGCCCTTATTCCAGCCTATACTGGTCAAGCACCAGCCCCACATGGAATAGGAATGTTGGGAGTTTGAAGGTAGAGCAGCTGGAGTTCGGCTGCTGTGGGGAGTTGTCTTAATAAAGGAACTTAACTTACATGGTCGTACGTACCATCATTGGAGGATATTACTACATTTAATGTGGCGACGAGTTGGATAACTCCCTGGCAAATCCACGACAGAAGATATTTCCAGGAATCCTTACTCGGCGGATTTCAAGTTGCAGTTTTCACTGAGGCACTGGTTTTCATGCTGTAGGTCCCGCCTGACGGTGCTGGTCTTCCGCGTCGCAGTCCTTCCTCGATGGCTGTTTGGTGTTGACTGGTGTGGCTCTTACGCTGATTTTAAAGAAGAGGTATTTGCTGTAGCGGCCTTGCTCGAGCTCTTGCGCAAGCTCACTGTTCATGGTGGTGATGACTTTGCTCGCTCATTTCAGCGTCTTCAGGTGTTTCCTTGGCAACTGGAGACGCATGAGAGCAGTGTTCGGCACACGTCCTCGGTACACTGTGTTCTCTGCACGTTTCCTTGGCAACGGGAGAGACCTTCCAACTTGCTGCGGGCGCGTGACGTTGTTCGCACATTCAGCGTCTTCTGGTGTTTCCCTGGCAACAGGAGATGCCCGTGAGCTGTGTTCGGCATGCGTCCTCGGCACGCTGTATTCCCTGCGCTTTACCTTGACTACGGGAGACGCCTTTCCAGTCTGCAGTGGGCGTGCTTGGACACAGACTTGGTGTCAAGTCTGCACGAATCTGGTGTCAAGAAGCAAGTTGTGTGCTAAATTACCATGATGCACACATCTTTAAGCAGCTGTCGTTCAAAGCGGGTATGCAGTATTTACGGTTACATGCACATTTTTAAAAGTGCATTTCTGTCGGCAAGGAGTTTGTGTGCTGTTCCACGGTGATACACTCACATGTTATTGGGTGATATACACACCTGTTATTTGGATTACTGTGTATTTTGATCAAATTTAGGATTCTACAAACAAAGCTTTGCGATGTTCATTTTAATACACCATTAATTATTGCAATGTATAGTATTTATTATCCATTGTATCGTTGATTAATTAGTTTAATAGTTTTACGTATTTTATTTAGTTTCATCGTAGAAGTCTGATGTAAAAATGACGCCTAATTTAGCTGTTCCTCTACCATTTTTTGGCTAATCCTGGCGATCCTACAGTTCTGTGGGAGGAATGGATTGATGGATTTAAAATCTACATGTTGGCTGCAGGTAATGAAAGAATGGCTGATGAGATGAAACAAGCCATTTTGTTACATTCATTAGGTAAGGAAGGTTTTAGAATCTATCATACTTTACCGGATATTCCCTCAAAGGAAGAAGGTGACAGTGTGTCGTTATATGCAAAAACTACCAAACAACTTGATTTATATTTTGGGAACAAAACTAAAGTCATTCTGGAATGCTACAAGTTTTTCTCATGTGCAAAAAGTGATGAATCTATTGTTACGTTTGTGATTGTGTTGAGAGCATTAATGGTGAATTGTGCTTTCACAGGTAATCAGGATGAATATATTCGCAACCAGTTGATGATGCATATGTCCAATGTTGCAATTCAGAAAAAGTTATGGAGTGCTCTCAATCCTACATTATTGGAAGCTTTAGATATAACTAGAGATGAAGAATTGACTAACAAATGTGTTCAAGTGTGTTAAAGTAGTTAATGAAAGATAACAGTGTGCATGATGAATCTAAGATTAATGTGCTTAAAATCAAATCTAGATGTGAAAAACCACTTAGTGATAACAAATCTAAGATTGAGAAAACATCTAGTGGTGGAATTGACAAATTTAAAGGGAGACGTTGGGGTTCACAAAGAAGTGCATGTGTAAGATGTGGTAATGTGCACCATGCGGCCAATGACAAATCGTGTCCTGCTAGAAATGTAACCTGTTTACGTTGTAAGAAAGTGGGTCACTATGCACATGTTTGTAAAGGCTCAGGATCTAGGTTTGGAGGGGCAATTAGTGAGGGTAACGAAGATGATTACAGTGAGGAATTATATGTTGATCAGATCTTATGTGTGTTGGATGAGGATGCTGGTAAAAAGGTTCCAATGTATTGGATGACTGATTATTGTTATCTCCACTTGTTGATCCTGACAAGGACAGATTGTTGAGAGTGAGAGATCCTAAATGTGTTATTGAAATTGATGGTAATCCTTTTTCTATGCTTGTGGATTCGGGAGCCAGGTATGCCATCATTTCTGAAGATGATTTTCAAAAGTGTAAAGCCTTTAGAGACAAATTAGTGCACAAACCTGATGTTAAATTGAAGTCATACAGTGGTGAATCGGTGGAGGCATTGGGATTTTTCATTGCCGTAATCTCATATAAAAACAAAGAAATTTCTGGTAGGGTGTACATTGCTAAAAAAAGAGGCACCTTTGTTTGGCCTTATTCATCAATCTCCTATGGGCATAAAGCTATACGAACAAGTTGTACTGGTGGGTGTTTTGGTGCAAGAAAGGGATATTGTACAAGCATTTCCAGAGGTGTTTACTGATAAATTGGGCAAGTTAAAAGGTTTCAAACATCAAATAATTTTACGCCGGGGTTGTCATCCCAAAGTCCATATAGTACGGAATTTGCTATTGGCTGTGAGGGATGATGTCAAAGGTCAAAGCTGAAATAAAAAAACTTGTTCATGCTGACATCATTGAGGCTATAGAATCGTCAGATTGGCTAGCACCCATTGTTGTGGTTAGTAAACCGTATCAATCTATTAGATTATGTGTTGATCTTCGCGATTTAAACAACGCTATTTGGGTTGATAGGCATTCCTTGCCTAACATAAATGAAATGATTGCTACTGTAGGTAAAAACAAATGTTTTTCAACTATTGATTTATCGGCGGCCTATCATCAGATCGAGTTGCATCATTACTCTAAACATTTGATGTCTTTTATCACACCGTTTGGCGCATACATATTTAAACGGATGCCATTTGGTTTGGCATCTGCGTCTTCGGTTTTTCAGAGCCTGATGCAAAAGATTTTTGGGGACATGCCTGGTGCTAGTTACTTCTGTCGTGTAGTTCCTATATTACCCATACAGGATCTGCGCGTTCCGGGTAACATAAACTGTGGGTTTGGTGGCAGACTGGCTCTGAGCACCCCCACCGAGAATGTTAGCCTTTCTTTTTTAGCTTGCTCACAGTGCCACTAGAATCTCCTCTTATCGGGGAGAGAATGGTTTCTGGCAACCTCAGAACATGACAGCCCTGATCCCCCAGGATCGTGGAAACAATATACTACTTTTCGCTCAGTCACTCGTGCTCACTTATTCGGTCTCAGAGAGTTACACAGAAGAAACAGTCGGGCGTGTTACAATAAGAATTTATTGCACAGTTCTTCTAGTGTAAAATAGATGTGCTGCAACAACCATTAGACAGTAGCAGAGATATATGATTAGCAGTACAGTGAAAATAAAAGGATAGTATAGTTCTACCATCTTGCAATAATCATGAATACATACATGAATATAAAATGCTTGATAAAAATGTGCGTACTCCTACGATGCCTATCTAGATGTACCTAAGTGTACCTAGCATGTGAGTAGGTGTGAAGCCAAGAATCCCTCTAGGATTTAGTCTAACCCCATTACCTGAAATGAGAGAGTGTGGGACCCCGTCCTGTTCTCGAGTTGGACACCCCGTGAGGGATGTGTTAGACCACTGTCAGCTGGAGCGACTGCATGCAGGAGCCTCAGCGTCTCTGGTCAGTGTGTCGGCCTGGAAGTGTCGGTCTCCTCTCTCTAACCCTAGCAAGATGTGCTGTATTTATACAAAAAGTATCTAGGGTTTCTTTGTCCCTTGTTTCTTGTATTAGCCATTGTTGGATTTGAGGATTACGTATGGGATGAACCGTGTACGTAGATATTATGCAGGTGGTGTAGCCCTTGCCTGGTTTCCAAGAACCCTCATGAATATTCATTCATACTGTATGAGTCCATTGATGGAGTTATAGGACGCTATTGTTCAGGGAAAACCTTCCTTCTGCACCCAGGCCTAGAACTAGGTAAAAGTTCAATCCTAAAGGCTCGTTACTGTGTAGTGTAAGGGAGATAATGTAGATGAAGGTGTATGGTATTACCCGGGCATATATTAGTGTACCTATATGAAACATAACACCCACTCCTCTTCCGAACAGTCAACAATGATAAAAATGCTAGCGAACTACTGTATTTACTAGGTAGCAGCGCATAAAACTATCAGTGAGATTCATAAAATATTGTCATTAAAACCATTTGAAAACAGTCTAATCGGGGTGGAGAAAAATTATTTTCGAAAGCTAGAATTGGAAATGTCAGTTTAAGCCAAAGTCCTAGTTGAGTTCGTTTATATAAGCCGAACCACTACAAGCGTCAGAAGGCCATGATATTCAGAGCTGCCAATAGCTGGTGCAGAGGCGGCTGGTGCTGTAGTCGATACCTGAGTGCTAGTGGAAGAGCTGATGCTTAACCCAGTTGTAGTAAAAGGCACCTGTGGGTTCTCGAGGAATGCAGCCATCAGTATGGGAATATGCTGGGGACATTGCAGAGCATGGGATCTCAAGGGTTCCAGCCTGGTATTCAAGCCTGCAGGCATGTCCGATGCAAGTGTCAGACAGAGATCCAACACGCATTCTTCTCCGCAGAACAGGCATCGAAGAACAGGTAAGATGCATTCCATCCAGACTGGTCTAAACAATAGGAACCAAAAGGCACTCAGTTCCCGCAGGCGAGGTTGTACCATGCGCTCACGGTATTTGCACTCCAGGAGTGCTTTTGCCATCTCGTTGGTGATTGGGCCGTCCATTGCGTAGCAAAAATATGACAATCAGGATACCTGCTATTGAGAGCAGCATCAGCAAAAGACCTCCAAAAACGCTTCCCAATACGGAGTGTATAAAATTAGGAATAACTCCGAGGATTGTCTGAAAGGTGCTTAGAAATCCTGACCCTATGGTCTTAACTAGGTGTACAATACCACTCGTATCAGACATACAGACCTATTAAAGATACGACCCACCATTTCTGCGAAATGAAAGGGGCAGTTTGTACGTATATGTGCCTGTATCTCAGTCGAGGTCCTTGCTATTTGAAGATCAAAGGTCTCTCGAGCAGAGGTTAAGGGTACGGTTTGCTGTAAAAGCATGGCTTTCAGTCTGCTCAAAGTATCAAACTGTATAAAGGAAACATTCAATGAAGGCCATAACGGCGCCTCCCTGACTGTATTTACTGGGGGAAACAATACTTGCATATAGCAAGTAACCTTGGAGTTCACAGTGACTAGATAGGCAATGCCCGGAAGCATCCCACAGCAACCTTGATCATTCAGCATAAAGTAACTCCCATTCGAGAGTAGCCTGAATACTGGAGTAATCACGGCCGCTGGAGTCCCTTTCATGTGGCAGGACAAGTTCGCTACTGAACCATTACAAGCTCCGTGCAGAGAAATATCCTGTCACATGAGAGAACCGCTTAAAGCGTTCTTGCAGTTTGTACCGCTTAGAAACACTTCTCGATCCCCACTCCGGCATCAAAATCTGTACGGTAATTCCCAAGATTCCTTAATGTATTCCTTACCCAATTTTTCATATTTGCCTGCCTGCCTTTGCTCAAGGCAATACTGAAACTGAAAAGTAGTGACCGGTAGGGTTATGTGGCCATGGATTAGCCATTCTGTGGATGGCGATTCCGCTACCGTAAATGGTAATCTATCCAGTTTTTCAATACGCAGCATTGTATATTTTGCTCCCCTTTGTGCCATTTCTACCTGTTTATCTCTTAGATTATATTCAGAAAGAGACGTACTGTTGATAAAACGCCAAGGCACATAGCATTCACGCAAAGATTGCAGTGTCCAGCTTAACAACATAATAGAACGTAACTGAGATTGCCCGTGTTGTAATATGGCCAAATCTTGTTCCAGTATGTCTATTGCAGAGGATACAATGTTGCCTAAGGAATAGATCCTGGAGGTCAAAGTTGTTAACCCATTATCCACTACTGCCAATGCCTTCTCTAAGTTAATTCGGTCTATTTCCCGTATTCTCTCTGCGGCTTCTTGTTGGGATATTTTCCAATTTTCATTGTAGACAGCATAAATGCCAGCATATATGAAACGTTTCTGACGTGATTTCATGGGACCTAGCAAAAAATCCCTAAGATCCATGTCATGTGTGAGTAAGATAAGTGTTGTTTCACCTCTGTGAGTGTTGAGGTCTCTAGCCAATCAAGGCACAACTTCCAAACACTGTAGGTTGTCACTACCCCTGGGTATTCTCTTTGTACATAGCGTGGGTCTGACCATGGATACTGAACCCTTCTGTTATACCCCAGAATCTTTTCTGACATGTGTTCTTGTCTAAGGGCCAAACCACCCATTTCTTCCAATTAGGGTCTGATCTATTGTACTGTAAAATGTCATCCACTGTTGCCCCTTCTTGTGAAGTTGAATTTTGCCACCCCTCCATCTGTGATGGTGTTGCAAACCGAGGTGTGTTCAGGTCCTTGTTCTTGGCTAGTTCAAGACAGGATGTCTGTTGCACAGCGTCATTTAGGAATATCATCTGCTGTGGAATGAGGCATGCTGTAAATAGCGCTTCTGTTCCCTGGACTTGCCAGTCTCTAGAACCCCAGACTGATTTTAAATCTATTGTGTCCTTCCATAGGTCAAAACCATATTCAGACAATTGGGTGATAAAGGAAGCAGAGTATATTTGTTTGGTGTTTGTCAACATAATTTTAAGTGCTGATGTCGGTGCAACCTTGTAGTAATACGAGGTCGGGTCAGTGGTGTTAAACCCCGAAAAATATGAAAACTTCTGCGTAAATGTATGCGAACTACCTTTTGGTGGTGTAGGGCAATGTTCCCACTGGTGGTACACAAAAACATTTCTAGGTGATATAGATTTGTGCAAGAAATGATGACCATAATGTTGGTAACAGTACAAAGTGTCATAGTCTGAAGTACCTTCTAACATTTCAGTGTTCGGAAATGCAGCAGTTCTTTCTAAATCAGACAACATATCATTAACAGTTTCAGAGTCCCAATCATCAGAAAATGTACTGGAGGTAATATCACTCAATGAAATTTTAAATACATGAGAAATGTTTAAAAGTTCAGTAGGTCCGAATATATCGAAATCAACCTTGTCCCAAACTATACCATCCGGTATAGGAACTGCTGTAATGTTCACTGATGACAAGTCTCTTTGTTCACGATGAGAAGATTGATGTGGTTTCAGAACCAAATTTACTTTTTCGGCTTCAGGTCTTTGTTGAAGGTATCGTCCATTAATAAGCATGCTAAAAGTTATAACTAAGCCTAGCCAGAAAAGAAAGAACAGTATCCCAGTAATTACCCAGAGTTCTACCCAAGGCGATACCAGGTAAGTCTTTTTGAGAAAGTTCAGAAAGTCCGTAATCTGCTGTTTGCGTGTTTGTTGTACTGGCGTCGTTTCCGGTTCACTTGGATCCAAGGAAAACGTATCAAAGTTCATGAAGTAGCCAGAAGCAGATCGATGAATTGTTGGAATTGCATCAGGATTTGTTGAAATCGTTGTTTGCTCTCGTCGAGGCATGTTGACGTAGACATCTGTATTAGGTCTTATTGCAACTTGTGTGTTATTTTGAGTTTGATTTTGAAGTTGAACTTCGGGTTCAAGGGGAACGAGTTCCATAGCATTGTTGCTTAGTCCTTCATTCCGTGTTGGAGGCTCTTCGAACGTGATGAGTCTTTCCATTTGAACTTCTTGTATTTTAGCGAGAGGAGGGCGTCTGCTACTTTGGAGTCCACGTGGCCTACTACTCAGTACCGGCCACATAGTGTGGTTTGATTAGGTCAATTGAGACAAATCTTTTCTCCTTTTTCCCGGCAAGAGGTGGTAGAAGTACAGTTCTTGTTCCTTGAATTGCTAAGACCGGTACAGGTTTTCTGTAGGATGGCCCAAATTCTTTTTTATCCGCTATTTTCTCTCTGACCAGATCCCCGACTTTTGGGATCCAGACAGGTCTTGCCGTGACTGCCTTGACTTCCCCAGTGGCGGTCTGTTTCAGGTGGATGTTACTTTGTTGTGTCCTGGATTCATTTAGATCCTGTAAAACAGCCAAACGATCATGGATATCAAATGGTTTCTCATCCGCCACTGCGCCTTCACAGTCAAGATCAGGTACCCACATTCTTGTCCCAAATAGGACCTCGTAAGGAGTGACACCCCCTAGAGAGCTTCTTGGCTGGTTATTGAGAGCTCGTTGTACCCCATATATGATTGACCCAACTACCGCCCTTGCGTAATACTCTAGCTGTTAAAGATTGCTTTAGGTCCCGGTTTTTCCTTTCCACAACCGAATTTCCCTCAGGATGGTACGGAGAGGAGTTCCGCAATGCTACACCCATACTTTCCATAGCCTCTTTGTAAGACCGAGAGCTAAACGCCGGGCCACGGTCAGAATGTAACGTGCCAACTGCGTATGTCCCGATAAAGACTCGCAAATCTTTGATAACAGTTCGAGCGTCAGCCGAGCGCTGAGGCCAAACCCATAGGAATCTTGAGCATGAATCCACTGCAACCATGATATACTTGTAAGTCCCATCTGATTGTAAGGGGCCGCAGTGGTCCAGATATACACAAGCGAGAGGTCTGTCTGATTTTAATAACGGTGTCTGTGCCGGCCGTGATATGGTGGAGCCTTTCATCTGCTGGCAGATGTCACATTTCAAGACGTAGTCTTTAGTTTGTTTTGTCAGATCTGGCCACCAATAGCGCTGTTTCAACAATGAAATAGTCGCTGTAATGCGCAGAGCCCAAACCCTCGTGTGCTGCAATAATCAAACCTTGCCTACGATCCATATTTGGTATTACTCTGTCCCCCACTCCAGGAATCTGAGCATATGGAATGTTGTTTGCATCTAACTTGTAGGAGTACTTGAGTGGAAATTTCTTTGGTACTGCTGAGCTGCCTTTGCGTGAAGCAATGACAGCAACCATAATATCACAGTCTAACCTCGTTTTTGAACGAGTGATTGCAGCTACGGAAGCTGTGCGTACAGCCCCCTTCGCTGCTTCATCAGCCAATGAATTCCCTTCAACGTGAACACCATCATGCTGATGACTCAGTGTATGTATCACGTGAGCCCTTGGTAGTTCGTTTCTCAACTCAACTACCTGTTCCCATAGCATTTTATGCTTAATTGTGCCACCTTTTGCGTCTTTGAACCTGTTTAGTTCCCAATGATGTAAATATTCATTGTATGATTGCACACAGTAAAAAGAATCACACACTATCAGTGTGGGGAATTCGTGATCCGTATTCACCCGTGCCATATCAGTGCTTTTAATTTTGCCAACTTAGCCGAGCAGTCTACTAGAGATTGCGTTTTTGTGCAACTTGGATGGAACTTTCCATCCTGCATTCGACCTTTAACGATAGCACATGCTGCGCTGTATTGTTGCTTACTCCCTATGGCCGGTTGAGCAGATCCGTCAGTGTAAATAATATATTCATACTGATCTAGAGGCAAGATTTCATTTGGCAGAGGATATTCTTGTTCGTATTGCAGAAATGCTTGTGTTTTTAGACTTGGATCAAATCTGTATTCAACATCCGTTGCAGTAAGAGAATTAGCCCATTGTATCCATCTCAGATGTAAGGTTTTGCATTTGGAATGCTAGCCTTTGTAACAGCTTCTAAAGCCGGTACCGGTGTTACGACAATTATGCGCTTTCCCTGAGCCAGTGCTCTTTCTCTTGCTACAGCGGTCTGAACTGCTGTCAGGATTTTTTCTGTTGAAGTGAAACGCATTTCTGCGTTTGTGTACAGGTGTGATTTGTAAGCGATTGGTACTGTTTCGCCTTCATTAAAGGTTAAGTAGGTGTAACCGCTATTACACGGATCACTAAGTTGCGTACGTTTACCCGCGTCTGTAAGTGTTTTGAAGCTATCATGTCTTCTTGTAGTGAACGTAGGATGTTTGTGTGTTCCTATGTCCATTTTCTAACTGAAAAGTCAGGTTTTATTAAGTCGTAGAATGGTTTTACTCTTTCTGCGTAATCCAAAATGTATGTTCTGCCGAAATTTAGGAATCCTAGTATTGATTGTAAATTTTTTAATGATTTTGGAGGTTGTAGCTAAAAAGTTGGCTGCCAGACTTTTCCCTTCACTTGAAAGCTCATATCCTAAAAACAGGACATTGAGGTGGGCGATTTTTGATTTTTTAAAGTTAAATTTGTAGCCCTCAGAGGTGAATCCCATAATTATGGTATTTACTCTGTTCAAGTGTTCCTCCAGGTCATCGTCCATCAGATAAATATCATCCACATAGGACAATGCCTCTTCGTCCAATTTTTGAACTAACTCTGTTACCCTAGCCGAAAATAACCCTGGGCTGTCTTTATACCCCTGGGGTAGTTGACAAAATTGTCCCTGGGACCCCAACGCTGAGAATGCGGTCAAATACCTGCTTTCAGGCGCTATATTTTGGCAGAAAAATCCATTTGAGATATCAAGTGTAGTTTTGTACTTTTTCCACACAATGTTATTCATTAATGCGGCACTGTGTGCATTTTGGACTGCAAATGTCTTAGTGCAAGTGTTTAAATGTCTGTAATCTAAAACTAGACGATATGTTTTGTCAGGTTTCATGACCGGAAACAAAGGATTGTTCATTGGTGAGGTACACGTTTCAATGACCCCCTGATATTCAAGTTGATCTAAGATCTCCCT
Organism: Calotriton arnoldi; assembly: GCA_963921515.1. Lineage (NCBI taxonomy): Eukaryota > Metazoa > Chordata > Amphibia > Caudata > Salamandridae > Calotriton > Calotriton arnoldi. The sequence continues at coordinate 1,273,472 of CAWUFW010003919.1, read as the reverse complement.
GACCTGTTTTTTAGCTTCTTGCTTTATTGGATATTGTCTCTGTGCATTTGGTGAAACTTTTAACGGGATCACGTGGTGGGTTGAATCCTCATCCCATCCGGCATGATTTTTTTGCAATGCTGGAGCTAGGGCAACTGCCCACTCCTGTGCATATGTGTGTTTTAAATGAATGGGAACGAGGTCGGAGAAGGCTGGAAAAATTACAGTTTCTCCCCTAGGGCACTCCATAACGAATGCTGGTGGCCAATTTTGTTCAGCTAATAGGATGTCATAACCAGATGACAGATTCTCCCAAAAAAGACCTTTAACTTTCCTGGGCTTGTCCCCCTCCATCCAGAGTGTTATTTCGTATAACTTATGTGGGACGCTTACCCTTGTATCTGGTGTTTCCACCGTGATGTAATCATTCAAGTCCACTGTCACCAGAAATTCCTTCAGGTTCTGGCGAGCTATTGTTACTTCTGCCGCACTGTCTAGCATTGTCTGAGCCCATTCCCCGTTCAAAAGTTGTGTCCTCAGAATTCTGGGCATGTCTGATCTTCAGGCCTGCAACTTTCTTTTTCTTAAACTGAGGTTTTGCTTTTGGCTTTTCTTCTTTTTTGGAAGTATAGTCTTGAGCGTGCTGTTTGTCTCTGGACTTTGTACGCTCTTCCTTGTGTTCTGACCGTCCTTCTCTCTCTGAGTATTTCGATGAACCCTGAAAGGAACGAGAGGAACGTGTATCAGTATCCTGATACCTGTCAGGTTTCCTAATGTTATCCCTATTCCTGAGATTATACCTTTTTTCGGAGGGCTCCTGTGGAGGAGATCTACCTCGGGATTGAGATCTGTTTCCTTTAAAGTTTTGTTGTTTTTTATTATCCCACTTCTTTTTAGAAGAAGCTGGTGTCTGCTTGGAAGTGTCCTTTTCAGGACTGCCCATCAGTTGTGGTTTTAAAGCTTTCCCACCTAAAATGTCTCTGCCTAAATCTGCATATGCAGTTTCAATTATTTTGGGTAGTTCGTGTTGTTGATCTATAGGACTGAACTCCCTTAGGCGTTGGCAGATTGCCACTGAAGCTGCTTCCCCTTTAATATTAGCTAGTATTATGGCTGACTGATACCTGGTCATAGTTACCTAGTAACTTCATCCCTAAGTTTAGGGCAGGCTCTGCTCCGTACTTGTTTTGTATTTGTCTTAATACATCCGGTATCACAGCTAATGATGGTATACCATGTGTTCTGGTATAAATGGCAGCAAAGACTGTACCCCTAGTGGTACAATCCTCTACTTGTGGTGTTATACCCATGGGCAAGCAGAATGTTAGCATTCTGTGTTTTTCATACGGGGTAGTATTCGGGAATACTGCCTCGAGCTGAGTTATTTTCTGAGCTACCTAGAATGGCATTTGTTCACGTTTCGTCGGCATTTTGCCCATTACCGCGTGTAATGTTTGTGGTGTAATGTTAGTTGCTGTACCTTGAGATTGAGTACCATTTGTTGCAACTGTTGCAGGTTGGACTGTGAAAGTCCTCATGACGAATTGCGTCAAGTTTCTGTAGATTTTAATTAAATCTTTGAGTTGTATGAGTAAGTCTGCATTGTGTCAATGTCAGGATGTGGTGTGTAGGCCGCTAATATCGGCCATGTTGCCCCCTCTCCTCCGAGCGGGCCTAATCTTACTCTATTTCTTATGTGGGGTAGGGCGCCTTTAAACCAGTATAAGTGTTCCTGGTACGTGAGTGGAACCTCTATGTCCTCGAACGGACCATATTCCACTGGTGCATCTCCTTCTGTGTAAGAGTGAAATGTCTGTGTTCTTGCATCTGCTACTGGGAATGTAACCCACGAATAAAATACCTCTGTTTTATTTGATTCCTGTGCCTCAATCACGAAAGCTACTATGCCACCCCTAGCTGATAAACCATTTTCTAATAGTTTCAGGGTGATCGTACGTCTGAATTTTGGTGCAATTTGTATTGTGTTTGCATCTTCCTCGTCTGTGAGGGGCAGTGCTTGTTGCAGTGGGTCTAAGACCTCGTTAGTCATTGTTTTTAGTACACTAAAATAGTTTTCAAGGAAACCAAGATACGGTGTTTATCACAATTTAGGAACACTGTGTCCTTCAAGCTTGATTAACCAACAGCCAATTAATAGGATGTTTTCGCCTACTCAGCTGTGGCGGAGTTTGTGCCCATTCACTCCAGACGTCTCTGGTGTTTTGTGAGTAGGGGTCTCTGAGAATAGCACGACTGAACTACTCAGATTCTACTGTTAAATAAGTACCCAACCAACGTTGGGCGCCATGTCGTGTAGTTCCTATATTACCCATACAGGATCTGCGCGTTTCGGATAACATAAACTGTGGGTTTGGTGGCAGACTGGCTCTGAGCACCCCCACCGAGAATGTTAGCCTTTCTGTTTTAGCTAGCTCACAGTGCCACTAGAATCTCCTCTTATCGGGGAGAGAATAGTTTCTGGCAACCTCAGAACATGACAACCCTGATCCCCCAGGATCGTGGAAACAATATACTACTTTTCGCTCAGTCACTCGTGCTCACTTATTTGGTCTCAGAGAGTTACACAGAAGAAACAGTCGGGCGTGTTACAATAAGAATTTATTGCACAGTTGTTCTTCTAGTGTAAAATAGATGTGCTGCAACAACCATTAGACAGTAGCAGAGATATAGGATTAGCAGTACATGAAAATAAAAGGATAGTATAGTTCTACCATCTTGCAATAATCATGAATACATACATGAATATAAAATGCTTGATAAAAATGGGCGTACTCCTATGATGCCTATCTAGATGTACCTAAGTGTACCTAGCATGTGAGTAGGTGTGAAGCCAAGAATCCCTCTAGGATTTAGTCTAACCCCATTACCTGAAGTGAGAGAGTGTGGGACCCTGCCTGTTCTCGAGTTGGACACCCCGCGAGGGATGTGTTAGACTACTGTCAGCTGGAGCGTCTGCATGCAGGAGCCTCAGAGTCTCTGGTCAGTGTGTCGGCCTGGAAGTCTCGGTCTCCTCTCTCTAACCTTAGCAAGATGTGCTGTATTTATACAAAAAGTATCTAGGGTTTCTTTGTCCCTTGTTTCTTGTATTAGCCATTGTTGGATTTGAGGATGACGTATGGGATGAACTGTGTACGTAGATATTATGCAGGTGGTGTAGCCCCTACCTGGTTTCCAAGAACCCTCATGAATATTCATTCATACTGTATGAGTCCATTGATGGCGTTATAAGACGCTATTGTTCAGGGAAAACCCTCCTTCTGCGCCCAGGACTAGAACTAGGTAAAGGTTCAATCCTCAAGGCTGCTTACTGTGTAGTGTAAGGGTAATAATGTAGATGAAGGTGTATGGTATTACCCGGGCCTATATTAGGGTACCTATATGAAACATAACACTTCCAGGATTACATTTTGATTTGTGGCAAGTATGAACAAGACCATGATGTGAAATTAAATGGGGTTTTGGAAAGGCTCCGGTGTAATGGTCTAAAAGTCAAACAGGAGAAGTGTAAGTTGGGAGTTAACAGTGTGACATACTTGGGTCACATTATTGATGCCAATGGAGCTAGACCTTGTGAAAAGTGGGTAAATAACATTGTCAGCAACATAATTCCTGCTAACAAGGATGATTTGAATTCTTATTTGGGGGTAATTCAGTTTTATGCCAAGTTTGTAGCAAATTTTGCCGATAAGACGAAGTGTATGAGGTGTTTGCTCAAGAAATCTTGTAAGTTTGAATGGGATGAGTTGTGTCAAAAAAAATTAGACACGATTAAATCGGAAATTGCTAATGCACCCTACTTGAGAAGTTTTGACATATCATGTAAAAATATGTTATCAACTGATACTAGTGCTTTTGGACTAGGTGTGGTGTTGTCACAAATACAAAATGATGAAGAAGTGTTCAGAGCATATGTTTCATGCACATTGTCTGATGCTGAAAAGCGGTATTCTGTAATTGAAAGCGAGGCTCTGGCAGTTTTTTGGGCTGCCAGGCATTTCAGAACATTTGTGTGGGGCATACCATTCGTAATCAGAACTGATCACAAACCTCTTGTTAATGTCTTTTCTACTAAGGGATCAGGTATTTTGTCACCAAGAACTTCCAGATGGGTGGCAAATTTACAAGAATACAATTTTCCCATGCATTTTGTGTCAGGAACAAATAATGTATTTGCTGATGCATTATCTTGATACAAGTCAATGCCGGAATATAGTATGCATTCTGGAGATGACTTACAGGAATTTGGATGGGTCGCAGTTGTGGAGTGCTTTGATGGAAAATTTGTTATTACAAAGGAATGATTCGATGCTGTGAATGGTGATGAGGAGTTGATGACGTTGTGTAAGTACATTAGTTAGGGCTGGCCTTCTAATGTTTCGACATGAGCAATTATGTACAGGTGAAAGATGAATTGTGTATGGATGAGTGGGGTGTGAGAAGAGGTGGTAAGCTTATTCCTCCTGTTATATTGAGGGGTAAGATTGTGGAGTGTGGTCACCAAGGTCATCTAGGTAGGAGTAAGACTAAAAGCAGGTTAAGGGAATTGTTTTGGTGGCCAGGCATGGATAACAATGTTGAAAGTGTTGTTAAGTATTGTGGGTTGTGTGCTAGTAGTGATAACACCTTGAAAACTAATACCCAACCTCTTCAGCCAGTTGGTTATCCTGGGAGTGCTTGGTCAAAGGTGGCTATGGACATATTGGGTCCTATTGATGTGTTGGGTAATCACAGTAGAGTCGTAATGGTCATGGTGGATTACTATTCAAAATGGTTTGAAGAAGAATTTATGGGAGATGTGATGAGCAAATTTGTTGTACAATTTATGGAGAAAGTGTTTATTCGTGAAGGATACCCTGATGAAGTTGTATCGGACAATGGACCTCAGTTTTGTTCCCAAGATGTGGAGGCGTATTTGAGTCAGAGAAATATTCAGCATTGTAAGACTGCGGTGTATAATCCCTGAGCTAATGGTCTTGTAGAGAGAGTTAACAAGATTGTATAGGAGAGCATACAGATGGCTGTGGCTAATGGTAAAAGTGTAGTGCAACATGTTATGTTATGTTATGTTATAAGTTTTGTAGAGCGCACAGCTGCCCCAGCAAAGGGGCGTCCCAGCGCTGACTATTGCAGATATTGAGAGAAAACTGAGAAGGGAAAAGAGAGCAAGGCCTATACCATAGGGAAAAGATGAGTTTTAATGGCTTTACGAAATGCAGTATGGTTATTGATGCTACGGATGTGGACCGGGAGAGAATTCCAGAGTTTCGCAGCGAGGACGCGAAAAGAGCAACCTCCAGCACACACTTTCCTCACCCGGGGGACAACCGCCAGATGCTGACCCATGGATCGTAGTTGACGGGTGGGGGTGTAGGGTGAGAGCAGATTCGCAAGGATATCTGGAGAGTGGAAATTCATGATTTTGTGTGCGATGCAGAGAGACTTAAACTCGATGCGTTTCGCCACTGGCAGCCAATGTAGCCTGTGGATGGCGTTGGTCGTGGGACAGGTTCTAGGGAGGCCAAGTAGTGTTCTAGCAGCCGCATTTTGAGCCCTTTGCAGAAGCAAGATTTCAGCCTTATTTTCCCCTAGGTAAAGTGAACTGGCGTAGTCCAGCCTTGATAGAATGGAATCCTGGATGATGACTTGGCGGACTGTGGGGTCAAAGAAACCCAGCAGCGGTTTGAGCCCGCGCAGAAGTCCGAAACAGGTCCCAGCTACTGTTTTGGTTTGGACCTGAAAGTTAAGGGCAGAGTCAACCCATACTCCCAGGTTTTTAATCACCTGTTGAGGGGCGGGTGCACAGCCCAGAGTCAAAGGCCACCAGCGCTCGCTCCATAGCTCAGTGTCTTTCCCCACTAGCAAAATCTCTGATTTGCTCGCATTTAACTGGAGGCAGTTGGTATTCATCCACTCTGCAATGGCTGTTAGATCGCTCCTAAACTTGAGTGCATCCTGCGTGGAGTCGTCAGATAGTGCCACCACCAGCTGAGTATCGTCAGCGTATGATGCCACAGTTAGTCCCCTGCTCCTGGCTACCGCCGCCAGAGGTTGAACATATAGATTGAATAACGTTGGGCTCAGCGCTGAGCCCTGTGGAACCCCTTGTTTAATAGCGTGTGTCCGGGAGTTGAAGGGGGGGGGGGGCCAACACCTGGAAGGTTCTCTCAGATAGAAATGAGGCGAACCAGCCCTTGGCCGAGCCCTCGATACCAGCCTCCTCCAGACGCTGCAACAGAATCTAATGGGATACCATGTCAAATGCGGCGCTAAGATCTAATAATATCAGGGCTGACGCTCGCCCGGCATCTAATGCCTCCCTCAGATGTTCAGTTACAGCTAGGAGGGCAGTCTCTGTGCTATGAATAGGGCGGAAACCGTTCTGCGAAGAGTCAAGCATGTTGTTATTTTCTAGGAATACTGTCAAAATGGAGTTGATGTAGGCCTCGGCGATCTTGGACACCCACGGCAGGAGAGAGATTGGGCGAAAGCTCTCCGGTTTAGAAGTATCCAATGTGGGTTTCTTTAGTAGTGGGACCACCATGACCCGTTTCCAAGCCCTGAGAACTACCGCCGTGGACAGGGACATATTAATCAGCTTACAGAAAGGCGAGAGGAGCTGAGGCAATGACTTAAGGAATTGCTCCGGTTTAAGAGGATCTGCAGGGGAGCCAGATTTAACTTTTCTGCAGATCATAAGCATCTCATCTTGAGAGATCGATGGAAAGACAGAGAGTAAGTGGGTGGCGTAGGGCCTGTGAACAGGGCCTGATCTACTCGCGGTGTGGGGGAAGGTTCTATATATGTCCTCGACCTTCTTAATGAAGAAGGCGGCGAGATCCTCACAATGCTGGTCAGAAGAAATCATGGGGGCTTTAGGTTGCCCTGCAGATTTAAGATCTTTAAGTATCGAAAAAATGCATTTAGCAGGGTTACTGCTTTTTCTGATTTCGTCAGCAAAGTAGGCCGCCCTTTCCTTCTGGATGGCCCTATGGTTGTTTTTGATGGCTGCCTGATAATGCCCCTTCAAAACAGGGTCGTAGTCCCGTCTCCATGCCCGTTCCAGCCTTTTGCATGCTTTCCGAATTGTGGCCAGCTTGCTGTTGTCCCATGGGCTGGATTGGCTATTACGACTCTGTGACCACCTAACCAGGATGAGTTTGTCAAGAGACCGCCGAATCCAGTCAGACAAGGCGTTTTCGGCCGTGTCAGGATCATCCGGCAATCTAGGAGTATGCATAGGGAGGAGGGCATGAAACTGTTCAATGTCAAGTTTGTGCCAGGGGCTATAAGGACTGGCTTCCGGGCCACCCTCGAGAGGGGCTCTAACCCTAGAAGTATTATGGGTACAAGATAGTGGTCAGACCAGCTCATCGGAATCGGTAGATTGACTGTGAGGGTGGGTAGATTAGAGAAGACAGGGTCTAGCCGGTGACCGGCAGAATGAGTGCAACCTGGTACAAGTTGTGCCAACTGAAGGGCCGCAAGGTCTGCTAGAAAGTTACCTATTTCACAGTCATGTTTGTTATCCAGGTGCAAGTTCAGGTCGCCAACAATGCTGAAGTTGGCTGTTCTAATAGCCAGTGTACCTGCTGCATCAGTCAGTGCATCCCTGAACTCTTTAGAGGGACCAGGCGGGCGGTAGATCAAGAGCCCAGACATAGTGAAAGTGGCATTGAAGGTGATCCGATAACACGCACATTCACAGCCCACCAGGACCTCATTCGTAAGGGTGCAGGTGTAGTTGGATTTAAAGATGACCGCAATGCCGCCACCTCTCGTCTCTCTGTTAAGGGTCACGATGTTGAAGCCCTGAGGCAGAGCCAAACCCGGCTCAGCCTCCGTATTAGCCGTGAGCCAAGTCTCTGTCAGGAAGAGGATGTCGGGTGACTCATCTTGCAACAGATCGTATACATCAGCGGAATGTTTTACTAGGGAGCGGCAGTTTAAACAAAAAAGTTTAACAGCGTGCGTCGGATGGGGTGAAGGGGATGGGATCGCCCAAGAATTAAAACCATAGTTTTTACAACAAAACGGGCCCTCAGTCGAGGCACTAGCTAGATGGTCGCATGAACTGGCACTCTTCCTAATAGAGAATAAGTCACACCTGGAGTAGACCTGCTTGCTACCGGACAAACCGGCAGCATGTCTGGCGTCGTACAGGCGCGGATGGGCGCAGACGGGCTTGCCTTAGGTGCACCAGCGGCGCGTCCACTGCACGTCCGCTGAACCATCGGGTTAAATTGAGCCAAGAGCGGCAAAACTAGACCGCCCCCTCCGCTACCCGGAAGTGAGTAACAGGCAAGGAGTGGCCAGGAGGTAAATGAAATGCCCTCCATGCAATCGGCACACAGCCGCGGTGGACCAGGGCGAAATGCGAGCAATAAGTGAGAGAAGTGAAGTTATTTTTAAAAGTTAAAAAGTTTATAAATTTAAAAGTTAAAATCAAGTAGAGTAGAGCACTGGATAGTAAGCGCACGTACAATAAGAGCTAAAGCCACGTAAAGTAAAGCGGCAGCAGCCTCACCAACATCAGCTGTGCGTCTGCTGAACCATCGGGTTAAATTGAGGAGAGACCACAAAACTAGACCACCCCCTCCGCTACCCGGAAGTGAGTAACCGGCAAGGAGTGGCCAGGAGGTAAATGAAACGCCCTCCACGCAATCGGCACACAGCCGCGGTGGACCAGGGCGAAATGCGAGCGGTAAGTGAGAGAAGTGAAGTTATTTTTAAAAGTTAAAAAGTTTATAAAGTTAAAATCAAGTAGAGTAAAGCACTGGATAGTAAGCGCACACACATTAAGAGCAAGAGCCACGTAAAGTAAAGCGGCAGCATCCTCACCAACATCAGCTGCGCGTCCGCTGAACCATCAGGTTAAATTGAGGAGAGAGCGGCAAAACTAGTCCGCCCCCTTCGCTACCCGGAAGTGAGTAACCGGCAAGGAGTGGCCAGGAGGTAAATGAAACGCCCTCCACACAATCGGCACACAGCCGCGGTGGACCAGGGCGAAATGCGAGCGGTAAGTGAGAGAAGTGAAGTTATTTTTAAAAGTTAAAAAGTTTATAAATTTAAAAGTTGAAATCAAGTAAAGTAGAGCACTGGATAGTAAGCGCACACACATTAAGAGCAAAAGCCACGTAAAGTAAAGTGGCAGCAGCCTCACCAACATCAATCAGATGATGTGAGCCTATAGAACGAGTATACATTGTACCACAGGATTGTCGCCTTTTGAAATATTGAGGAATAGGAAGCCAAAATTGGCAGTGTCTATAGGATCACGTCGCAGAAGTATAGATATTGATGTAGGAGTACTTCAGGAAGAAGGTGGGTGAAAAACATGCGAGGTATAGGAATTATTTTAATGGGAGATGTAGGGCCAAGGAATTGGATGTGTCATGTGGTCAAAGGGTGAAGGTTAAGTTGCCATGGTGTGTAAGAAAAGGTAAATCTTTGTTCTCCGATCCAAAGGTGGTAAAAAGGGTTGGAAGAAATTACGTTGAGTTGTGTGATGGATCTAGGTGGAATAAAAGCAGGCTGGTCAAAGTGGTTGATTAGTGCATGAAAGAGGTTGATAGTTGTGTAAGAGGGGATGTGCAATTGAGGTGCGTAGAAACATTTTGGGTAAAAGCCAGGAAACAAGTACCACTGGATTCAGGGGAAAAAGGAATGTAAGATTTCCTGGAAAATACAGAGATTTTGTGTGCAATTGATTTTCCTTGTTATGTGTATATTGTGTTCTTATTTGATACTACATGTCTTGTTTAGTTGTGCCATCTTGTATATATAGTTTATTGTGCCAAAATGGTGTATTGTGTTTCCATGGTTATATTGATTTCATTTTGTGTCATTGTATAAATTGTATTAAGGAATTTATGGACAGCAGCAGGGGAGAGCACTATGAATTTTGGTTTATTAATGGGGGAGGTCATGGGGTCGTTTGGCATAAGTTAAAAATGCAGGGTGTATGATTATGCGGAGTTCACATTAGATGGATTGTGGGTATGGTAGTTGGGTTGTAGGAGAATCCTGGAGGGTGGAGAGTATGGTCAGGTGATACGAATTGTTTACAGCTGGGGAAGCCACGTACGGTTTTTTAAGCAGTTGCGCGGGGTGATTTAAATTTGATTATGTTTCGAATGCAAGAGAGTAGAGGCACGCTGTTCGGACGTGGCAGGATCACCGTAGGTAGGAACCGGGGATTGAACCATTTAAAATAGCAGAGTTGGAAAGTTGTAAACCGGGGAGAATTCTTGTAGGAGATATCACGGGTTAATGATTAGTTGCATTAGTGGAATCATTGTGAGTTATGTTTTTATGTTATATATGTTATGTTTGTATGGAGGATTATAGAGCACTGTTTGGTGGGTGGGGGCTGGTAATCAATGGAGGATAGGGGCGAATGGTATTGAACACGCAAGTAGGAGATGGAATTGAGTATTATTTTTAACAACATTGAAATTTTAATTGAAGGGGTAGGGGTTGAAAAAGTTGGTTAATTTACAGTTGCTGCACAAGAATTATTTCGTTTGTCTGACAGATATTTATTTACTATTGTAGATACCCCTGAGGAAGGTCATAAGGACTGAAATGCATTGGGTGATGTTAAGTTTTAACGGAGGATTCGAGTTTCATAACATGCCTGTGATTAGACCCGGATGGGCAAGTCCTGTGCAAATAAAATGGAAGAAAACCGTGGAATTTCGTACCTTTGATGTGATGGACAAATGTTGAAAAATGAATAGAAATAAACAGACTGAACTTTTTTGAATACTTTTGAGTACGTGAATAATGTTGATCACAAATGTGAGTTGGTTATGATGCCAATTCAATGATCAAAGCTATAGGCCTAATCTGTTTATTATTTAAAGCTACGACATTGGCAGTAGGCCTGGTATTTGTATTGTGTGAAGCATATTTTAGAGCCAGTAAGTGCTTAAGCATGCTTAAGTAGATGGGTATTTGTTACACGCAGTCTCACAGACTGCTTAAGTAGATGGGTATTTGTTACAGGCAGTCTCACAGACTACCGTTGCAGACAGGGGTCCTTGTTTTGGTTCCGCCCTCTGACACAAGGCAAGAGTTGAGGTCCCCACTCTGACAAACACTTGATGTTGAGGTCTTGTAATGTGACCATCTTTGTGAGGCCCCTTCCAGAGGGGTTGCATATTGCTTTGCAGAGAGCAATTTTGTATGTTTGTAATTTTAGGACTGTATGCCTGATGGTTTCTAGTTTATGTACAATATAGTCGGTAGAAAAGTTTATGGTGACAAACCAATGACAAAGGCTTGAGTGGTTTATTGGGAAAAGTTATGTTCGATACCAAAAGTCTGATCTGTTTATTATGAACATTTATGACCAAGGCAGTTGGCCTGACTTACTTCTTGTGAAAAGCACCAATTTAAGCCAATAGGCCCCTAAGGGTGGCTCAGAAGTACACTTTATTGAAGACCGCAGACAAGTATTTTGTTACATGGATATTCACAGATCACCGTACTGATCAATGATGCTGGAGCTGTTTGCCCCCTTTGAAGGATATAAGCCTGATTTATTCTTGGGGAAAAGTTATATCAGATGGCATAGGTCAGTCTGGAAAGTAATGACAAAGACAGTAGGCCTGACTTATTTATTAAGAAAAGAAGATGTTATGGTCAATATGCCTTAAAGGTGGACTGTTGTTACACCCTTTTAAAAGAATGTAGCCAGGTATTTTGTTACATTGAATCTGACTAATGAACTTAGTGGGCAAGGGTTTTGTTGTCAATTGCCCCCTTTTTCAAAACCGGGCAGGTAGATTTGCACTGAGATCATCCTTGTGAGCCCAGACCCTCTTAGGAGGACCTGTCTTTCAGGCTCTTCTAATAAATACAGATCAGTAAAAAAATACAAACATACATACGTAGATGGGCTTTGGTTCAGCCCTCTTCTGCCATTGGTCTTTTTGAGTGTCATTCTCATTATGCTTCCATACATGACAGCATACAGCAAGGGCCAATGGGTCAGCCTACTTCAGCCATTGGCTCCATTTCTCTTTGAGTGACTGCAGTTTGCTTGATCACATGCGCACCTCTGACTAAAATGCATGCACATCAGTACCCTCACTGGTTTTTCAGTCCTTTAGTGTTCCACTATCTGTTTTTAAAGCTCCATGACATTTACTTCTTACTTCTCTGCATCCCCTCAGACAATGTTACTGGGACCCTTACTTGCTTCTCATTTCATGTCAATTATCTTATATCTACTGATCCTCACCTTACAATTGCTTTACTGATGACGGGGAACTATAAAGCTGTGCAGGGACAGCTGTGACATCACACCAGAACCATGCTCTTTCCGGTTGTTTCCTTGTTCATCAAATGCCCAATGGGCCTGTGAAAGGCGAACTCACGTACCATTCCCAACTTTCAAGGTTCTAGAGAGCTGGCTCATGTTGAGGGGAAAAACCCTAGAACCATGCACGCCTGACTCTAAACACAATCAAGCGAAAGACGCACGCACTGTGAAGGTGTAAGAAACTGAGGACAAACCTTTAAAAAAGCCACCTGCAGTAAAAGGCAAACGCTGGGGCAAGAAGACACCAGTAGCAAAGTATCAGGTGAAGATGTTGCCAGCAGCAGGGGGCCAACGTCCTGAGATGATGCCACCAGCTGCAGAAGATGCCACCAGCATCAAAAGACCAATGCCAGGAGAAGAAACCACCAACAGCAGAAAGCTAGTGCCGAAAGAAGATGCTGCCAGCAGCAGAGGACCAGCACGGGGAGGAGACCCCAGAAGCAGCAGAAAGCCAGAACGGGAGAAGATGCTCCAGCAGCAGAAGACCAGTGCCAGGAGAAGACCGTACCAGCAGCAGAAAGCCAGCAATGGAAGAAGACGCTGCCAGCCTCAGGAGACCAGTGCCAAGAGAAAACACCACTAACAGCGGAAAGTCAGTGCCAGAAAAAGGCGCACCAGCAGCACAAGACCAGCAATGGGAGAAGACACCACCAGCAGCAAAAAGCCAGTGCAGGGTAAGATGTCACCATCAGAAAGGGACCAGCGCTAGGAGAAGACACAACCAGCAGCAGAAGGCCAGCACCGGAAGAAGACACCACCAGCAGCAAAGGGCCAATGCTGTAAGAAGACATACCTCAAAGCAAACTTCATGGTGACAAAGGCAGACAGTGAGAGCAACTGAGAGAAGGAAAGAGACAGATGGTTCTCATCCAGTCACCAGAAGAAGGTTTTCCCAACTGAGACCATAGAGTAAGGATGTGGCATAACAGGTACGTAATGGGAATTATTTAGGCTAAGAGTGGAAAGACCATGACGACAACAGAATGAGAGATTGTAAAATATATCAAATTTTTAAAAAGTCAAGGAGGTGAATGTTCAAGGGAAAAGTTAGGGCATGAATAAGATTTTTTTTGAACCACTTAGCAGATGATGTTTGCTTTTTCTAGGAAAGACCGGATTACGAAGAGGGGATTTGAAAGTGAGTAGTACCAGAAAGTCAGAAATATTAGTCTTGCTGAAACTCAAAGGAACTTATGAGGGCATGAACGAGAAAGTTTATTTTTGTAACTCAAAAGTGAGAAATGCTTATATCAGCAACATAACACTCCAGAGGGAAAATGGTTAAAGGTTGTTATAAAGCAATAAAATACGCCTTTTGACCAATTTTTACCTGTTCCTTCCTCGAGGTACCAGGAATCTCCAGGTATGACTTGCAGTGGGTGCCTCAAAGAACCAGCAAGAGAGAAGGTAATCCTGACAAATCATAAAGTAGAAAGTGAAAAGACAAGTTAAAAACATTCTTGGTGATGTATTGTGATCAAATTAACACATGTTGTGTTTAAATTAAGAGCAATCTCCTTATAGAACCTATATTGCCTCTGTTGATCCTTCTTCCTACTGACAAGTGGTGTCAGAAGTGGGATTCAGCACACCAGTGATAATGTTTTTCAAAAGTTAGCGGAAGAACAAAGGGTTTTACAAATAACATTGGGACAAAATGTTCACAATGCTCAACAGAAGAGGTCTTCTTTCCAACAATCCTTCCAACCGCAAAATGAATTATTAACCATAAGTGCAGTAGCACAGGACAATGCTGTTTTGAGGTTTACAGGTGTGAGTGGACGCTTTTGCCCAAAAATGTACACATAGGAAGAACCTGCTTACTTTTTTACATACATCGAAAGGGTGGCACAGAATGCAGCCTGGCCATCAGAAAGATGGGAACAGTTCATAGCACCCTTTTTGAAGGCAAATAATTTACAGGGGTCTTTCAAGCAGTCAACCCTGTGGGAATAACCCCTTATGATAAATTGAAGCTGGCTATTCTAGAGAGAATAGGTTTTGGTTCTTAAATTTACCAGGTGAAATTTAGGGCTGCGAAATGGGTTTATGGTGAAACACCCCAAGCTTTGCACTGCACAGTACACAACCATGGGCATAAGTGGTTTGTTCCAGAGACACCTATTAAGCTGTAATAATCGGCAAAATATAGTAAGAATATTTCTTAGTCTAGAAATACTTGAGATAACAGCAGGTTGTAGACATACACGACGTGACTAATATAGCTTCTGCTTACCATCAACCACAGGACTGGAAGTCAGGCACTCAGGCAAAGACAGAGGAGATGGAGGCACTCTGGAGAAAAAAAGAAAATCAAATATCTTATGGTACAGAAGGTTAATTAAGGTCTACTGTGGTGTTTCGAGTGTGGAGACTGGGGCCACATTGCTTGCGGTTGCTCAAAGCGACACCAAGAGAACCCATGGAAATAGGCTTAATAGGTCCTCGCATCCTGAACACAGAGGGTGAAAGCAATTCATTTAGGCAGAACGTGGAAGCCAGTGGAAAGCAAAGACAGGCTCTGATTGATGGAAGGGGTAACCAACTGGTTATAAAAGGGCATTTCGTGGAGAAAATTTACCTGGAGAAAGAGTCAGGGATATGGATTATAGAGATCAAAGAAAACATCCCTCAGCTACTGTTTCCCTGCATACGAGAGATCAGGTTAGGAATGCTACAGTCCTTGTACTTCCTCAACTGCCAGAACACTTTATTTAGGCACCAAACCCCCATGTCAGTCAATGTTTGCTGACCATGATAAATAGGGGAACAGAGTGGTGGCAAGAAGATCTACTTTACCAAAGCAGACCTTCCAGTAGAGCCTGTGACAAAAAGGAAACTTGTAGGTAGAGAAGCAAGGAAAGGAGCAAAGGTAGTCCAGTGTCCACCTATGGCAGGCCAATGCTTAATTTGGAGAAAGAATGGGAAGGAGATAGTCAGGAAGCTGGGCTCGAGGCTCTGCGTGGCCCAAGCGTGTGGCATGGAATCTCAAAACCCATCACTCTGGGTGCCTTTCAATGAAGGAAAGGCTGGAGGTCATCAAAGAGCGCAGGCACTGTCTGGACTGAAGCTGGACATGAGCAGAGGACCCATTGCGCAGCAGCCTGCTAGCGGTAAACTACGATCACCAGCAGGCCACAAACTCTCATGTGTTTCCAGAGAGATGGCATCCATCATGGATTGCCAGTTGCAACTTTCCTTGTGGTTACCTTGTTATTTGCTAAGCAGTTATGCTGCAATGTTGCTGCAGCTAGGACAACAGTTCATGGATCCTGGATTTACCGCGCAAAGACCTGTTACTTCGAAAAGAGTAGTTTGCATGGACCAATAGTTCACAGAGAAGAATCCTGAAGTGATGTTGTTGATACAAACAAACCTTAAACTATACTTTGAACATTTAACTGCACCATTAAGTCTGAGGGTTTAATGAACTAAGGGATTACAGAGAAATATTTAGAAGTTGTATTTTAGATAAAGCTAACTTTGAACAATTCTTCGAAAGTTTATCGGAACTTTAAAGACCGGAGTTATATTCTACCAAGGTACTCTGTCAAGAAACAGGGAAGACCTATGAAAGTGGATTATTGCGTATGTGTTTACAAATGCCATGTTTTGGTCGTATTAGTAAGCACATACTGGCAAACTAGGTAGTTTTATTAAGCACATGCTTTTTATAAAAATAGAGAACAATAGGATATTGACTATTGATTATCAATCCAGTTTTACAGAAGTCAAGTAGAAACTCTAATTCATCTCCACGGGAGAGAATGGTCTGACAATGCTTTAGGTAGTTATCCAAAGCATAGAGAGGAATAGTTTTGCACATGTATATTTGAAATCCCTATTGCTTGTAAGTTTATTTCAAGGATTCATATGTCAGCACTTGAAGATGCTAAAAAAAGATTAGATGAATTAAATCTGGAAGTGAACGGATATAGGGAGTACCTCTTAAATAAGAAAACGATCAAACTTAAAAAAGATGTGAATAAATTCAATTTGGAATTGGTCTACCCCTATACAGTTAAGGATTATTTTCAGCAACCTAGAGACCAGAGAGGAGAGAGACCATATGAACAAAGACCTACCTACACAAGGGGAGGTAGGAAGGGAGTTACCTTCTCTGAGACCTCGGGGTCCAGCAGTGAGGAGGAAGGACCCTCTGGTTGTGAACAGGGTGGACATACACCCAACATCAACTATGTTTTTTTTTTAGACCACCGCCAAAGAAGGGGTGCCAGATCCAATCAAAATCAAAATCAGGGCAGGGGCCAATACCAGAGAAGCCAACCCCAGGAGTATCTCAAAACGCGAAATCAGAGATACTGGCGCTAGCTCAATCAGGAGACAAAAAATTTCACATAATAAATTTTGGAAATGGCCCTTTTTGCAGGGTTATCCCCAAACTTTTTGCTTCTTCCTCCTATCTTTTCCTGACCTGTTTGTGTTGGTTTTAGGACTCTGGGCACTTTACCACTGCTAATCAGTGCTAAAGTGCATATGCTCTCTGTGTAAATTGTGGTATTGATTAGTGTTTCCATGATTGGCTGTTTGGTTTTCTTGTCAGCCCCTAGTAAAGTGCACAGAGTGTGCCAGGGCCTGGGAATCCAATGCTACGTGTGGGCCTGCAGCACGGATTGTGCCCCCCTCGTGAGTAGCCCGGAAAAGGTACCTCAGACCTGCCATTGCAGAGTCTGCGCGCAGTTTGTAACTGTCATATCGACTTGGCCCGTGCACACACTGGCCAGTCCCTAACCTTCCCTTTTCTTACATGTCAGGCACCCCTAAGGTAGGCCCAAAGTACCCCTGTGGGCAGGGTGCAGTGTATGTGAAAGGTAGGACATGCCCTGGTGTGTGTGGCATGTCCTGATAGTGAATTACAGCCCATTTCGTTTTTCACTATTGCAAGGCTACCTGTTGCCCATAGGACAGAATGGGAAGGGGGTGAGCAGGGGTTAATTTAGGAGTGTAACTCCCTTATCCTGACTAGAGTGGTGGTTTCTGCTTGGCTTTGGCACATGCCCTAGCCTGCTAAAAATCCCATTTCTAACATTGGTTGTCAGCGGTGAGGATAGGACTTGCGTTTGCACTTGACTTACAGGGATTGGTGTGCACTACTACCATATCGCAGACCATTACGTGCCACATACTGGTTCTTTTTCTTTTTGGCCTATTTTTTTGATCTTGCCAGTTTGAACTTGCTACTTCGTCATGCCTGAATCAATTGCATCATCTGTTGCATCCTTGGAAGTGGCCTTTGAGGAGGAGAGGTTAGAAACCTACAATGTGAAGGAATTGAAGGCGATCTGCAAAAACCTCAAAATCCAAATCAGGGGCCTCACCAGAAAAGAGAAGCTACAAAAGGCGCTGAGGGCCTGGGTAGCAGCCAGACATGCTAGTGAGCTGTCTGGAGATCTTGGCATGGAGGCAGAGGAGCCTATTCCAAGGGTGGATGTGCTTTTGGGAGAGGGGGCACCCTCTAAACCAGGCAGCAGCAGTCTGTCCCCGGCGAGCAGGCGGGAAGCGAGGAAGTTCGAGTTGGAGAAACTCAGGGTGGAAAGTGAGAGGGAAGACAAAAGAATAGCCATGGAGGAAAGGTGGATGATGTTAGACCATGAGTTTAAAATGAGAGAGCTGGACTGGGAAGCCAGTGGGGCTAGGCCCAGCCCAGATGTTGGCAGCAAAATTGTTAGGTCCAGTACTGAGGATGAGGTACACACACACAGGTTTGGGGCCCTGCTTCAAGGAGGGGGTTGACATACACCAGGGGGTTCAGGATTGTGAGGTTACTCCAGTGGTGCGCAGTGTCCCTGAGGTGGATTGGGGAACTGGCACAGGGGATCATTTTCCTGGTAGTGGGAGGGACACTCTACTGACTCTAGATGAGAGGTGCAGGGAGAGGGTTCCCCCATGATAGAAGCCCTGGTAAGTGAGTATGGAGACCAGCCAGAAGAGTATGGGTTAAGAGACAGCAACAGTCAGACACTGTCTCACCAGTCTTGTGGGAATGTTGTGGGGTACTTTTCTGAGGCACTGGATGATTGGGTGAAGGGTAGTTTGGTTAACACCTGTGTGGGGCTGTGTGATTCAATTGTTGGAGAGCATATTTTAAGTCCCTGTTTTCCAGAGCTATGCCAACACCCACTGGTGTGTGAGTTCTCTGACCCCAGGGAGCTTGCACGGGAGGCAGACCTTTTGGTGGATTCCAGAGGGTCTGGAGAAGCATCTGGGGGTGACCCGGAAGGAAGTGGCTTAGGTATTTCCCAACCAAGGGTGGCCGGAAAGGTTCGTGGTAGCCCAGATAGGTCCCAGTGTCGTGGGAAGGGTGTAGGGACTCACGTCCTGTCTCTGCGGAGAAGGAGTGGGAATGGGCTGCGGCCCAAGGTGCCCGAAACCCGGTCCCAGAGCCTGGGTGGTTCCAGGAGGGAACACCCGGTGGAGAGCCTACGCTGTACTGGTAGGCCGTCCGTTGAGGGGGATCCCCTAGTGTCAGGAGAACGGGGAGTGTCTGTAAACAGAGCTCCAGCGGTTCAGGTATCTGGCGGTGCCGCTCCTAAGTGGAGGGTGCAGAAGTCCAGATTGAGGGGTGAGAGGGGGATGCGTTCCCCAGTGGGAGAACCAGTGGGTCAGGGGCCAGCCAGAAGGGCTGAGCCTCCTAGGAGTAACCATGGTGACACCACTTCTGTCCTGGGGGATCTTCGCGCACTGTCAGATGGACAGGTGTCGGGAGATCTGCGCCAGGCAGACTGTCACACAACA
Organism: Calotriton arnoldi; assembly: GCA_963921515.1. Classification (NCBI taxonomy): domain Eukaryota; kingdom Metazoa; phylum Chordata; class Amphibia; order Caudata; family Salamandridae; genus Calotriton; species Calotriton arnoldi. The sequence goes on along the minus strand of CAWUFW010003919.1, from coordinate 1,254,388 downwards.
CATGAATCATGTGTTACCCTCAGGGGGGGCATGCGTGCTCCCAAGGAAGTCCTGGTGCGCGGGGCAGGTGCTCAGCCGCAGGGGTTAGTCCCTGGGTTGGGAGGCCAGGTTCAGGTCCTGCCTGACCTGGAGGGAAGGACGACTGTAAGCAGTGTCCTGGCCGGTTTATCTTCTAGGGGTATCACTCCAGGTGGTAGGGTGCAGAACTCTGGAAGGGGGGTCCTCGCCTCTGACCCCAGTTCAACCCGAGGGTTTAGATCCTAAGGTGGTGGATCAGTTGCAGGGTCAAGGCCCTGAACTGGTGGAAGAATTGTGTAGGAGGTCTGGTCCCAGAGTCCTGCCCGTTTTTGGTTCTGAGGGTGCTTCTCCCGGGAGGGGAGTGCGGAACTGTGGCAATGTGGGCTCGGAGGACGCTGTTGACTGGTGGACTGCAACGCCACTCTCTCCCCCCCTTATCTCCCCGCAGCAGGATGACTGGGATTCCCCAAACCAGCCTCTAGTACAGGACCCGGATTATCAAGAGCACGGCACCTTTAATTGGGGATTCCCTGCTGACGAGACTCCTCCTCTCCTCGACGTCACAACGAACTTGCCAATAAGGAGCGAGGAATCCCAGACGCAGGTGTGCACCGACACCGGAGGAGACGGGAGAAACGGAACAGCGAGAGCCGAGAGGAGCGACTTTGGAGAACAGAGAGAGAGCAGCGGTACGGGATCCCGAGGAGTACGGGCTACGCCAGGAGGCCATCGGCACCACGCTTCGCCGAGTCACGCCCCAGGAGGAGCGTGGCTAACCCAGGTACGGGACCGGTTTACAGGGTGGTCGGGAGGAGGGACTCTTCCGACTTCTAGGGAAACGGGAGGACAGAACGCGGTCGCCCCGCTTGCTCATTTCCCCTCCCCCTTCACTTTCACGCGGCCGTTCCGAGCACGGGTTGTTTGTGAGGTGTCCCCAGCACTACCCTATCCCTGACTCACTTCCAGAACGAAAGACTCACATCGTGTATCTTTGTTTCCCCTTGCTCCATCATCCACGTTACCTCCTACCTACACCCCGGAGAGGGAGCTCCTGCGGAGGACCCGATCCCGGAGAGAAAGGCTCAAGCTGGAGAAACAAAGGAGAAGCAGACGGAAGGCGGAACAGACCCCATACTCCCCAGAAAGACTGTCCCTTACCACCAGAAAGTTGTATGGAAAAATAAAAGAGTCCATAAAACGACCTAGCCTACGACCGCTTATTACGACCCCACAACAACTGGTGTCAGAAGTGGGATCACCACCTCAGTCCATCTGTACACCCGAGATGGACGCGGTCGTCCAACACCTCATCAAAGGCCAGGAGAAGCTAGAGTGGGCTGTAGAAAGGCAGCTGTCATCCGCCCAAGCGGACAGGGAGGTGTTCAAGCACACCATTACTGCCCAGATAGAGGGGTTACAGAAGCTCGTGCAGGAACCCGGGACTCCAGTACCACAAGAACGACGAGGCCCCACACATGGACCGGCGGGGTGTCCTTGCAGAAATACGTGACCGGGGAAGATCCGGACGCGTTCTTGTTGAACTTTGAGCACGCCGCAAGAGCATGTGGCTGGCCTCAAGACAAATGGCCTTTCTTTCTAGCACCTCTGCTGACGGGGAAGCCCAATCCGCCTACCAAGTGGCCAATGCTACCGGTGACACCCCATATCACGACATAAAGGACATAATACTCGACCACTTGGGTTTGGATGCAGAGGCATACCGGGTACGTTTCAGAAAGGAAAGGGGCCTACCAGGGGAGAACCCCAAAACCTTGTTCTTCCGCCTGAAGATGGCCGCCGATAAGTGGTTGAAACCGACCACCAGTACCAAAGAAGAGATAATGAACCACGTATACCTGGAGCAGTTCATGGAGGCCCTCCCCTATGGCACACAAAGGTGGTTGAGGCAACATACCCATCTTTCCCCGGAACAAGCCATTGAAATGGCAACCACCTATTCCCGCGCTCAACCAAGGACAATGACATGGGAAACAGAGAAGACAACCAAAATACTTCCGGGAAGGCCGGAGAAGAAGATACACAAACCCCAGAACGACTATCCGAAACCTCGACCCTCCAGACCAGAAGCCCCTACTTTTCGAGGGCCCCAGTGCTTCGAGTGCGGAGAATGGGGCCACATCTCGCGAATGTGCCCCAAACGGAAACCAGCGGACGAACCCATGGAAGTGGGTTACATCCCTAGATCAGTCCTATATACTGCCGAGATGGGAGCCTCCTTTTATGTAAGTGTACAAGTGAACGGGAGGGTAATCCAGGCACTTTTAGACTCAGGCTGTAGGCAATCTGTTATTCAGAAATCCCTCATTCAGCCCTCACAATACATCCCGGATACCCTGGTTCACATTAGGTGTGTACACGGGGACGTCAAACCCTATCCCCTGGCTTCCGTTACCATTACCCCTCTGTCTGGGTCCCCTTGTACTGTAAGGGTAGGGGTACTGGATACCGTACCCGAGGATCTCATTCTTGGGACGGACAATCCAGACTTTCTGCTTCTGTTCCAGGACCATATAGAAAACAAAAGGAAGGGAAGTCAGTCAACCCCTCAATCAGCTTTCGTAACTCCCGAGCCTTGGGTGCTGGATAGGAGTTTTAAGTTCGCCCAAACTAATGACCCCACCCTATTTAATGCCTGGGAAGCCGCCCACCTGAGTCTAACCACCCCCTCTACCTCCTACCCCCGATTCCTGATCCAGGACGACCTATTATACCGCAAGGGAACCGCCGAGGAACCGGCCCAGCTACTGGTCCCCATGCCTTTCAGAGAACAGGTTCTCTTCTTTTCCCACGCCCACCTTACAGCTGGACATATGGGTGCGGAGAAGACAACACACAACGTGTTACGACATTTCTTCTGGCCGGGCATATACAAAGACGTCAAAGTACACTGCCAGGAATGCGGTATATGCCAGAAAAAGAACTTACAGCGACCGCCAGCCGTACCACTTCAGCCGTTGCCCGTGATAGGAAGACCGTTTGAACAGATAGGGATGGATCTGATTGGACCCTTACCCAAGACCCAAAAAGGAAATCTCTATGCGTTGGTCATCGTGGACTATGCTACTAGATTCCCTGAGGCCTTCCCACTTCGAACACCCACCACGAAGAACATCGCGGACAAGCTAATGGAGTTCTTCTCGAGGGTGGGGTTTCCGAAGGAGATCCTTACGGACCAGGGCACGCCATTCATGTCACGGCTGATGAAGGAGGTCTGTCGGTCCCTAGACCTGCATCATTTGCGGACGTCGGTATATCATCCCCAAACCGACGGTCTCGTGGAGAGATATAATAGAACACTGAAGACCACTCTAAAGAAGATGCTTACTGTGGAAGGCAGGGACTGGGATCAACTGTTGCCGCTGGCCCTATATGTCCTGAGAGCGCAAGTACAAAGCAGCCTGGGTTGCTCACCATTCGAGCTACTATATGGAAGGCAACCCAGAACATTGTTAGAAATGACCAAGGACGCATGGGAGAAGGAAGCCGAGGACGAGAAGAAAACCCTGCTAGAATATACTAATCAACTGCGTTCTCGAATCGGGAAACTAAGGGACTTGGCCTACTCCAATCTCGAGAGGAGTCGGGAACGACAGAAAAAGTGCTATGATAAAGGGAAGAAATGGAGAAAGTTGGCTATCGGCGATTGGGCCCTGGTGTTGCTTCCATCCACGACAAGGAAGTTTCAGGCCGAGTGGTTGGGCCCATATAGAGTGGTGGGGGTCTTTGGCAAAACCACGTACCAGGTCCAGGTCTCCCCTAACAGGAAACAGACTTATCATATTAACCTGTTAAAAAAATGGTTGGGACCCTTACCTACCACAGCACATCTGACACTCCCAACCTCCCTGCCAGGAGATAACACCCTAGACCTCCTCGTGATGAATGAAGAGTTGTCCAAAGAGGAAAAGGACAACCTGGTGGCCACGTTATTGCCGTTTGCCCCCCTTTTTTCAGACACCCCCGGAAAAACCACTCTGACTGAACATCGGATTGAGACACAACCCGGAAAAAAAGTCAAGCTGAGGCCGTACAGGATTCCCGCCGCGAAAAGGGCTGCGGTGAGAAAGGAAGTACAAGACATGATTCAGTTAGGGGTGATACGTCCCTCCACAAGCGACTGGTCATCACCCATCGTGATGGTCCCCAAGCCGGACGGCTCAACCCGGTTCTGTATGGACTTCAGGGCGCTGAATTCCATCTCCACGTTCGATGCCTATCCTATCCCCGGGTTGATGAGCTCATCGAGAAATTGGGTGATTCCAGATACATCACTACATTTGACCTAACCAAAGGATACTGGCAGGTTCCTTTGCGTGAAGAAGACCGGAAGAAGACCGCATTCGCAACGGAAGAAGGTCTATATGAATTCAACGTCCTCCCTTTCGGCCTGCATGGAGCCCCTGCCACATTTCAGAGGCTCATGAACACCGTCCTCAGCGAATTCCCCTCCTTCAGTTCGGCCTATCTAGACGATATTGTGGTCTACAGTGCAACGTGGAAGGAACATCTAGTACACCTGCAGAAAATCCTCAAAGCCCTGGAACATGCAGGGCTCCATATCAACTCACGAAAATCCAGAGCCGCTTATCACAAAGTGAAATATCTCGGATATGTCTTAGGACATGGCGTAATAGCCCCTCAGGCAGAGAAGGTGAGGGCTATAGCAGACACTCCCTTTCCCACCACAAAAAGGGACCTACGGGCATTCCTTGGGTTATTAGGGTACTATAGACGCTTTGTTCCCCAGTTCTCAGAAATAGCCTCCCCATTGACAGATGTTCTCCGCAAGGAGATGAAGCCACACCGTCTGTTACACTCCTCCAGGGAAATGCTTGAAGCATTCCAGAAACTCAAAAACACCATAACCACAGGCCCTGTACTGACCTCCCCTGACTTCGCCAAAACATTCATTTTACACACCGATGCCTCCAACTACGGGCTGGGTGCGGTATTGTCCCAAATAGCTGAGGACGGGGTAGAGCATCCAGTCCTGTATATAAGCAGGAAGCTATTCCCCAGAGAGACCAAGTACCCTACAATAGAGCGTGAGTGTTTGGCAGTGAAGTGGGCGGTAGACAAGTTAAGGTACTACCTAGAGGGGCGTCCGTTTATCTTATATACGGATCACGCTCCCCTACAGTGGATGTGTAGACACAAATCCCAAAACCCCAGGGTTCTCCGCTGGTTTTTGTCACTACAGCCTTTCTCCTTTGATGTACGCCACCGAAAAGGGAAGGAAAATGGGAGTGCTGACTATCTGTCCCGGGTGTTTCCTCTCCCCGATCGGGAGAATCCAAGGGAGGGGATGTGTGGCAATGTGGGCTCGGAGGACGCTGTTGACTGGTGGACTGCAACGCCACTCTCTCCCCCCTTATCTCCCCGCAGCAGGATGACTGGGATTCCCCAAACCAGCCTCTAGTACAGGACCCGGATTATCAAGAGCACGGCACCTTTAATTGGGGATTCCCTGCTGACGAGACTCCTCCTCTCCTCGACGTCACAACGAACTTGCCAATAAGGAGCGAGGAATCCCAGACGCAGGTGTGCACCGACACCGGAGGAGACGGGAGAAACGGAACAGCGAGAGCCGAGAGGAGCGACTTTGGAGAACAGAGAGAGAGCAGCGGTACGGGATCCCGAGGAGTACGGGCTACGCCAGGAGGCCATCGGCACCACGCCGCCGAGTCACGCCCCAGGAGGAGCGTGGCTAACCCAGGTACGGGACCGGTTTACAGGGTGGTTCGGGAGGAGGGACTCTTCCGACTTCTAGGGAAACGGGAGGACAGAACGCGGTCGCCCCGCTTGCTCATTTCCCTCCCCTTCACTTTCACGCGGCCGTTCCGAGCACGGGTTGTTTGTGAGGTGTCCCCAGCACTACCCTATCCCTGACTCACTTCCAGAACGAAAGACTCACATCGTGTATCTTTGTTTCCCTTGCTCCATCATCCACGTTACCTCCTACCTACACCCTGGAGAGGGAGCTCCTGCGGAGGACCCGATCCCGGAGAGAAAGGCTCAAGCTGGAGAAACAAAGGAGAAGCAGACGGAAGGCGGAACAGACCCCATACTCCCCAGAAAGACTGTCCCTTACCACCAGAAAGTTGTATGGAAAAATAAAAGAGTCCATAAAACGACCTAGCCTACGACCGCTTATTACGACCCCACAACAGGAACCCTGGAAGGAGAGGTAAAGGGAGGAGAGCCTCGCCCGAGACCTCTGGTCAGCCTGAGGGGACAGACCATGGGTTGGAGGACCAGGTTCAGGGTGTCCCCCCTGACCTGTGGGAAGGGGCGACTGCTAACGGTGCCCCTACCAGTTTGTCTTCTGGGGGTGCCGCTCCAGGTGGGAGGGTACAGAGCCCCAGGGAGGAGGACCGGGTGTGGGAGAGCCCACCCCAGTCCCTTGTTCAGCCTCAGGGTACAGACCCTGGACTGAGGTACCAGTTGCAGGATAGCCCCCCTGAACTGGTGGGTGAATTGTGCAGGACACCTGCCACAGGTGCCCTGACAATTCTGGAAGGGGGTACCTCTCCAGGTGGGAGGGTACAGAGCCCCAGGGAGAAGGAGAGGGTGTGGGGGAGCCCACCCCCGCCTCCTGTCCAGCCACAGGGTACAGACCCTGGGCTGGTGGGCCAGTGTCAGGATGCCATACCTGACTTGACAGGGGGAGAGTAGAGAAAGGATGCCAGGCACCTGGGGCTACCGCCCCCCACTCTCTGACACCACAACGGTTGGAGTGGCCTGAAAGGCATAAGGCCTGGCTCTCATCACTGACAGTTGTCAGTGGCCACTGTGGCTGGCTGTCCGGAGGGACAGAGTTGCTCCTGGGAGGGGGAAAGGAGTCACCACCTGGGGGTGGACTGGGCCACACCCTTGTGTTGGCCATGTGGGTACTGTCTGCCTGTTGGGACACATCTGTGAGCAAAGTAAGTTTAGGTGCTGTACAGATGGGTCCACAGGTGAGGAGAAGGGTTCCCCATGGGTCAGCTTAGTGGGCCCTGAGAGTATGGATAGAGGGATCCAACTAGGTTCAGGAAGGCGTAGAACGGGAAGAAAACCCTGCTGTTGCGGGCCAGGTCCCATGTTCTATCGCCCCAAGCAGGGAAGTCCATCGAGGTATGGATTGGTCTACCCTGGCTTTAGGCTGGAAGGGGGTTGTGTTGGAAATGGCCCTTTTTGCAGGGTTATCCCCAAACTTTTTGCTTCTTCCTCCTATCTTTTCCTGACCTGTTTGTGTTGGTTTTAGGACTCTGGGCACTTTACCACTGCTAATCAGTGCTAAAGTGCATATGCTCTCTGTGTAAATTGTGGTATTGATTAGTGTTTCCATGATTGGCTGTTTGGTTTTCTTGTCAGCCCCTGGTAAAGTGCATTGAGTGTGCCAGGGCCTGGGAATCCAATGCTACGCATGGGCCTGCAGCACGGATTGTGCCACCCACGTGAGTAGCCCAGAAAAGGTACCTCAGACCTGCCATTGCAGAGTCTGCGCGCAGTTTGTAACTGTCATATGGACTTGGCACGTGCACACACTGGCCAGTCCCTAACCTTCCCTTTTCTTACATGTCAGGCACCCCTAAGGTAGGCCCAAAGTACCCCTGTGGGCAGGGTGCAGTGTATGTGAAAGGTAGGACATGCCCTGGTGTGTGTGGCATGTCCTGATAGTGAATTACAGCCCATTTCGTTTTTCACTATTGCAAGGCTACCTGTTGCCCATAGGACAGAATGGGAAGTTTGTTTATAACATCTTATAAACATAACTGGCCCTGGGAACTAGGTAGGAAAATAAAATTTAGTATGCCTGAACTCAGAATCTAAAGATGCATCTTTTAGTGAAGGCGATTTTTACATTCTGTGTTTGAAAGTACCACTTTTAGAAAGTAGGTATTTTCTTGCTCAGTCATCCCGTGTGCCTCTGCTGGAATGTGGATTGCCTGTCTGGGTTTTGGATGACAGATGGCTGGGGGAGCAAGAGGGGCTCCAGATAGTCTAGGTGGGTCAGGAAAGGGCTGAATAGACCTGGGCTGCGATGGGGGAAGGGGGAGGAGATTTCCTTGCACCTCAAAGGGCCTGGTCTGCCTCTGACAATGCCGTCTCCACCCCCTGCCAGGAAATCACACCAGAGAAGGCAGAACTGGTTCTGGCTGGGCACAGACACCCTCTGCCTAGAGGATCAAAGGATTTTTGGATACAAATACTGGGGCCCAGACCCCTGAACTTTAGAACTCTTTTGGATCAAGAAGACTGCCAAGAAGAAGAGCCGGAGAAGCTGTGAGGAGGAACTACCACTTTGCTGTGTGCTTTTCTGTGTTGACCTGCAGTGGCTGCTTCTGTCTTGGGCAGTGAAAGGCCTGGACTGGACTTTCTGCAATCTACTTTTGTGAGTTTCTCCAAGGGCTTGAGGTAGAGCTTGCCCCCTGTTCAAGAAGTCTCAGGAACAGCAAAGACTTCAAGTTCTTCTGCCCTCAGCACTGGGGACTGTGTGTTTAGTGCTGCAACAGAAGAAAAGCAACTCGACGACGTCAATGACGCCGCTGCCGACTCCGTGTCCCGAAGGCACCGCAGAGGGCACCGCCGCTACGCCGCACCACGACCCTGGTCTCACCGACGACGCCTGCTGATGCCGCCACCAAGCCGCTGCTCGCACAGCGACCTGTGGGCACCGCACTCCACACCGCTTCGCGACGACGCCTTCGCACCGCAGAGGGCACCGCCGCAACGCCGCACCGCGACCCTGGTCCCACCGACGATGCCTGCTGATGCCGCCACCGAGCCGCTGCTCGCACCGCGACCTGTGGGCACCGCGACTCCGCACCGCCTCGCTTCACGACGACGCCTTGGTATCCCCGACGACACGCTCCACGCCGAAATCTACGCCGCTGCTTGCACCGTGGTTCGAGGGCACCGCTCGTAAAGTTACACGACGCACCGCCCTCATCCCGCACCACAGCCTTGGCCTACCGACGCCGGCGCCATCGACTCCAGTTCGTCAGCCGACGACAGCGCTTCAGCAACGACGACGCCGCTGCTGGCACCGTGACCTGCCAGCACCGTGACGAGCACCGCCTTCATCTCGCACCGCGACCCTGGTCTCACCGACGACGCCATCTGACGCCGCCACCGAGCCGCTGCTCGCACCGCGACCTGAGGGCACCGCACGCCGCACCGCTGCACTTCGCATCGCAGCACCCGACGCCTGCCGGCGCCAGCACTCCTTACTCCATCAGAGAGGAGATCGACCTGCAACGCGTGTGACTTCGAGGGCCCCGACGACTCCTGCACCGACCTCCGGAACCGACGCCTGCGGACGCCGTGTTTTTGGAAGCTCAACGAGAGGTCATCAACGCCCTGCATTTCTAAAAGGTACTGTTTGGGGGGCGTGGCCAAGATGGCGGAGAGATAGGACGTGTCTCGCCCTCTCTCCTCCACCCGCCGCGATAAAGCACCGACACTGACCTTCCCTAGCACCGGCGACGTCTTGGCTGGGCACCGCGATCACTGGTGCAACCCGGAGCTTTACCGGGAGAGTCATCTGCGGGTCCGGAGGGGCCCCGGCAGCGACGGACAGGTGACAGGCCTGTCGCCGGGAGAGGAGCGCGAGGGCCCGGAGCGGCGCAGCCGCCGGCCTCGGAGTAGCAACTCGTGTCGCGATTGGCGGTGCGCCGCAGACTAGATGCCTGGGGCGCTGGGTGAGGTCCAGTTGCCAGCGACCCCCGTTGCGTTAGAGGGGCCCGGCGGCGAACGGGAGGCCTAACCCGTGACACAGCGTTGGCGCCGCCCTGCTTGGCATCGGACGGGCGCAGTGAAGCCTGGTGACGCCCGAGGGCCTCCGGGACGGCTGGGTGGTGCTGGGCCCACACACAAGCAGACACACGGATCCTAGCACAGCGCCACGGGGGTTGAGTACCCCGGAACAGTGAGCGCTACATCGCGATCTGCGGTGTGGCGCGGAGGAGCAGCTTGAGTGCAGAAGCGGACCTGGGCCCGGCTGGGAGGCCCGCTGGGGCTCACCGGAGGAGCAGTCCACGCAAGATTCAGACCCCTGGGGTGCAGCTCGTGACGCATTCGGAGCCACCGGGTCCCTGAACAACGCGGGACCCTCTAACCCCGGCACTGGTGAGTCGCGCTGCACACGGTCCGGTTCGCCGTTGGCCCCCGGGGACTCTGCTCTAAGACAAGCAACGCACGGGGGAGAAGACGCCAGACCTGAGTAAGCCGGCGCGGAGCATCACTGCTGTCTCCCTGGACTGGGCCTTAGACCGGGAGAGCACCTGGGACCCCTAGTGCACGCGTCTCGGAGTCCTGCCCTGGGCCATCCGGAGGGGCCTTGATCCTGTGCACTCACGGGTCGGGTGAGAACCCGGCGGAACACGTGAAAGAAAGGCACACTGGTCGTGACCGGGAAGGTCGGTTGGGCCCGCGTTCCGCTGCCCCTGGGATTGGCGACGACGGCTTACTGCGATAGGAAGGAGACTGCAGGCCATAGGCGCCAATCTTGCCGTCCGAGGGGGGACGTATTCGACGTGGATCTGCCCCGGTAGGGGGGAAGAGCGACATCCGGCGCTGCCTGCCTCCTCCGCGAAGCGGATACCAGCCCTGGCGCGACGGGGGGAGCGTGGCATGGCCTCTTCTAGGAGTAAGAGAGACAAATCCGTCCCCAAGGAGAACTCCCTCAAAGACCTCTTTGCCCGCGCGCAGAGCCCCGGCCAGGCGGCCTCCAATAGACAGGGTGAGGGGGCGCAGATGGCTGCGGCTGGCGACGCTCCGGTGACGCGGGCCTTTCTGGAGTCCCTGTTTGCCACGCTGCGCGACGACCTACAGACGGTAAAGCGAGACCTCACGGCGGAGATAAAAGACATACGCAAGGATGTCGATGGCATCGGCGAGAGGGTGGCATCCTTGGAGGACAAAAGCGACGCCGGGACTCCGAACTGGCGGTCATGCAGCAGGAGGTTCTCCGCATCCACGAACAGCAGGTGGATGTCCAGTCCCACCTGGAGGATCTGGAAAACCGCTCCCGTCGTCATAACATACGCATCCGGGGAGTGGCAACAGGCGAAGAAGCTGATGACACTTTTGGATATGTGCGTACTCTTTTCAACCACATCTTGGGCAACCCACCGGATACCGACCTCAAACTGGACAGAGCACACAGAGTGGGCCCTCCCAGAGCCCCATCGGCGCCCCCTGCCGACATTCTGGTTTGCGTCCAAGATTTCTGCACTAAAGAGGACATCTTACGGAAAGCCCGCACGCTTCAGCCGATCACCTTTCGCAACCAGTCACCGGTGTTGTACCAGGACCTAGCGGCTATAACGCTTCAGAAACGCAGGGCATTTCGGCCCATCACGGAGACTCTGCGCCAGCGCAACATCGCCTATTCTTGGGGGCACCCGTTCCGTCTTGTCTTCCGACACAATGGGAAACTCTTCCAGCTTCGCTCCCTGTCAGAGGCCAGCAAACTATTGGGGATCCCGCTCCCAGAGGACACAGAAGACGACGAACGCACAATGCCCAGCCCCACTGATGACCGCCCGCGATGGAGGCGGCAGCGCCAGCGGAGGCGGAACAGGCGGCGACCGGATCCGCAGGTGGTCAAGCGAGAACAGCAGGCGGCTCTGGAGGCTCTTCCTAGCGCTCTAGCGAAGGCGTCAACAAGTGACTGAGTTTTGCCACAATGTCGTATCCTTTCTGTGATTTGCAATTGTGCGGGTTGGGGGAGGGGGGGATGGGTTTCCCATTGGCCACTCACATCCCCATTGACTTATATACCGGTCATTCTTGGATGACGGACTAATGACTGAACTTCAAATGCCCTCTGGCGCCTGTTGCGCCTTCGTTTTTTGGGTTTATTCTTTATGGGCTCCTGCCATGTTCTCTTATCTGCTCTTTTCTGACCTCTGTCTTATCTCTCTTGGGGGGGCCCAGTCCACGAAGCGTCATACCTTCTCCTTACCCACACTGCCTCTGAGGGGCTATCACTGTCTGGCTGCACTTATGCGCTATCAATTTATCTCCCGACCCTAGATGAGCGGGGCCTCCATTAAGATACTCACGCTTAACGTGAGGGGCCTTAACAATCCCATCAAACGCAGGGCCCTTCTCTCATACTTGGAAAACACGAGAGCGGACATCTGCCTCCTTCAGGAGACACACCTTCTAGCTAAGGACTGCCACCGCCTTAGGTCCCGTGCATTTCCGACCCAGCTCTTCTCCTCATTGCCCACTAAGAAGGCGGGGGTGGCGATTCTAGTTTCCAGGGCCTTTCGGGGGAAAGTGATGCAAAAAGGGGTGGAGATAAGGGGCAGACTACTCACCTACCGGTTCCTTGTGGGGGGCTATGTTTTACACGTGGGATCCATCTATGCACCCAATGAGAGTCAGGAGGGTTTTTTACACGGGGCACTCACCGAGATTATAGCTACGCAGGACCGTAACATTTTGGTGGGGGGGGACCTTAACCTGGTATTCGATAATGAGTTGGACAGGTCAGCGCAACGCACAAGTCAGGTTGGCACCCTCTCTTCCTCAGGCCTCTCCCGACTCGGTGACCTCGCTCTCACCGACCTCTGGAGGCATCAACACCCACGGTCCAGAGCCTTCTCCTATTATTCCAATGCCCACAAAACCTACGCTAGGTTAGACTACTTCTTGGGCTCTAAAGTATTTCGCGACGCTCTACTTTCCGCTGACATTCTGACAGCAGCTGTCTCCGATCATGCCCCAGTGGAAATTGTCTTGGCCCTCTCCCACCCTCGATATCCTGCCCGACATTGGCGCTTCCGCGATGCTCTGCTACATAGACCCGACACAGTGGCCCAGTTACAAAAAGCCCTAGCTGACTTCCTTCTACATAATGACAACCCAGACACAGCTATCTCTACAAGGTGGGAAGCCCTAAAAGCGGTAATCCGCGGCGAGGTCATCGCCATCTCATCCGCAGATAATGCGGACCGTAAAACAAAGAGGGATGAACTGACCCAGAAGGCACGGGAATTAGAGCAGATACACCAGCGCACCGGAGCGCCTCGCATCTGGCGGCAACTGACGGCAGCACGGGCACAATTAATAGCAATCGATCGTGATAAAGCAGAATATGCAGCGCTGCGGCTCCGCCACTCCTTTTATATGGGCGGTGATAAATGTGGTCGCCTTCTTGCCAATAGACTCCGGGAGGCGCGACTGCGAGAGGGTGTCCGGGAAATAAGAGATGTCACAGGGGCCCTACACTCGGAAGACGCGGACATTGCCGAAACCATTCGTAATTTTTATGCGCGACTTTATGATGCGCTGAACCTGACATTGAGGCATACCTCGACCAGGCTAACCTCCCCACCTTGACGCCGGACCAAGCGGCCCATGTGGAGCGGGATATTAGACCGGAGGAAGTCATCATGGCCATCTCGCGCTTGAAGCTGGGCAAATCTCACGGGCCCGATGGCCACACCGCTGCTTTTTATAAACAGTTTTGCGCGACCCTTGCCCCCTTGCTCACCCGGCTTTTTAACTCTTTCGCCACGGCCGGTGCGATCCCGGCCTCTATGCTTGAGGCAGAGATCGCCGTCATCCCCAAACCCGGGAAAGACAGGTCAGATTGTGGGTCATACCGACCTATCTCACTCTTGAACGTGGACTTGAAACTTTACACCGGCATCCTGGTCTCTAGGCTTGGTCCCTATATGCAGGGCCTGACCAGTGATAACACCAAACGCGTGGTGCACCTTATAGAGAAGGCCTCCCGCATCACTGGGAAATAAATGCTCCTCGCCATAGATGCAGAGAAGGCCTTCGACAGGGTCCACTGGCCATACCTTGAGCAAACATTGGTTTGTTTTGGCATAGGGGACAAGATGAGGATGCATATCTTTAATTGTTACCGGTTCCCCACCGCCACGGTACGGGTCAACGGACATACCTCCACTCCATTTCCCATTCACAGAGGCACGCGGCAGGGATGCCCCTTGTCACCCCTGCTCTTTGCGCTATATATGGAACCTTTGGCCCAGAGGATTAGAGACAGCCCCCGGATCCAGGGCATCCGCTTTGGGGGAGACACACACACCATCGGTCTCTACGCCGATGATGTGCTGATTACCCTGGGGAATCCTGAGCTGACACTGGGGCCTGTTATGGAGGAACTAACCCTATATGCTAGCGCCTCCGGGTTTAAGGTCAATCTGACCAAATTCATAGCAATGAACCTCTCCCTGTCACACACGGAACTGGGGGCACTGCAGGCTCGCCATCCCCTGCAGTGGACCACAGACACCGTCCCATACCTAGGTATATTGCTGGCCCCAACCTTGCAAGCTATGCGCGCCTCTAACTACTCTCTTCTCCTCTCTCACATCCGCACCGAGTTGCAGAGATGGAAGTATCATCAGATCTCCTTGCTGGAACGGGTGGCCGCAGTTAAGATGACCATACTTCCCAAAATCCTCTATTTATTTCAGACGCTTCCCCTCCCACCCCCGACCGGTTGGCTCCAGAGGGTACAATCGGAGCTCTCCCACTTTATCTGGCAGGGGCGCAAACCGAGGCTCAGGCGACTGGTTGGATCTCTCCCACCCCACGAAGGGGGACTGGGCATCCCAGACCTCACACTCTATTTCTACGCTACACAACTCCGCTATATGGTGGAGTGGATCCGGCCGGAATCCGAGAAACATTGGCTTTTCCAAGACAGGGCTGTAGCCGGTACGTCACTCATGAAAATACCCTTCCTACCGAAAGCGCACCGTCCTCCCAATTTATATGTTTCGGAAGTGACTCGCTCCCTACTCACGGTCTGGGATCGGACCAGCATCCGCCACGACCTCACGACGTTCCCGTCTCCGCTCACACCATTGATGGACAACCCCGACTTTGACCCGGGGATGGGCCTTCAGCCCTACCGGTTGTGGCGAGACGCTGGCTGCCGAGCGCTGGGCCTTCTTTTCGCCAACGGGGACATTATTCCCTTCACGCAGCTCCGGGCGGACTATGGCCTCCCGGAATCAGAGCGTATGCACTACCTCCAAGCCCGTCACTGGGCTATGCACCCGATAACCGTTCCCAGGCCACTAGACTCCTCTCCACATTTGAACGGTGGCTCATCACGCGGTCCTCCGACAAGAAATTAATCTCCGACCTATATAAGATGCTTCTCTCTAAATATACACACACCTACCATGCAGGCCGTGCGCGATGGGAGGGAGACTTAGGCCGTTCCCTTAGCTCCGAGGAATGGGAGGGAGCCTGCTACAGAGCACGCCACACAGCGACACACATGGGCCTCACCGAGACCCTCACCAAATTGGTTTACCACTGGTATTATACCCCGGTGCGACTTTCCCAAGCTGACCCATTGCAGAGCCCTGATTGCTGGCGAGGATGTGGGAAGAAAGGCACATTGGTCCATTTGTTGTGGGAGTGCGATCACCTTCAAGCCTACTGGAAGCACGTCATTGACGAAGTGGACAAACACCTCGACACTGAACTTCCCAGGTTCCCCGCCTACATTCTCTTGGGGGTGCCTAACCCGCTCACTTATCCATTGAAGTCTAGGCGAGGGAAGCAGATAGCACTAGCACTGGGTACTGCAGTCCAGAACATTTTGATCCACTGGAGAACGCCCCGTATCCCTGCACACTCTGGATGGTACCACCGATTATGGCACGTAATGGGTATGGAGAAAATCTCTCTCACACTGGCAGGGAAGGGTGCCTCCTTTGATGACTTGTGGCAGCCGTTCCTATCTCTTCTCGCGCCAGAATTTCGGGAACTCCACTGTCCGAAATACCTCCGTCTGCTACGCATCACTTCTCCAGCTAACCCTGATTAGGTTAGCGCGCTGGGTAAGACCTCCGACTCATCGGACACTACGACGCTCTGTTGATATGGACCGGGAAGGGTGGAGGGTGGTTCTTCTTCGGTTTTTCCTTTCTGTCTTTTCTATCTTCTAGGGAGGTGGGTGGGACAATATTCGTATCTTCTTTTGTTTATGATGTACTCAGTAAAAAGGCACGGATCAGTATTGCTGTTGGGCCGCGGGCCTACTTTTTGTGTATTTGCCTCTCTTTTTTCTGCAACGTGCAATAAAAGAATTAAACCATAAAAGGTACTGTTTGCGGGTCTTCCCGACACCGTAGCTGGCCCGCGACGCCGCGGTCAGCCAGAACTGTTTGGATTTGTTTGCTCACGTCGCCGTGATAGCCCTGGACGGAGCTATCGACATCAAGGA
Source organism: Calotriton arnoldi (assembly GCA_963921515.1). NCBI lineage: Eukaryota > Metazoa > Chordata > Amphibia > Caudata > Salamandridae > Calotriton > Calotriton arnoldi. The sequence continues at coordinate 1,238,130 of CAWUFW010003919.1, read as the reverse complement.
ACTGTGTTTCAAGCGTATTTTGATAATTGAACATTTTTGAGTACTGTATTGTGGATTTTTATCGTTTTTGGTCTTGTCTTAAGTATATAAAAATATTGGATATTTTTCTAAACTGTGTGGTGTCCTTTTGTAGTGCTTACACTGTATTACTGTTGGTTATGTGCAAATGCTTTACACACTGCCTCTAAGATAAGCCTGACTGCTCGTGCCAAGCTACCAAAGGGGTGAGCAGGGGTTATTTTAGGAGTGTAACTCCCTTATCCTGACTAGAGTGGTGGTTTCTGCCTGGCTTTGGCACATGCCCTAGCCTGCTAAAAATCCCATTTCTAACAATAAATCTTTCATCACGCGATTTAACGGAATTGGAGATCGAGGTCCTAGAAAGAGGTTTTACTTTTGCCCCTACAGCCAATGTGAACAAATTCACGTTAGAAAAAGATCTGAAAGCATTTTTTCGTAAAATTAGATTGAATAGATTTTTCGAAAATAGAGAGTACATAGGACCAGAAAATATCTCGGGTTTAACGGGTAAATCTACCTTTACACCGCCCATTACACAGGTCTGTAAGAATGTTGAAACGTTTGAACGCGTAGTAGAAACTAAAGTAAGGAAAATTATTAGAGAGGCACACCCCGATGTGAGCAACATGTCAAAAGTTCATAGGAGAGCCATGACCACACTTAAAAATGATTTGAGCTTGACGATTAAGCCCGCCGATAAAGGGGGCGGTGTTGTAGTCTTTGATACTGAGGACTATGACAGAAGAATGGGGGCACTTCTTGAGGTTAGAGAGCATTATGTTAGAGTTCCCAATAATAAAATGGAAAGATTGAAAAATCAAGTAGAGATGACTATTAAAAGAGCAAGTGATAACGACTGGATATGCCAGGCAGAGTTTAACTTTTTAAATAATGATAATGCCATCATCCCGGCTATCTATGGGCTTCCAAAGATCCATAAAAATGAAACAAATCCACCAATGAGGCCCATTGTTAGCTGTATAGGGTCTTTATTAGAACCCCTCAGTCAATATGCTGACACTTTTTTAAAACCTTTAGTTCATAAACAAAGATCCTATGTACGAGACTCAGCGCACATTATCTCTATGATCAAGGGAACCTCTTTTGACACCAATAATCAGATGTTGGTGACCCTCGACATAGAGGCACTGTACACAAATATTCCCCAGGATGATACAATCAAGGTTATTAATGATATTTTAACTGATGAAGACCTTAGAGGGGCAAGCAAAGAGTTCATAATGGACTGTATTACTCTAGTACTTAAAAACAATATGTTTTAATTTAAGGAAGATTTGTACCTCCAGTGTAAAGGGACGAGCATGGGAGCTACCTGTGCTCCAAGTTTAGCATGCCTGTATTTGGTAATTTTGAGGACAGGCATGTCTTCAATGAAGCGGCGCCCTTTTTTGAGAACATCCTGATATGGCGTCGCTTCATTGACGACATCTTTGTTATCTGGGAAGCGGATGAATTGACTTTGGTACAATTTCTGGAATGGTTGAATCTCGGTGATCCCAACCTTAAATTTACAGCAGACTACAATAATAGCTCAGTCAATTTCTTAGATATTACAATTAAGAGTAGAGGGGGCGCATTGGAGGTGGAACTGTTCACCAAGCCCACCGATAAAAACACACTGCTCCACTACAGGAGCTACCACCCACAATCTCAAAGAGACAATATTCCTTTTGGACAGTTCCTCCGTCTCAGGAGGAACTGTTCAACTCTCGATGATTTCTATAAACACTCTGAGTCCTTAAAAAGTAAACTATCAGACAGGGGATACCCGAAAAAACGGATTAAATATGCATTCAAACGTGCTCGTTTCTATAACCGAGACAATATGTTGAACCCAAACCCAGCGGATAGAAAGAATCAGAAAGACACTACAGAGAACAAACTAGTATTTGTAAATCAATTCTCCAATATTAGTAACAAACTAAAAAATGTAGTAAACTCTAATTGGAGCATTTTGAATGAGGGTAATGAGGTAAAATTACCAAAACCCCTGTTTGCCTTTAAACGGAATGACAACATACGCAAAAGTCTGGTGACTACATATAGGGAAGTTTGCCATATGATGCAGGGCACCCTCCTAGGAGGGAGAGCTCTGGGCAACAATAAATGCGCAAATTCCTCTGTATGTGATAATTGTGTGGTTTCTAAAACACTTACCTACAACGGCTACACAATTACATCTAAAAGTTTAAACAACTGTAGAAGTAGCAATGTGGTATACCTATTAAGATGCCCATGTGGGCTGGCATATGTAGGGGAAACAGGTAGGGAATTGAGACTTAGGTTGTTAGAGAATAGGTCAGCCCTAAAAACAAACAAGCCCAATGCCCCGTTAGTTGATCACTACAACGCGTGGAGGCACAAACACACAGAATTTGACTGGTTTATTATCGAGAAAATAACATTAACTAGGAGAGGAGGTAACTCAGAAATGAAGAGAAAGAATAGGGAACAATGGTATATTTCCACTTTGGATACGATTCAAAATGGATTGAATACCAAAGAAGACTAGATGAAACTTGCGTCATAAATATACTGGAGGTATTTGTAACTAGGAACCAGTAGGGGATTTATTACTTGATAAATCCAACTGTAAAATAATACGGTTTTTATTTAGGAATCTTATTAGTAATATATATTTCTCATGAAATGGGAACATCGGGCCTTGTAGAAACACCATCATGGCCAAACGAGCGATATAGAATGGAAAACACGAATTAAGGATATTCTTAATAAGTTTTAATTAGGAATGGTGACATCATAAACTGGGCAAAGAGGCCTGCATACTGTGGTAATAAGCACTAACACCGTATGACACAGGAGTTAAAACTGCGATGAGTAGTAATTCAAATATGGCGCTTTTTTCTGAATATGGTAGTTATGTCATCAGAACATGTAGGAGTGGTTAAATAATAGTTCCCAAGAAAGAGAACGCGCACAGAAGGGGAAAGAATAGTTTATAATAAACAGTGCCCTTTCTACAGAAAGCATGTTATGTTGACACATTGTTTAAAAGAAAGTCAAAACAAATCACCGGGATATTTTAAATGTGTATAAATACATCCCATCCAAGGAGTTGTAACCGTCACAAGTAGGAATACAAACATGGCGCCACTCATATCTATGCGCACAAATTACGTCACTAGATTGCGCCCGGACTGGTGCACGATAGCTTTAATCAGGAACTAGCTCTCCCGCAAACGTATTGAAGACGTCGGAAGGACCTAAACTAAATGAGATAAAATAGAGGTGCTCCGCGTCGGCTCATTTATTCATGAAGCACGACGACTGAGAGTAAGCACCGGGAGGAGCGGACTCCGTTAGAACAAAAAGGTGAGTGGAGTAAGAGCCGCGAGAGAAAGACTTTACTCCCTTATCCAAACAGCACTTAGATTAGGTGGCTCGCATAGACATATATGTCTTACTGATAGAAACAACAGTTAGTACTGCATAACTTTTTGTTTAGATGGGGAGTAAGGATTGTAGTCACAAATGAGAGCCGACCACGGTAGCGGGCATGAAACTATTGGGTGTTTATTATTTAAGTTTGGGAGGGGCGCTCAAGGCGTTTATTATCGCATTGCTAAATAAATTTCAAAAATAGCATTGCCAAACGGGCTCTGCATAGTGACAAATAGCCATGAGAGCATTTTGAAATAATAAAAATATGTGCATCGATACACCCCTATACATTGGTCTATATCTCGTTATATTTAACTACGGATACGTGATCCGGGTGCCAATAACACAGGGGACATTAAGACCCACAACCTACAGTACATGAGGTGAGGTCTATTATTATTTTTGAGGTCTAGATCGGACCATGATCAATAATGAGAAATTGATTGCATTTGTACGAATCTCAATTTACTTATTGAATATCTTAAATTATAGGGACCGAGACGTGTTCCGGTTCTTATCGAATATTAAAAACATTAGAGTGACCCTCGAATTGTAATCACTCTGAAGGTGAGACCATATGAAAACACACTCCATAGGTAATATGGTGATATCCTACAATTATAAATGTGTGTGAATATAATTTTATACAAAAGAATGGTGGGGTTAATATACCTTGTAATCTCTACTATCATATAGGGACAAGAGAGACTGAATCCTCATCGAACCCTAAAAAATATACTAAAAAGATTACCTCAAATTCCACCAACATCTGCTAGAGGTATTAACAGTTGGTTTTAATTAAAATGATCTAGTGAGTAATAGATACAATATAATAGGATATGCCTTTAAATGATGGGTCCTCCTTGTTATTATTGTAGCAATCTTTGAAGTACCATCGATTTACTCCCCTTGATCTGGAGAAACATCCAACTGAGTGCGGCTGCACCGGTGAGTTGAAATAGAGATGAGGAATGTCTGATGCTGAGTGTTGTTGAATAAATGGTTTGTGAGAGGATTGATCCTGGCTGTTTTAGACGGACTCTCAGTATGGGATGATTGGAGCACTTATAAGCCTAAATTTATAGTTGTTCACACTGTGATGCTGTATAAAATGTATAGCTTGTTACAAATAGCAGGAACGAAAGAATGTCTGTTTGTTTATGACAATTCATTTAATATAAGTGATATGTATATTCTTTTTATCTTATTTTATAATAGGTGTGATTATTGATTGGAATGAGATCCATTTTACTAAGGAGAAAATAGTTTTGTCCTGAAGAAGGTGGTCCCATTGTGACTATACCACCGAAACGCGTCGACGCCTAGTGTCTTTTTATGTTAAATTTGGCAAAGTCAGCAGCTAATTCTAAGACAGGGAATTTACATCCATGCTTTGTGCTGTCTATATTGTGTCCAAATTAACATGTGCAAGACAAATTTGACTGTCTAAATTAATTCTCCTTCTCAGATACATGAAATACTTCATCTAGGAATCAATGTGTTTTAAAGTTTTTATGAAATTGTCCATGTGGATTTAAAATTTGTACATTTTTACTTATTAAAAGGATTTCTTATATATATCTACTTGTGTGAATATAAGTGCTTTAAACATCCTGAGTGGAAAGCTAAGTGTGTCAAGTATGAATGTGGTCGTAAATCTAGTATAATTCATCTCTTGTAGTTCTCACCAAAGGGAACATTTATTTTTAACCTCTATTTCAAGGATTACCCATGCCATATCGAAGTGTAGTTGTGTTTGGTTCTTTGAACAACCGGGTCTGGTCTAGGACCTCTCCTTTGCCCTTTAGGGCTTCATTAAATACTTCAGACTTCATTGACCAGCCAGGCGATGAAACAGAAGCGATGGAGTCCTGTGTCTCGGTTTTCTCTTTTATTTGCCTCTACCACTGGCTCTCATATCCCAAAAATACAGGTTTTCTTTGGTGGGGGTGGCACGAGACGGAAAAGTACATCATTTCCACTCGATCCTGCGGGCATCGCTAGTACAATCTAACAAAGATTAACACAAAAAAACCTTCAGAAGACCAGAGAAGCAAGTGGTTGTAGACTGGTAGGACCAATTTTTGTTAAAGAATATGGTCTGGTATGTAGGATGTTGCCTTCCTCTAATAAGCAACAAACAATATTTCCTATGCTGTTCCAAAAACAAGTATTATTCTTGGTACACTCTCATATAGGGGTAGGGCATTCTGGGAGGGATAAGACGGAGCAGCAGGCCTTTGTCAAAAGTGTTTACTGTCCAGGAATCTCTGCACACATAAGATAATATTGTTGAGAATGTATTGTCGAGAATGTTGCATATGTCAGCAAGTTAGCCCAGGGTATACTCCTGAAGGCCCACTTCAACCCTTACCAATAATTGAAGTTCCTTCTCAGCAGGTGGGCATGCATATTGTGGTCCAGTTACTCCTTCTACATGAGGATATATAGATATCAGTAATAGTAGGTTACTCCACTTGTTATCTTGAGGCTACTCCACTATGGAGAACTACTACTACTACTCAGATAGCTAACATTGTGATCTAAGTTTTTAATTGGGTCGCATTCTCTAATGAAATCCATATGGATCAAGGAGCTGCTTTTGTCTCATATGTAAAGAAACAGATCTGTAAGCAGCTTGGAAGATGTAAACTTAGAACATCAGCCTACCATCCTCAGATGGATGTGCGCGTATAGTGATCCAATGTTAACATGAAAATAATACTGATCAAAAAGATAGGTGTAGGAATGAGGCACAGGCATAGAATGCTACCTTTAGCTATATTTGCCTTGAGAAGTCAAACTGTGGCCTCTGTGGGACATTCCTCCTATAGTTCAGTCATAAACCGAGGACCCGCTTCGACATAGCCAGGGAACAATGTGAAGATCAATCTAACAGAGAAAAGCCCTCTTGGAGTTTGTACTTCAGTTGGGGCATTTATTGAAAATCAATCGCATAATGCAGTAAAATGTGTAAACAACCCGAAATAAACAGTTATGGCAATACAATCAAGGAGCAAAACTGAGTGTTCCAACCCGATGATTGAACATTGCTATTAAAGCTTTCTACTGAAAACAAAATGCTAGACAAATGGCAATGCCCCTTGAGAGTGATGAATAAAATAGGGGAGTGACCTTTCAGTTAGAACTAGCAGAAAAAGCAAATAAAGCCAAATATACCATGTAATCTTATTTAAATGATGGGAAGGACCTGCTCCATATTAAAATCAAGTACAAAATGATCTCGTCATTCTAGTGAATCATCAAAGTAACACCTAAATTGAATAATTTAATTCCAGAACAAAAAGCTACTATTAATACTTTATTAGTGACATTTCCTGACTTAATCTCAGAAGACCAGAGAATCAATAGCTAGAGCTACCATCACATTTTTAATGAACTACAAAAACGAATAAGATAAAACCCAACGGGATTGCTGAGACCAAAAGAGGGGTAGTTCAGGAGGATGCAGACAAAATGTTAAAATGCTCATTATTGGATCTTCTAGAAGTGAATGGAATTCTCCTATGATGTTGGTGCCAAAATCAAACAGCAGCATTAGAGTTTGTATAAATATCAAGCAGATCATCCAAATGTCTCTATTTGGCAGCTATCCCGTGCCACAGAAAAAGTAATGGATTGAACAATCAGGGTCCACCTTAGACCAAACAAAACGTTCCTGGCAGATCAGGAGTTATCCAGCTGACAAAAACAAAAGAGCCTTATCTACACTTATAAACCTTTACAACATTTCAGTTCTACTTACTTATCAATGCTTAATATACCAACCACATAAAAAGTATGAAACTGCCTACATAGATGATATACTCTGGAAAGAACACCATAGCACTTAGTAACCATTTTAAGATGGCTAAAAGGTGCAAGACACCATATCAATCCATAGAAATGTTTATTAGAAGCCACCAAAGTTTGATTTTTAGGTTATGTCATGGGAGAATAGAAGGTCAGACCCCAGAAACATAAGACTGAGGCCATTCAACAGTTTCCATTCACACAGGAAAAGAAAGCAATCCTGGATTTCCTAAGATTAATTGGTTACTATCAAAGATTCATTCTGCAATTTTCTCATGTAGCCGGACCTATTACCAATATCTTAGGTAACAAAACAGTGAGAGTCTTCCTTCAACAGAAACTTTAGCTTCTTTGCCTAAGTTAAAACAAATCAATTGTTCTCAGGCAATTTTACAGCACTCAAAATAAAAACACATTTCACCTCTAGCAAAATGCCTCGGGAATGGGGCACGGAAAAGTACTTTCTCAACTGAATGCTCAAGAAATAGACTAACCAACTTCTATATTAGCAGGTAATTGTTTCCTAGAAAAAACAAGTACTTCCATACAAAAGAGTGTTTTGCTATTAAGTCGACAATTGAAAATCTGAAATATTATTAGGAAGGTAAACCATTAATTTAGTCACTCACCATGCCCCCTTAACGTTGTTGGCCCAGCCAGAATCCTAGAGAAGGGATGTATGAAAGGATAATTCACGCCCCCTTTTTCTCATCATCAGGAGTCGTGGAAACCAGCTCATGTTGAGAGCGAGAAGCTTGGGATAGAGCAGGCCTTGGAACAGAAAATGGCCCAAAGCTCCCAGATGGAAGCAACAGCCACAAAGAGGTCCTTTTAACGGAACGCGTGATGTTACATTTATAGAATTCCTGATGCAGTAGGGGATGAGGCCTTGCAATAGATGTCTTTCAATGGTCCTAATTTAAATTTGCAAAAAAACAGTTGACCACCAAATCCCAGCCTGGACCCTATTGATCATGTGGCCCCATAGTCCTGGCACTCAACCAAAACCCCCTGCAAGGGTAACACGCATTGGTTTTGCCAGTAAGTTTAGCCTATGCAAGAGCTATTGGCTTTGGCAATGTCTTTTAGCCATGTTGTACAGCACAGTGGCGGCTGTTCAGCATGGCTAAATGTTAGTGGCATGGCGTACAGGAGAATGGAGTAGACTGGCGTAGAGTTTTGTGGCGTAGAGTGTAGTAGTGTAGAGTAGAGTGTAGTGGCATAGAGTGGAATGGCGTAGAGTGAAGTGGTGTATAGTGAAGTAGAGTGGGGGTCATAGAGTGAAATGGCGTAGAGTGGAGTGGCGTTGCATAGAGTAAAGTGAAGTGGCGTAAAGTGGAGTGGCGTAAAGTGGAGTGGCGTAGAGTAGAAGGCCATATAATGGCATAGAGTGGTATGGTGTACAGTGGAGCTGAGTGCTGTAGAGTGGCGTTTTGTGAAGTGAAGTGGAATGGGGTGGAGTGGCGTAGAGTAGAGTGGATTGGCGTAGAGTGGAGTGGCGTAGAGGGGAGTTCTGTAGAGTGGAGTGGCATAGAGTACGGTTGAGTGGTGTGTAGTAGAGTGGCATGTAGTAGAACATGGAGGCATGGAGTAGCATAGTGTACAGTGGAGTGGCATAGAGTGGCGTGGAGTGGAGTAGAGAATAGTGGAGTGGTGTGGCGTGGAGAGGAGTGGAGTAGCACAGAGTTGAGTAACGTAGAGTAGAGTGGCACAGAGTAGTACAGTTGTGGGTGTAAATAACTTAAACAAGGAATCAAATTTAAAATCATCACAAAGATTTGAGGCATGAAGGGGATGAATAACTGAACGGCGTCGAAAATAGGTGTGCGGGAGCAAGCATCATGAAGGTGAAAATGTGTTGTTAGTGCGGCATTTATACATTACAACTGCTTAATCCAACCCACGTAAAATGTCATTTTATTTTAGCTGTATTAGTAAGCCAAAAGATGCAGGCAGGTTTGAAAACAGAACAAGTGGAGAAAGCATCATGAGAACTCGAAACAGTGGAAGTGTCCAGGAACACGTACCTCAATCACAGTGCGATCAGCGGACAGACACTAATTATGTTGAATCAATCTGTGCTTAGCTCATGGTCCACAGAAAGAAAAGAAAGTAATGCCAAGCTTGCACTGGCCTTTTCGAGCATTGGTAGGAACCTCCATCACAGTGGTTCCTGTCAACGCATTGAAAGTTTGCCGGATGGTTCCGTCAACATGACAGAACCGTACAACAAACATACAATGGGGTTTTTTTATCAAAAAGAAAATCCCAAAGCAGGACTTTCTTTTTGAAAATAAGGAAAGCAATGCCCCCTTAGCCATGGACGTTTCCTCCAATGGAGAGGGGGGCATTGAGCACTTTTCATTGCCTCTTGCCACCTGATTTTTCCTGACGGTGATGAACATTGAAAATTGACTGTATGTCCATCCATCTAAATTAGCTGAGTGGACACACAGCCAAACCTCCGACGGCTCTTACTCCGTCGGGCCATCAGAGGGGGTTGACCACGGCATAGACTGAGTAGTCTCTGCCGATGTCAAACCTATGGTCCGCCATATGGTCTGCAGCACTAGATTTGCACAATCATGCTGCTTCATTGAATGCTTGTGAAGCATGGATGGGGGACCGTGAGTGGCATCAGGTAGGTCGCCATCCCTTCATTCACCATAAAAAGATAGAAGATTTTCTTCTGACTGCAGCTTCTGTTCCTTAAAAGAGGGGGGCTGCAGTCAAAAAAATGCATGCTACGAGGGAACATCTTGGTGGTCAGGGGGTGATCCCCTGGACTACCACCTGCACCCATGGTGCCCGCAGATAGCTTTTAGAACGTGGAAGCTCTCCATCCCTTTCAGCCCTGCCAAGTGCCACGCATCAAGCGTTACTGTAACGCAAATTGAAGGAATCTCTGCATCGCCGCATGTGCTGCGGTCAGTGATACATCAGTCTTCTCAGCTGACAGCGCGCTCGGCTCAGTGTTGTTTTGAAAGTGATATATTACTGCTCAGCTGAAGCAACTCTTGGTCCCAAGAGATGCTCGTGCAGCTTGTCCTCTCGTTATACTACTGCACTGGACTTTATCTCCAAACCTCTAATGCTTTTCCTAGTGTCACCAGCCAGCATGCCAGGTGACTTGAGTCAGTTGCCAGTCAGGTTTTGCAGACTAAGGTGCAAAGTGCAGTCCTGCACCCTCCCAACAGTCTGTGTGGAAACCACAGAGTTTACTTTTCCTTCTTGTTTTTATTGATATGCTGTGCTGAGAATGTGGTGCAGAGGCCAGAGCAACCGACTCGTGAGCTGGGGATCCGGGTACGAGACTCGGCGTTGGCGCAACATTCTGTGATCCTGGGCAAATCACTTAATCTCCCTGTGCCCATGGACAGCGCCTGGATACCCTCACGCGCTATATGAATCAACAAACTCACCACTCCATTTGACACAGGATGGATTGCACCTCACCTGAATTAACGAGCAAGAACCAACGAAAGACAGAAATGAATAGGAGGTCTGTGGTGCTGCCCAGTTGCCCCCTGGGATCACTGTACAGGACGAATAGACCGTCGCCTAGGAACACCGAAGGAACACAAGAATAAACATTCGAGAGCGCGCGGTGAAGACCGCGCGTCCTCAACAACAAGATGTAAAAGTATGTAATCACTACAACCACCCAGGCCTTCAGTGCCAGCTCTGAGAGCCCGGCTGCTTCACCCTTAGTGCCCTGCTTGCAGCACTCATCTCTTTTACATTGAAAGGGCAACACCCCTGCCTATGCACCGAAGGCAGCAAGGTTATGTGCCTCAGGGCTCACCTACTAGCGCCTGGGTTCTGCTTCACGGCGCTGCCAGGAGGAAGTCACCATCCATGACAGCTCCAGTCAACTCTCTTGTAGTTAACGAGAGCTCCTCCGTTTCTGAGTTTGTGAGTTGTCTGCAGGGCCCAACTGGAAACCAAAGTCAGCCCTGGCAAAAATATTAAAATGAGCCCCACAATGCACGTGGCCGTGACTACAATGGGGCAATGGGTGTTTTTATATTTGCATATTGATTTACATTTGGATCACAGAGGTGCACCCAGTGCTGAAAGCTGACGCCTACCCTGCATTTTACCAGGAAAATGCGTGATTATCAGAATGGCCACTCCGGCCTCGCAGTCTGAAGCCTCTCGCGCTAATAGATGTCTTAATAGTTGATTCCTACTCCTTAAGTTAGTTTCTACTTTAATGGAGGGCGCCAGAAGCCAGAGCACACAAGGTGAGTGGGCCAGGGGGATGAAGGAAAAAAGTGATGCCCATTCGTTTCAGGCAAGTGCCGTGCTTCCTCGAGAGATTGCTTCTAACAGTGGATGAAATCTTCCCAGGACCCAAAAATGAATTTAATTTATGTGTATTTGTGGAGTTTTTAAACAAATGGAAGTTGTCAGTTACCTTTCATAATACTATTCAGACTAGCGCACAGTGTCACATCTGTGGTAATTGTAAATACCTTGTAATGTTAGTGTGTGAATGATGTATACACAGCTGTTGAAATATTGCCAGCTCCAGGGAAAATAAAATGCTGTGTTTACTAGGAGGGAGGGAGGGAGCGAGAGAGAGAGAGAGAGAAAGAGAGTGTGAGAGAGTGAGAGAAAGAGAGAGAGAGAAAAGAAAACTGTGGAGGGCCGACACACGGAAATACATGCAGAAACATGGAAAAAGATAGTAATGAAAGAGCGGAAATGACGTGTGAATATAGAGAGGGAGGATCTCAGAAAGATGTGGGGCAAAAAGGGCGTAATTAGCTAACAGAGTGAGAACCTGCAGAGCACAGGGGTGTGAAGAGGAAATCGGGAGTGGCCGAGGCACCCCTAAAACCCCTACCGTTCCACAGACTTCTGTTTAGTTTCATTCACAGTCTCATAATTTCAAAAGTGAAACATTTTCAATTCTAATAATTCACAACAAAATCCCGGATATTACTCATTCTTCGAATACTGTTAATAAGCACTGGCAGCGCCCAGAGGTCTGGTCTGGTTTGCTTTACAGGTATGTTGATTGTTGTGGTATGTGTCTGGATACAATATCAGAAAACTAACAGAGAAACACACCATTACTGGCCATTGCATTGATTAACTCATGAGAAAATGTCACTCGAAGTGTCACGCTTAGCAGAAGAATGTCACTCATACTGAAAACATAGAAATATCACAAATGCAACCTGAAAACTTGGCAGCGATACACCTTGCGGATGACTACCACCTGCTGCGACAGGTTGGGAGCTTTCAATGGTTTATAAGTAACCACAAATGCAGTCGCAAACCACTGATACATTCTTAGCAACTCCAAAGGAAGAGAGACGCCCCTTTCAAGTGCGCTCCTCCTTGCGACGCAGAAGGGATGGCAAAACGTACTTTGGTGATTGGAAAGACATTTCCGACTAGCAAAGTAACTTTTCTATTGCGACTTCGATTTTGTGTACGTGAAGCCATTGATTTTTTTGGATACGTCAGATTTTACCCAAAACACGAAAAAGGTTTTGAAGTAATAACGCCTTCAGGATGTAAGGTTGTGAGGACAGTGGAAGCCTCCACGTCCCTCACGGTATTGAGGGGTGGTCCTGTTAGCCCACCCACCCCGTTGAGCGCAAGACTAATGAGCCAGCCCGGCGTACGCCGGCGCGACGTGATGTTACTAATAAATAGCGCAGGGCACTGGGCGTGGCTCAGTCTGGATCTGGCCACTACTTCACACGTGCCTCCAGGTCTCATTATTGTAGCGGCCCCAGGGCCTAGGCCACTACTTTACACAGGACAGCTCTAAAAACTGTTTTTGCTCATTTCTGCTAGATATGTATGGGGTATTCAGATTTCAGCGCTAGGAAGCCGTTTAATGTCAGAGTGCTTTATATGCTGTATACGCTTTTCAGTTCCAGGATAATTCAGGGAATGCACAGTAAAAAGCCCCGAAAACAGCCTGGAGCCTACACTGTAAACTAGTGGAAGTGAATGCTGCCACCGTCTGGTGGCTCAGTGGTCTAATGCATCCACTGCAGGGGCCTGTGTTCGACCTCATGGTCACAGGTTCGAATCCCGGTGGGTCCACTCAGCCTTTCATCCATTTTGAGGTCGATAAAATGAGTACCATTGAGTTGGGTAACAATAAACATCTGTTATTCAGCGCCAAGATGCCCCGTTGCTGGGGTGAACGTGCGCTTTACAAATACACATGTTATGTTATTATTGTAGAGGCCCCAGGGCCTAGGCCACTACTTTACACTGGCGACGAGGTGGTCCTGCAGCCAGCTGCACCGCCTCTCACCCACCGAGCCCGCCTCTGCCGCCTTGCTGGGAGCGCTCCTGCCGCGCCTCCCAGGCCTTCAATCCGGCGCACCCCTGCTGCGTGGCCGGCCTGCCCTGTATTCCTGATCGGCGCTGATCTCCCGCCGGCCCTGAGGCCCCCGCAGCTCTGCTACAAGCTCACCAGCCTGCCTCCCGCCGCAGAAGCCTCCTGCGGCTCCGCGGATGCGCGCACGTGCACGTGCGACCTCAGCCTCCGGCCCGCGTGGCACCGCGGCGCTCCGCAGTCCGCAAGTGCACTTGAGGGTACCGCGCACCAACTACCGGTAAGCCGCTCTGCCCCCTGCCGCCAGCCGCCATCTGCCGGCCCAGCGTTGCCAGCGCTGCTACTCGCGCTACCACGCCCACGGAGGCCCAAGTTCCTGCTGTCTCCCCGGCCCACGTGGCCTACCAGCCGCCGGTGCTCTGCCTCACTCGCCTGCGTTGAGGGCCTCAGTTGGACTCCTGCCACGCTCACCCCTCTGCCACCGGGGGTGCTGCTGCTTGCTGTGAGCTACCTTTGTCCTCGCTCGTGCTCTGGCCAGCATGACGTCCATCCCGCCGCTGGAGCCCTTCACCATCACGGGGCCTCCGCCCTCACAAGCTGCATGATGGAAGGCGTGGGTGGAGCGCCTGGAAACGTTCTTCGACGCTGCGGACATCCCCGCCCCACGGCGGAGACCCATGCTCCTCCACCTGGGAGGTGCGGACATTCACAAAACCGCAAAGACCTTCCGCGAAGCTGGGCCCCCGAGAAACTATGCCACGATGCGCGATGCCGTTACCGCCCACTTTGAGCCCTACGCCAATGCCGATTATGAACGCTTCCTTCTCCGCCAGGCGAAACAGCAGCCAGATGAGTCTGTCGACGTTTTCTACAGCCGTCTCAAAGAACTAGCGAGCACGTGCACCCTCCCCGATGAGGACGACGAGATCCGAGCGCAATTCATTCAAGGCTGCGCCTCCTCCAAGCTGCGTGAGCGTGTCCTACAAGAACACAACATGCCAATGAGGGACATCCTGACCCTAGGACGCTCCAAGGAACTATCCAAAGTCAGAGCAGCCCACATGGAACTCAAAGCCGCGGCTGCCATCAAAGAGGAGCCAGTCTGCGCCGTCCGCTCAGACGCCCGCGACTCTCAACAGAAGTCCAAGAGACCTTCGACCCAAACCTCCAGACAGAGCCCAAGGACTTGACTCTGCGGATGGTGCGGCGGCCCGCTTCCCTACGACGGCGCCTGCCCAGCCCACGGAAAACCCTGCAGTGCGTGTGGCAAGCTCAATCACTTTTCCAAGGTTTGCCGCTCGATGCCACGACGACAACCGAAAGGCCCACCTCGCCTCGTGCGAGCCCTCGAACCTCTCCCGGAAGACTCTTCAAGCGTCGACATGGACGAAGACGAGGCTGCAACTGTGCATGTGGTACACATGCTACACGCCCTCACAGCCTCCCCGCAGGCGGCGCCCATGTGCACCATCAATGTGCAAGACCATCCGGTGGCAGCGCTCATCGACACTGGCGCAACCATTAACCTCATGGCTGCCAGCGTCTACCGGCACCTGCCCGGCCTACCAGCCCTTCGCAACACCAACATCCGGGTGTATGCATTCGGCACCCACACCCCGCTCAAGATATGCAGTGTTTTCCAGGCCGACCTCTCCCACGACCAAATCCACCAACGGTCCAGAGCCTACGTCTCACAGGAAGGGTCTGGGTTCTTACTCAGCTGTCGCACCACACAGGACCTTCGTCTCATTCACTTTGCCTTCACCGTGCATGCCCACGACCTGGGACGCCTGCTGACCGAGCTCACACCTCTCTTCGAAGGGATTGGATGCCTCAAAGGCCCGGTGGTCCAGCTACACATAGACAAGTCCGTGGCTCCCATAGCCCTCAGACACAGGAGGATCGCCTTCCACCTCCGCCCGAAGGTCGAAGCGGAGCTCCGCCTCCTAGAAGCTGCTGGAATCATTGAACGGGTGCGCGGCCCCACCCCGTGGGTGTCTCCCATCGTTGTCGCGAAGAAACCGAAGCAGCCTGACGCAGTCCGCATCTGCGTAGATATGCGGATCCCGAACCTCGTCATCAAACGAGAACGCCACCTGACGCCCACAGTTGACGACATCATTGGCGAACTTGCGGGGTCCAAGTGGTTCTCGAAGATGGACCTCCGCTCAGGATACCACCAGGTTCCTCTGCACCCGGACTCCTGCCCGATCACTACTTTCTCCACCCATGCTGGCCTTTGGCGCTACACCCGCCTCAACTTCGGGATCTCGAACGCAGCCGAAGTATTCCAGAACATCATCAAGACCGTCCTTCAAGGGCTGGAGGGAGTGCTCAACGTGAGCGATGACATCTTAGTGCACGCTCCCTCTCTGGAAGAACATCTCCTACGCCTTAATGCCGTGTTCAGTCACCTTCGAGACCGCAGGCTGACCCTGCACAGGGAGAAATGTGAGTTCCTGCGGCGGGACATCAGTTTCTTCGGATATCGGTTCTCAGACAAAGGCATCGGTCCAGACCCAGACAAAGTGAAGGATGTCCAGGAGGCGCCCGCCCCCACATCAGTGTCCGGAGTCCGCAGCTTCTTGGGTATGGTCACATACTGCAGGCGATTCATCAGGAACCTCTCTGATCTAACTGGCCCCCTGCGGGATCTCACCAAAACCACCAGCCACTGAATGTGGGGTCCGGAACAGGAAAAGGCGTTCCAACAAACGAAAGCTGCTCTGTCTGCCGATACCACGCTAGTCTATTTTAATCCACGACACGACTCCCAATTGGTGGTCGACGCCAGCCCCACAGGCCTAGGTGCTGTCCTAGCGCAACAACAAGACTGCGGTGAGTGGGCCCCTGTCGCCTACGCCAGCCGAACCCTTACACCTACGGAGCAACGGTATTCTCAGATCGAGAAAGAAGCCATCGCGATCCTATGGGGGTGCCGCCACTTTCACATATACTTGTACGTCCACCCGTTTACAGTAATCACAGATCACAAACCGTTGATCCCGCTGTTCCAAGGCTCCTCATCTTGCCCTCCCCCACGGATCAAGAAATGGATCCTGCAGTTGCAAGAATTCCAGCTTACAGTGGAATACCGACCTGGCAACCGAAATCCTGCTGACTTTCTGTCGCGGCACGCTCGGCCAGTCACCCCTCCAGAAGCAGCCGAAGCGGCGGCCACGGAAGACTACGTACGACTGGTGGTAGAAAGGTCTCGACCTCTCCCAATATCTCTGCAAGAAGTCATAGCAGCCACACAAGAGGATGACTGCCTCCTAATCGCTATCCGAGCTGTCACCTCAGGCGACTGGAGACTCCTACAAAGTCCCTCACCACTACGGACCGCATTGGCACAAGCAACATTGAAGTCCCTGCACCAAGTCCGTAACGAACTGTCTGTATCAGCTGATGGCTGCCTCCTGAGAGGCCCGCGCCTTGTCCTACCTGAGAGCCTGACTCGACAAGCGGCCCTTCTTGCGCAGACTCCGTAACAAAGTCTGGTTCCCCGGCCTGGACCAACAAATAGAGTCGGTAGTGCAGCACTGCCCTGTGTGCCTAGCAACGAGCCTACATAGCAGGCCAGCACCAGTCATCACTGAAGCAGCTCCGAGCGCCCCATGGGAAAGAATGAGTGCTGATTTTGGCAGCCTGCCCGGAGGAAAGTACATGCTGGTGGTGGTAGATGATTTCTCACGGTATCCGGAAGTCGAGTTCGTCCCGTCTACGTCCGCCGCTGAAGTGATTCCTAAACTTGAGAAGCTGATGGCGACCCATGGACTCTTCGGCGAGCTCCGCACAGATAATGGACCACCGTTCACCAGTGCGGAAGTGGCCGAGTACCTCGCCTCCCATAAAGTGAAGCATCGCAAAATCACACCAAGATGGCCCCAGGCCAATGGGGAAGTAGAACGGCTGATGCGGACATTGAACAAAACTATTCAAATCGCCCTAGCTGATGGGCTCAATCTCGAGCAAGCCGTGTATCAATTCCTCCGAGAGTACCGGCTCACACCCCATTGCACTACGGGTATATCCCCAAGTCGACTGTGCTTTGGTCGAGTTGTAACAGATACCATCCCCCATCATCCGGCATGGGCTGAAACACCAAACCCCCCGAACCAGTCAGACTCCCGGCGAGAGAAGAGCAACAAAGCAGCATCCCAGACAAGACACGCCAAAGAAAGCCCAATTGCTGTTGGTGACCGTGCTAGTACGAGATCGCTACCCCGGAGGGAAGTTCCGGTTGCCTTTTGAACTCAACCCCTGGACTGTCACAGCTGTAAAAAGCACTATGGTGACTGCCCAAAGAGGGCACGAGAGAGTAACCTGCAACATATCCTTTTTAAAAAAAGTCCCCTATGACGACGAAGACGACATCCCGGTGCTCGACAGGCACAAGACTTTCTCGAATGGGTTCCCAAGTCCTGACGGCGGAGTGTGTGGACCTGATCACCCAGCCACTGAGGGTCCAACCTCGAATCCTGTAACCACGTCGACACAAGACCCGGATCCTGAGCGTGACCTGAGACCCCCAACCTGCAGCAACCCACTCGAGCTGTCACCGACACCTCCACCGCGAAGCAGTCAGAACCGGTACAACCTGCGGCCTTGTCCGAGGCCATCCCAGAAATACAAAGACTATGTATCCTGTGGCTAGTCGGCGACAGTAGGGCGGGTCGCAGCCTGAGGGAACAGCCGTGCATGGAAACCAAGTAAGACTGTTTCATATGTACCCCACCCTTGGGGTTGTCTTCTCCTGGACTAGATGTTTCATTCTGTTCTACCTTACACACCTGTTGGTATTTTGGTTCAGTTGACATTGTCCCTCCTGGTAAAGGAGGAATGTAATGTTGTGAGGACAGTGGAAGCCTCCACGTCCCTCACGGTATTGAGGGGTGGTCCTGTTAGCCCACCCCCCCTTGAGCGCAAGACTAATGAGCCAGCCCGGCGTACGCCGGCGTGACGTGATGTTACTAATAAATAGCCCAGGGCACTGGGCGTGGCTCAGTCTGGATCTGGCCACTACTTCACACGTGCCTCCAGGTCTCATTATTGTAGCGGCCCCAGGGCCTAGGCCACTACTTTACACAGGACAGCTCTAAAAACAGTTTTTGCTCATTTCTGCTAGATATGTATGGGGTATTCAGATTTCAGCGCTAGGAAGCCGTTTAATGTCAGAGTGCTTTATATGCTGTATACGCTTTTCAGTTCCAGGATAATTCAGGGAATGCACAGTAAAAAGCCCCGAAAACAGCCTGGAGCCTCCACTGTAAACTAGTGGAAGTGAATGCTGCCACCGTGTGGCTAGGATGGGAATTGAGTCAAAGCTGCTGCACACAAAGCGGGAAGTTGGTATGGTATGTCTTTCCTTTCGCCTTCTGCGTCCTCCCAGTGATGCATCAATTAAGGATTTTTCAGGCCCAACATACTTTGGCATACATGCCAACATTTTAGAGGAGGAAGGTGGAAGATTCAAAAAATAATAATCGAGAGAATGCGTTCCCCCCAATAACTTCTATTGAAACAGAGGCTATTTCTGGAGGCAGACAGACAAAATAAAGCCATTTATTTATCTTTTGCCTTAGAAATCGGGAGTCTCCTGTCGGAATCGGGACAATTGGCAAGCATGCTTTGGGGCCCCCCCTGTTCGGGACAATTTTGAATTTAATTTGCTATTTTTTGCTAACTGAAGACCACACAATCTCCCAAAATATTAACATATATAATTTTGAATTTTATTACCTATTTTTTTTGCAATTGAAGACCACACATTGTCAAAAAATATAAAAATATATGTTTCAGAAAAGGTATTACACAAACACATCTGAAATATGTCTTGCCGACGGCCCCACAAATCCTCAAGATGACAGTGGAGAGGGAGAGAGGCTGACAAAAAGAAATAGACAGGTGAGATAATGAAAGAGCGAGAACTTGCACCTTTTCAGGGGGCCCCTTTCAAGATGGAGGCCCTTGGCAATTGCCCACTTTGTCCATGCCTTAAAACGTCTCTGCATATCCACCCCCTCCCCCCCCCCCCCAGCCTACCACCCTCTGCTCAACCTGATGCGGAACAAACGCAAGCTTGCTTTAATTCCTTGAAAGATATTTCTGTTCTGCTTTCGACGCAGCACAGCTGACGCAGGGAAGTGGCTTAAGAAGAACATGTCGATGCAGCAGCTGCCAGTCAAACACGAGGCGTCAGATAATGTGTGGGGCCCAGAAAATATCAACCAAGATGTGCGTGTCCCTAGGACACCTCTGGGATGCAGATGTGCGCCTTTTTTTTAAAGCAACACATTAGCATTGAATATATCTATAAACTTCGGGCTCTTGGAACACTGGAAGATAAAATAATTTCTCCCCGGAATTACACGATTTATTGGCATTAAAGCCAATAAATATCTGGTCGATCTGATCTCCATGTTCCCAATTTAAGCGTCTCGATCACATATGAGGCTTTTTTCGTTTGCTTTTCAATTTTTTATATTATTTATTTATATATAATTTATATTTTATATTTATATTTTTATTTTATGCTGCCCCTTCAGTCCCAAGGGGTACAGCTTGTTTATAAGGTGAAAATATAATTTATTACAAGGCACGAGATCTCAAGGCTGTAAAACACAAATCAGACGCACATTTCAGGGGCATTGATGTCCTTTGATCTAGATTCAAACATTTATTTGAGTCTGGCTTCTCTCTCTCTCTCTGATCTCTTGCCTGGGTGTCTGTTGACGCTTGCCTCGGGTCACCCTGCCTTCCAATAGCGTAGCGTGACGTCAGAAGCAAAACAATGCTTGTTCTTGTTCCTTCTGCCCAGGGCTTTAAGTGGGATGAAAAAACGGGGGGGGGAGGGGTCTCTCAAAGGGGCGTGGCCAATGTAATTAAAGGCATGGCTTAAAAACAGGGTTAGCTAAAAATCTGTGCTTAGCATAGTGTACCGCCCGACTTGCTGTTTCTTCTGTCATTGCATTCAGATCTATGATACAACAAGTAACATCATACCTACAACAAGGCAGGACTATTGGCTTTGTCAATAGCTGTTAGTTGCATAAGATAAATAGGCAGCAACTATGGCTTGTATATAATATTGAAAAAGCTTCCACTTAAAGCCCTGGTGACACTACGACAATTGCTGCTCCTGAGTTTCAAAAAGAGAAGAGAAATCCAGATAGAAAATGACTCTCTTCAAAGGATTTTCCTTCCCCTACAACGCTCCCCTGGCATGACGTCATGCCGTAACTTCTCCACTAGTGAGAAGTGAGCAGTGTGAGCACGCGCACATCGATGTGCCTGCTGTCACTGCAGTCCGGAAAAAAACGGACCGCCTGTGCCAGGGCACAAAACAGAGCCCGATAGAGACCCGTTTCGAGGCCCCCTTTAAAAAACTGCCAGTGCTCAGCACCAGTGAGACCCGGCCCACTTAAAGCCCTGCTTCTGCCGCATCCGAGATAAATATTCAGATTAATTGCAAATCTGCTGAACACACAGTAGACATCCCCATATCTCTTCAAACTTCACAATACATTATTTTAAGGCTAATCTCGTCTTGGCCGCACCTTGATCCACTCAAACCGATGGGGCTGGTGGGGTTCATCCCATTTTTTATTTAATTTCAAATATCAGATCCTAGTTCCCAGGACCACAAACAAGCTCCCAAAGCTAAATGCAAGCTTGAAAGACCTGGAGAACTGCCTGGGGCTTCTGTGTCACAGAAGGAGAAGATAGTGTGGATGCTGTGACTGGAGCTGTCTCTCACCTGAGGGAGAAGAGAGGCCGACCTACTGTGACTGGCACTGTCTCTCACCTGAGGGAGAAGAGAGGCCGACCTGCTGTGTCTGGTGCTGTGTCCCACCCGAGGGAGGTGAGGAGAAGAGAGGCCTGCTGTGACTGGGGCTGTGTCTCACCTGAGGCAGGCGGGGAGAAGTGAGACTAGAGCAGTCTCTCACCTAAGGGAGGCAGGTAGAAGAGGGGCCGACCTTCTGTGAATGGAGCGGTCTATCACCTGATAGAGGCGGGAAGAAGAGAAGCTGGGGTTGTTTCTCACCCAAGGGAGGCGGGGAGAAGAGAGGTTGACCTTCTATGACTAGAGTTGCCTCTCACCTCAGAGATTCTGGACAAACAAATGATGGATGGAATGCTGAACAGATCAAATATTCACCCCAGTCACAAAAATCTGGGTTAAATTCATCGTTGCTTTGCTCACCATGTCACCCCAGTTTGGACCCAGCCATATGCAAATCAGTCTGGACCCTGATCCCCATGGGAACTGTCCAGCCCAAACTGCCAAGCTGGGTCCTCCCTGGACTAGAAACCAGCATCCTGGGACCAGTTTTGGGGTGTCATCCCTCACCAGCCAGGCTAGCTTGACTCCAGTGGCGCGGTGAGCACGGGAGCTATGTCTGGGCATACCCGTCCCACTCGGGGTGACAAATGCAAAAAGAACAATTGATGAACGGAATGCTGAACAGATCAAACATTCACCCCCAGTCAAGAGATCTGGGTTCAGATCAGATAATCTTTATTCGATCATTTCACAGATGATCAAAAAAGACAAGCATAATATAAAATACACAGAATTCATATAAAAAACAGTCAAATATTTGAATATTTAAAAGACATCAATAAAAAGGAATGCATGCCAAGCATAAGACCACGAATAAAAAATCCAATCTTGAAATATAAACTAATATAATACATAATAAAATTGGAGCAAAAGATCATAAAGGCCGGGACATAAAGTGCAGGTGGAAATGAGCAAACATTATTTAAAATAACATTGCCTTTCTCACACGTAGGATACTCCTCAAAAAGCAGCCAACCAAATAACAGGTATGTTGATCGTTTAGTTGCTGTAGGAAGAGCAGGGCAGCTTTACACTTTGCCTCCGCAGCTGGGGCAATAAACATTTCCTAGTGCAAGGGAGATGAGAATTAGAAAAGAAAACAAAGTGCAATAAGGCCTGGTTTAATTGCTCATCACTGGGGAAAATACAAATAACGTCTGGAGAGTATTGCCCTAAGGGAAGACACAACAACTAATGTATCGTCCCTAGCCTAAATTGAGTCAATAAGTTGTATTCATACAAATTCTGCACAAATAGTAAATATGGGGCGATCCCGGCTGTCGCCTGGAGCAGGCAGTAGTCTCTTACAAACGGCTTCACCACTTCCACAGCCTCCCTAGTGGCCTGTCTGTGCTTAAAGAGGCAATCCTGAACCCAGCATTTATCTTTTTAGGTCTCGCGCCTAGCGTTGCAGTGCGTAGCAGTGCTCGCACAGCGCGAGACCTTTAGAAAGGGCTTCTGAAAACGACCCACACGCTCGTGCGTGTGCTTTTGTTTTCAGAAGCCCACATTGGCTGTAGCGTGCGTTTTTTTCAAAAAAACGGCACGGGATTGGGCAAAGGCGGGCGCATGTCCCGCCTTCGCTCCTCCCATTCCCGACGGTGGCCAGAACGCGCAGCAGCGCGCGTTCGCCTCGCTGCCGCGCTCCCTGGCCCCCGCTCCTCTGTGGTGCGCGCGCACCACTGGTTTAGATTCCCGCGTTCGGATCGTCATTGCCTCTTGAATATCTGCTGTTTCAGGGGAGAGGCCTGCTAAGAGAGGAGGGGTACCTGGTCCTACGTAGCGGGCGTTCCTTGCGTTTTCCATCTTCGTCTCCCCAGGCCGAGGTGGGGCGACTGGGCTCACGGGGCGAGATTCCTTCTCGCTGTTTTCTGCTTCCCGCGGGGCTGCACTCGGTTTGAGGCCCACTGTTGCTTCCACACCCTCGCTGCACTCATTACCTTCATTTAGCCGAGTAAACGTGCCGAGGCCCCCGTGCTCGTCACTGCACGGCCCTTCTGTCGTCTGATGCTGGATTAAAGCCGCCCGGCTCCTGGGCGGCTCCTCGGCCCCATCTGCGGTCTGAGCTGCGTCCATACCCATAGTTGCTTTTCTGCCGCCCATTAGAGCCGGGAGGGTCTCCTCGGTGGGCACTTGATCCCCAGCGGGATCCCAGACCGGCTGCTCCCTGGTGGGCAGCTGTTCCCTTTGCTGTGACTGTCCTCTTCGTCTGCCTGGAGCCCGTATAATTAAAGGGTTAACCGCTGTAAACACGCCGGGCTGTCTGAGGCATGATGCCTCTTACCTAAGCATGCACGTCCCTCTCTTCGTGAATGTCCCTCTCTCTGAGTGCACGTCCCTCCCTGTCCCTTCCTCTTGAGTGCACGTCCCCTTCCTCTTGAGTACACGTCCCTTCCACTTGAATGCAGCGCATGACGCAAACTGAACTACCTCTTGGCACTGAAATAACGAGCTCTGAAAGCGTGCAATACTCCTCCCCTGAGACGGAAAGGGTAGGTGCCAGCCATGGTACCAACGGTCTTCCAGAGCCACGGTAGGTATGGGCACAAGTAGCGCTGCCTGCTGTCTGCTCCACATGCACACCGGACTCTGCGTCGTCACGTGGAAGTGTTTCAGGCCCTGTGCGCTGGTCCCTTGTGAGATTGTGAGGGGAAGGTTGACCACCGGGTTCAGCAGCACGAGCCCAGGACGGGGTGGTGGTGTCGGCTGGTACCGGCAGTGTCGCACCGGTGGCATATGATGCTATGTAGGGGTGGCTGCGAGGCTTTACCCCCCCTGACACTGTTCACGGCTGCTGGTTCTCTGACACGTCCGTGCTGGGCTGGATGTGTGCGAGGTCTGTCTGCTGTGATGTGGTCTGTTGTGTTTGTGATGTGTCTGCCGGGCGGTGCGATGGTCCCTTCGCATCTGATGCACTTGTATTGTGCTGCAATATTTATATAGTGCTTACTGCCCATATGTGGGGCGCAGAGCGCTTGCCTCCACGGGTACCACCCTGCTCCGTGTAGGGTGCGTGATTGGAAGGATGTTGTTGTCGTTTTGACCCTATGTACTACAAATACCCACAGCAACGACTCCTCTCTCTCTCTCTCTCTCTCCAAGATCTGTGGCTTCCGGTCACCCGGTGCGTCAGTTCAGAGTGAGCGGCCTATGTCTGCTGGGTGAGCCTTGTGCAAGTGCAAGCAAACGGCGCAAAATTGTGCAGATTGAGTGTTGCAGTGCAAGGTGAGCAATGTGTATGCAGGGTGGGTGGTGTGGGTGTACGGATGAGTGGTGAATGTGCAAGGGGAGTGAGGTGAGTGCAGGGTGATCAATCAGCATGAGAGGTGTGTGGGTTTGTCCAAGGTGAGAGGTGGGTGAATGCAGGATAAGCAGTGTCTAGGTTTGCATTGATTGGAGCTGGCTGCGGGGCGAGTGGAGGGTGTTTGCAGAGTGACAGGAGGATGAGTGTGCAGGGTTTGAGGTGGATGAGTAAGCGGGTGAGCTGTGTATGTACAGTTAGTTGTGTAAGATTGTACAAGCTAAGCTGTGTGTGTAGGATAAGCTGAATTTAGGTGCATGATTAGCAGTCTGTGTGTAAAGTAAGTGGTTGTCTGTGCAGGAGAGTGATGTGTGACTAGTCTAGGAGTGCAAGGTGAGTTTGTGTGTGCAGGATGAGTGCTGAGTATGCAGTGTGAGAGGTGTGTGCACCGGTGAGAGACGTGTGCACGCCGGTGAGAGACGTGTGCACAGGTGAAAGACGTCTGCCAGCATGGTAAACTGTCAGCATGAGTGGTGTATGAGTTCAGAGTGAGAAGTGTATTGTGGAGTATGAGTTCAGGGCTAAAGATCAATTGTGCAGGGTGTTAGGCGTGTCAGTGCTGGGAGAAAAGTCTGTGAGCAGTGTCTGAGTTCAGGGTGAGCGGTCTCTGGCGTGCAGGGTTAGCAATGTTAGTGCAGGGTGAGTGTCCAGGTGGGTGAGGGCAGGGTGATTGTATAGTGTGCTGTATAAAATGCCTGTGGTGGGTGAGAGATGTAGGAGTGCGGCATAAGAGGTCTGTCAGTGCAGGGTGAGTGGTGTGCCTGGGTGATTGCAGAGCGAACACTTTGTATAAATGCTGGGTGAGAGGAGTGCTCTTGTGAATTCAGAGTGAGTTGCATGGTTTTGTGAGTGCAGCACATTGCCAATGCTTGTTACTCTTGCCTTGCTCCCTACTTCCTTCCTCCTCCTCACCATCCTTTGCTATCCCTTCCCAACTTTCTCTATCCTTTTTGCTCTTGCTTTTCCCCCTACTTCCTTCCTCGCCCTCACCATCTTTTGCTATTGCTTCCCACCAAACAGATGTGCACTCCCGGCTGCTCGGGCGAATCTATGGGCATCTCATCCAGACCACATCTGGAAAAATAGCAAGGAGAAATAGGGGATGGACAGACACTTTTGTTTTTTAGTGGCTAGCATTCATCCCTCATTTTTGATTAATATTCACACAAAACGATGTTTGCACTCATCTGTGGGCAAACCAAAGCGTAATCCCAAGCAGTAATTGTAATGATTCATTATCAATATTTAGTCCGGTCTAAATAATAATAATGAATTAATACAATTACTACTTACGATACGTTTTGAGCCACAGATCATCCATCACTTGCTGTTGTTGATAGGAATCTTACAGTTCCTAAAACCTTGGTACAACAGTGAAACAAAGCAGACAGGCTACCTAACCAGGCTCAGGCACTCACAAGTTAAAGGTGGGAGTTACCTCTCAACCCCCACCAACAGCCCCCATCTTTATTGTGCTTTAAAAAACGGAACATTCCAAAACCTGAATTTAGGAAACATATTGTAGGTTTGTATATCTGTGAATGCCTGTAAGACTATCTGGCATGGCATGATTGTTGTTTTCCACAAACAGTGGTTCTACTACGCAATAAGAAAACGAGCTTTTGCTATGCAATAGGTGTCGCACTTGCGAGAGTTTGAGCTATTGGCATTGTAAATACCAATGCCTTTTATTTCTGTATTTTAAAAACCTGCAAGCGGTGCGTAAACAGGCACTTTGTACTTGCAGTCGTTGCTTACGAGAAGCAACGCTGGCAGTAACTATGCCTTTTATACTGCCAGCCTTCCTTTTCGTAAGCAAGGACTATAAGTACAAAGGGCGTGTTTATGCACCGCATACAGCTTTTCGAAACACATAAATAAAAGGCATTGTCGTTTACAATGCCAATAGCTCAAACTTTAGTAATGCGAGACCTATTGCATTGTAAATGCTTGTTTTTTATGGTGTCTGGGTTCTCAAACAAGTGTGCACAGCCCAGGGCCGAGGTGGTATCTCTTAAATACTTTAGCCACCGGATGTTCAATTCGTGGTCACAAGAAAGACAATCTCTGACAACAGTTCTGTTAAGCTCTGCTTTCTTATTTGACCAAATGGAACACCAAAGAGCCGCAGGAGTGGCGCAAATGAGGTTCTGGACATACTCGAGCCCTAATTCTTGATGTAAAGAGAAATGGGGGGTCGAGGGAGAAATCCCCAACAGGCGATGACAAAATCTATTTTCGTCTACTTGGATGATAGGAGCATCTCTGTAACTCCATACCCCCATGCCATATGTCAAAGTCGGGAGGCACTCCCTTTTGTAGATTTCTAATAATGGGGCCACTGGCTCTCTACCAATACAGGCAGCAAGAGAGAAAATGGTGCCAACAGCACAAGAGAATCAGGTCAATCTGCTTCTAAAGCACGCAGACCATGTGCAAGCATCATCAAATTCCAGTCCAAGGTAAGGAAAAGAGGCCCCCCTATCTAATTTCTTCCCTCCAATCGATACGGTACAAGTTTTAGTGTTCCTAGGGCTGCACACCATAACAAACGTTTTGGAGTAATTTGTTTCCAAGTCAAGACCCTTCATGAATTCCACAAAGGTACTGAGCAATATCTTCATACCGTTCGCCGTTCTAGGAAGGAGCACTGCGTCATCCGCATATAATAAGGCGGGCACAGCTTTATTCTTGACAAGCGGTACATCTGCCCCAGCAACATCCAATGTCCTCTCCAAATCAATAATGTAAAGTAAGAAAAGGATAGGGGCAAGTACACAACCTTGACGTACTCCACGATTAACTTTAAATGAGGAAGTACACTCACCAGCCTCGCCAAATCTTACTGAGGCTGAGAGATCCTGGTGGAGGAGTCTAAGAAAGGACACCAAGTCCGCCTCAAGACCCATAAGCTCAAAGATTGGCCATAATTTCGACCTTTTCATGCGATCAAAGGTGCTCGATAGGTCCATGAAGCCGAGATGGATTGGGGTGCCCCTTGCATATTTATATTTGGCCATGATAAGATGTAAATTCAAACAATGCTCAATAGTTCCTAGGCTCTTTCGGAAATCGTATTGAACCTGGGATAAGATGTTACTCTCCTTTGACCACAAGAGAAGTCGATCTAAGACTACTCTGCCAATGATTTTAGTGGTGGAGTCAAGTAGAGATCTCAGGTAGTAGCACCTAGGATCATTGGCATTACCCTTATTAAAACTGGGTACGACAATTGAAAGGCTCCAAGTTGGTAAAATCCCTCACCCCCCCCTTTTAACCATGTTAAAAACAGAAGTAAGTACCGGCGCCCAAAATCCTGGGTCCTCTTTAAATAAATCCATAGGCACCCCGACCGGGCCCGGCGTTTTTTTACTCGGGCTGTCATGGATGGCTTGAAGGACTTCCTCCTCCCTAAAGGGCAAATTGCCACAAGAGAACTCTTCAGATAATCCCTCATCTATGGTCGCAGTTTTGGAGGAGTAAACAACTGAAAAGTGATCTAACCACACCTCCGGAGTAATGTGGACCATGACTTTGCCCGGGAGCTGGACCGGTGGCATGCCTGTTTGCACCTCCTTCCAAAATGCCTGGGGGTCTTTATTCTGACAGGCTGCCACTATCGCCTCCCACTTCTCATCCTTGATTGCCAATTTTCTCTTTTTCAGTGCCAAGGCATAAACTTTCCTGCGAGCTGCAATTAAAATCTGATTTCTAGGGATTTGCTTTATAGCCTTACGCAGATTATCACTCACCACTCTGCATTTTTTGTCAAACCATGGCTTGTCCTGACGGGAAGTCCTGCCCGTGGGCCTGGTCAGAAAGCTTTTGACATGGGACATAAGTTTCCCGAAGGTTTTTCCTCAAAGCACGACCAGGCCTTGTGCATTTGATAAACAAAGACTCAAATGTTTGTCTTTGGGCTACCGCCCACAATGTTATTCATTACTAGCTTCATGTTGGCATGGCGCAAGACCAGTCTCCGACCAGCGTCTTTAATAGTTAGTGCCTGACTACTTCCAGCAACTGCATACAGGCGCTTCATAGGAACTGCAATCTGCAACACTATGGGATTATGGGCACTAAACGCTGATGCACGAACCTCACCCCCGTAATAAATGGAAGTAGACTCCGTGATGTGAAGGCATAGTCAATTATAGACCCAAGTCCCCTCCCAGTGAATGTAGGTATGGTTGTTGCGGCACTGGACCAAACTACATTCTCTAGGTTATGGGCCACCAGATGCGGGTACAATAAACATCCCCTGGAGTCCATGGCATCAAGATCTGCTTTCATAATAAGGGGATCAAAAATTGATTGCAAAAAATGTGGCAATATGTCAAATTTGGTATTAAAATTGCCTGCCAAAAGTAGATTAAAGGGTCTGCCGGCTTGAGACTCCCTATCAGTAAAAGAGCCAATCATTGAAAACAAGCCCTGAAAAAGCAAATTACACCTTGATTAAAAGTCATTATTATAGAAGTTCACTACATAAATCCTAAATTGATTAGCCCAACTTAAGTCGAAGGCCTGCAACATATCTATTTCAGTTGTTATGGGATGAATTTTACAACCAATATTCACCTTAAACCAAACTGCTAGTCCCCCTTTGGCA
Source organism: Calotriton arnoldi (assembly GCA_963921515.1). Lineage (NCBI taxonomy): Eukaryota > Metazoa > Chordata > Amphibia > Caudata > Salamandridae > Calotriton > Calotriton arnoldi. Next base: position 1,208,801 of record CAWUFW010003919.1, on the reverse strand, counting down.
CGGCCCACGGGAGAAGGCATGGCTAGAGAATAGAAGCATGAGAATACATCACATAAAACCTCAGTTGTAGCCCATGTTTCCTGCATGAGCACAATATCATATCCTTTAACAAAGGACTGCAAATCCCTCATCGGTTAATTTTTGTGGCCAAACCAGCAACATTTCAACTGAGGAGGTTAATATTAGAGTTGAACACGTTCAGACTATCTCCACACACTACCATCTCGGGATCAGCACAGGGCAACATAGAGGAGACAGAATCAAAACCCATATCCAATGAACTTGAGGCTACCATCATCGAAGAGATTGATACACAACCGCGGGGGGGACAGTGAGAAGCGCAGGTTGGCTCCCTACGAGCCACAACAGCTGAAGCGCAAACTCCATCCCTTCTTGTGTGTCAATCATCATCTTCCAAGCCCTCCAAGACTTCAAATCTATTTTGAGGAAGAGGTGGAGATTCCAGCCTACTGGGCAGTTGAGGGGGAACCATAGACCTGCTTAACCAGGGGGTAACTAGGGCCAGATGCCTATTAAAAAAAAACAATGGCAAGATCTCAATCAAGCTTGATTTAACCATCCCCACTCTGGCTTGCGCCAGGATTTCTCCTGCTACCAGGGGATTACATACATTAACAATTATGACATCCCCAGGAAATTGCTTTCGCATACAGCCAATACCCCCCCCCCCCACCCGCCATACAAATAGGATCTCCCTGTGCAGGTCCTGTGGGCCCCTCACATTGCTAGACAGCCAATGAAGCACTTTATTCTTTAGGGTCTCTGTTGTTTCTAGTGAGGCAGCTGACAGACTGGGAACGTTGGCTAATACAATTACGTAAGGACATGAGGCTGGAGTGAGATCGATAACAGGGAGGGGGTCCAATTTTGAATGTTGCATTGCACCCCATTGGATGGCTGCAGCATGCGCAGTTTGAAGCCCAGTTCCCTGCTGAGAAATTGATGAACCTCGTCCTACGAGAGTAGACTGTGGCCGAGTCCCATCATTGCCTTTACCCCTCACATTTTCGTTAGTTACCGAATGATGCATGGCTGGGATTGCGGGAGTGGCCAGTGGATTGATACCATCCTTTGGATGGGATTGCTGCTCCTGGAGGCGAGTAATGACTTGCTCCCCATTCTTGGGCATGTTACTCAGGCTGGCCTCAATAGCTGCAAGCCGATCAAAAACTGGGGGCAGTTTAATATCCAACAGTTCACCTAGCCGAATGGACAGGCTATCCCAGGGGTCGACATTCTCTGTGGTCTCGCTCCTTTGATTATTCAGCCTACGTGCTCTCGTTGTTACTTTGGACTCTAGCGGCTTTGATTTTTGGGCCTTTTTCCTCTGATTAGCTTATGGACCATGATCTGGGCTTGGTGAGCAGGCTGTAGATCCACATCCAACATTTATCTCTGCCCCAACCTCTTCCAAGTCAGGACGTACGTGACCACTGTCCTTATCTCTTTCTAGCACTGTCAGGTCTATTGCTGCGGAAGAGCGAGCCAAGGAAGCTGAGGGCTCTACATTATAGTGGGATGGAGAATGATTTGGAGAAACCAGGGGCAGGGAAGCAAAACCCTCTGTTGAAAGGGAAAGACGGCCCTCCCCCATATAAATTTCATTAAAAACAAGATTCACTGCTTGTGTCAAAAAACTGTCAAGAGTGGTGAATGGATGAGATTCAGAATCCTGTGGTGGCCCAGCAGTTGCTTTCCTCTTGCCCATGTTGCTTTTGTGGTAGCTTCAACTATATTAATGCTTGCAGACCGTGGTCAATTAAAATTGACTAAGAATAGCAATGAATACACAGCTCACCATGCCACCCCAGTTTGGACCCAGCAACATGCAAATCAGTCTTGATCATGCTCCTCATGAGAACAGTCCAGCCCGAACTGCCAAACCAGGTTCTCCCTGGACTGTAAACAAGCATCCTGGGACCGGTTTTGGGATTTCACTCCTCATCAGCCAGGCTAGCTTGAATCCAGTGGCACAGCGAGCAAGAGACCCAAATTTGGGCATGCCCTTTACCACTTAGAGCAAACATAGTAAACACAACAAGAGAATAGACGGAGTGCTGAAACTTTACAACCACTCACCCTCAGTCAAGGGATCTGGGTTTAATCCATCGTTCTTTTGCTCAACATGCCACCCCAGTTTGGACCCAGCCATTTGCAAATCAGTCTGGATACTGCTCCTCATGGGAACAGTCCAACACGTACTGCCAAGCCAGGTCCTCCCTGGACCGGAAACAAGCATCCTGGGACCGGTTTCGGAATATCACCCCAATCAGTCTTGGCCCAGGAGGAACTGGGCCAAGACTGATTTGTATATGGCTGGGACCAAACTGGGGTGGCATAGTGAGCAAAAGTACAATGGATTAAACCCAGATCTCTTGACTGAGGGAGAGTGGTTAAAAAGTTTCAGCACACTGTCCATCATCTTGTTGTGTTTGCTATGTTTGCTCTAAGTGGCCAAGGGTATGCCCGACGTGGGTCCCCTTGCTTGCTGTGCCACTGAATTCAAGCTAGCCTGGCTGATGAGAGGTGATACTCTGAAACTGGTCCCAGGATGCTTGTTTCTGGTCCAGGGAGAGCCTGGCAGGGCAGTTTGGGCTAGACTGTTCCCAGGAGGAACAGGGTCAAGACTGATTTGCATATGGCTGGGTCCAAACTGGGGTGGTATATTGAGCAAAAGAACGATGGATTATACCTAGATCTCTTGATTGGGGGTGAGTGATTGAAAAGTTTCAGCACTCCGTCCATCATCTTGTTGGGTTTGCTATCTCACCTCAGAGAGGCAGGTAGAGGAGAGGCCGACCTGCTGTGAATGGAGCTGACTCTCACCTGATAGAGGCAGGGAAAAGAGAGGCTGGGGCTGTCTCTCACCTGAGGGAGGCGGGAAGAAGGGAGGCTGGAGTTGTCTCTCACCTGAGGGAAACAGGGAGAAGAGAGGTTGACCTGCTACGACTGGCGGGGAAAAAAGAGGCTGACCTGCTATGACTGGAGCTGTCTCTTACCTGAGGGAGGTGGGGAGAAGAAAGTCTGACCTGCTGTGGCTGGAGCTGTCTCTTACCTGAGGGAGGTGGGGAGAAGAACGTCTGACCTGCTATGACTAAAGATGCCTCTCACCCGAGGGAGTGTAACATACAACAATGTCTCTATTGGTGTTAATTAATGGTCAATTTTTGGTAGCACAATTAATTAATAGGAGCACAAGGAGAAAAGAGGGAGACAAAAAATTAAATGTGACAACATAAATTGGGTTTTTGGTAACTACATATATTTGTTATAGATAACTTCATATACTTAAACATGCATGAGAACAGCACTGCGTTACATTAAGTGGCATGTAACCTGTGGGATACTGTGCACAAGTGCTCGTGAAATGGTGAACGACGCAAGTGACACGCGAGGAAGTATGTACAGCGACAGGAAGGGGGGCAACAAAAAACCAGTTGGTGACAGAATTTATATTGTAGAGATACCCAAACAATAAATGTTAATATATACAAGGGAATTCAAGATGGGTATCCTCGAAGAAATAGCGCCGTAAGTTTCGCTGTAAAAGTCGACGGCATTTCGGCCTGTTGGAATGTTTAGGCCATCATCAGGACCAGGTTACACTTATTTTTATGATAGTGACGTAGATCGAGACGGGTGTCCCATTCGTAGACGTGCAGGGTCCCTTAATTGGTCAGGCTGAGTCAGGACGCATTCATAGGTCTGGTGGAGTCAGAAGAGGCTACGTTGGGAGGTCTCTAGAAGGGAGTCCAGAGAAGGTCCGAGAAATACTGCAAGGATACGCAGTAAAGAAGCAGCTGCAAGGTGCAGTCGTTGAATTCAGGCACGAAGTCAGAGGGGAATGAATCCGCGCTGTGTCGAGCCGGCATCAGTCTGGCAAGAACGGAGGGAGGCAGGGAGAAGCAGGGAGAAAGAGAAGCTGGAGCTGTCTCTCACCTGGGGGAGGCATGGAGAAGCAGGGAGAAGAGAAGCTGGAGCTGTCTCTCACCTGGGGGAGGCATGGAGAAGAGAGGCCGATCTGCTATGTTGGGAGATGCCTTTCACCCGAGGGAGGCAGGATAAAGAGAGGCCGACCTGCTGTAACTTGAGCTGTCTCTCACCTGAGAGGGTATGGGGGGAAGAGAGGCTGACCTGCTATTACCGGAGCTGTCTCTCACCCGAGGGAGGCAGGAAAAAAGAGAGGCCAACCTGCTGTAACTGGAGCTGTCTCTCACCTAAGGGAGGTGGGGAGAAAAGACTGTCACCTGCTATTACTAGAGATGTCTCTCAACCAAGGGAGGCAGGGAAAAGAGAAGCTGGAGCTGGTATGACTGGAGCCGTCTCTCACCTGATGGAGACAGGATGAAAAGAGGCCGACCTGCTGTAACTTGAGCTGTCTCTCACCTGAGGGGAGCAGGGGGGAAGAGAGGCTGACCTGCTATTACCGGAGCTGTCTCTCACCTGAGGGAGGCATGGGGGTACAAAGGCAGGCCTGCTATGACTGGAGCTGTCTCTCACCGGAGGGAGGCAGGGAAAACGAGATGTCGACCTGTTGTGACTGGAGCGGTCTCTCACCCGAGGGAGGCAGGAAAAAAGACATGCCGAACTACTGTGACTGGAGCAGTCTCTCACCTGACGGAAGTGGGGAAAAGAGAGGCCGACCTGATGTGATTGGAGCTGTCTCTCACCTGAGGGAGGCAGGAAAAAGACAGGCCGACCTGTTGTGACTGGAGCTGTCTCTCACCTGATGGAGGCAGGATGTAGAGAGTCTGACCTACTATGACTTGAGCTGTCTCTCACCTGAGGAAGGCAGGGGAAAGAAAGACCAGCCTTCTATAACCGGAACTGTCTCTCACCTGAGACAGGCAGGATGAACAGAGGCTGACCTGCTATGATTTGAGCTGTCTCTCCCCTGAGGGAGACATGGGGAAGAAATGTCAGCCTGCTATGACCAGAGCTGTCTCTCACCTGAGGGAGGTGGAGAAATCAGAGGCCACCCTGCTCTCACTGGAGCTTTCTCTCACCTGAGGGAGGTGGGGAGAAGAGGGGCTGACCTGCTGTGACTGGAGCGGTCTCTCACCAGAGGAGGCAGGGAAAAGAGAGGCTGACCAGTTGTGACTGGAGCTGTCTCTCACCTGAGGGAGGCAGGGGATAGGAGAGGCCAACCTGCTGGGAATGGAGCTGTCTTTCACCTGAGGAGGTGGGCAGAAAGGAGGCTGGTCTACCATGGCTGGAGCTGTCTCTCACCTGAGGGAGGCAGACGACAAAAGAGGCTGAACTATTGTAATTGTAATTCAATTTATATGGTGTTTACAACCCCTGATGAGGCGTTGAAGCGCTTTTTCGGGGAGTAGCACGCTACTTCGGAACCCACAAAGGATTAGTGGGAAATTTGTATAGGGAGATACTAAATTAGTTTCAGCAGTGGACACGTGAGTTTGTTATTTGGAGTGAAAAAGGATAATGGAGGGGTAGAAGAGGGAAGGGTTTGCATTTATATAGCGCTTGCTATCCCTGATGAGGTGCTGAAGTGCTTTTCGGCAGGTAGCACGCTACTCCGGAACCCAAACATGATTAGTGGTGAATTAGTATAGGGAAATATGAAATTAATTTGAGCTGTGGACATGTTAGTCTGTTAGATGGATTAAAAAGGGTAGAGGTAAGAGATGCCCGATCCAGATCACCACAACGGGCTTCAAATACCTAGATATATATGTCACTACGGACCCAATACGCAGGTTCGACCAGAATCTCCTTCCCCCCCCTTCAGCGACTAAAACGAGATATAGTGGGCTGGAGTGCACTCCCGCTCTCGATGCTAGGTAGGGCAGCATTGTTTAAAATGATGGCATTGCCCAGATTTCTTTACGTACTGCAAAATTCCTTAGACCCAGTCCCAGCGAGTTATTTCAGGGAAATAGAAAGTCTGCAGAGAATGCTGCTGTGGAACGGAAAGGCCCGAATAGCTTTCGCCAAACTTACACTCACGTGGTACGATGGGGGAATTAGCCTGCCAGACCTCAAACGCTACTACTGGGTTGCCCACCTAGCCGCTATAAACCATGGTACTTACAGGCGGGCTGACGACCCCGGCTACACCATGGACCGATGGATACTCCCCGGAGGGAACTACAACAGGGCACTATACTCCAAGACCGGAGGGAAATTACTGACAGGACCGACCAGACACTCGGTGCAGGTGTGGGAGACAGCAAACCGTAGCCTGGGATGGGAGAATAAAATCACATTTGCCACCCCTCTGTGGGACTCTGAGATGCTGGGTAACTTATGGACTTCCAAGGGCTTCGACAGGTGGGACCTTATCGGAATCTCTAGAGTGGGAGATCTTTGGGCCAAAGGGGAAATTAAATCCTTTACTTCCCTGCAGAGGGAGTATGAGCTAGCCAGTACCGAACACTTCAGGTACATGCAGGTGCGACATGCGCTACAGACCCACATACAGAAGGGCGTCACACCCCCGGACTCCTCCCCACTGGAGGACAGACTGCTGGACGGGTATTTACCCACCAAAACTATCTCACTAACGTACAAAAAACTGATCAACCACACGGGTGACCCTCTCAGCTGCACAAGAGAAAAATGGGAACACGACGGAATAATTCTAGACGATGAAGACTGGACGGAGGCAGTGACGTCCCCGCGAGAGGTGGCAATATCAGCTAGGCTACGCCTCGTCCAGTTAAAAATTCTGCACAGAGTGTATATAACAGGCCCCTGCCTGGTGAAAATGGGGAGGGCAGAGGGCGGGGAGTGTAGGAGGGGGTGCGGGCAGGTGGGAACATTCTTACATATCTTATGGGACTGTGACTTCATACAACGATACTGGCGTGATGTACACGCAATCGTGAGTGCCGCATTGAACATGACCGTTCGCTTAGAGGCCAAAAGATGCCTCCTAAATGTGTGGGAGCCCACAGACCTTAATGTAGCGCAGAAAATATGGGTGACGCTGGGCCTCATGATAGCCAAGCGTAATATTGCTCAGCTTTGGGGCGCTGACCATGCCCCAGTAGTGGGGGCCTGGATGAGGGACATGGACTGGTGCATGTTCAGAGAGAAAACAGTGTACCTGGCAAGAGGCTGCCCCCGTAAATGGGCCTCTGTCTGGACTGCGTGGAATGTATATAGAGGGAATATTTGTACCCCCCCCAAAAATGCCTGCAATAGATGTCCATGATTCACCATAAAATGCTACAAAGTTGAAATGTAATGATACTGGCTGATTAAACCCTGCGTGTGTAAAATCAATAATATGAGCACCTGATGTACCTATGTAATTGATTCAACTGTTCAATAAAAAGAATTATAAAGAAAAAAAAAAAAGGGTAGAGGTGGGGATAGAAGAGGGAAGGGTCTAGAAAGTATTTTTTTTGTTGAGCTCATAGCAGTAGGAGGAGGTTTGGGGTGAGTAAAAGGGGAGGTGGAGGGGGAAGAGTCAGAGGAAAAGGTTTAGAAAGTCTTGTTTGAGAGATCTGAATAGTAAAAGAGGTATGAGATGATGCAAGGAGGGGTAGAGGAGGGAAGAGTCTAGAAAGGGTTATTTTGTGGATCCTAGTAGTAGAATGTGGTTTGGGATGAGTCAGAGAGTGGAGGTAGAGGATATATTGAGAGAGGTGTAGGGTGAGACATAGGGTAGTGCATTGTAGATGCTGAATTGGAAGTAAAGTAATAAATATAAAAATACTTAAGTACATGGAAGGTATATATGTATAAGGAAAGTCATATATGTAGATTTAAGTTGTATTTAATAAACCCAGACTTTCAAGTGTTACTGTACTTTAAGTTAATTTATTTGTTTTTATATTTTTTTTGTAATTCAATAGTGAAGCAATTGTTGATAAATAGTTATGATAAAAGATTTAATTATTTATGCAGTCACCTATATACATGTTAAACATAGAATAATATAACCATAAGTAATATGTACAATTGTTAAGTAGAGCTAACGAATATCTATATATTTATAAACATGGACCATTGTTTTTTAGACTATCGCATTTATGCAATGTAATGAAATTTTAACCATGAATTATTTTTAACCCATAATGTTTTCTTAACAAGATATTTTATTTATGATTTTAATTAATCTGCAAATAAAATGCTTACTTACTATTTATTTATAAACATAATTATTATCCACGTATATACAAAGCATTACACATCGGTAGGTACACATCTATAGTCCAAAAAAATGAGTGATATACAGAGGGATATGCTGCATATATCTGTTTGAGTATGGTAGTTATGTGGGGAAGAGCCAACTCTTGAGTAGTCTTTTGAAGATAAGGTAGTTATCTGTGAATCTTATGTTTGGAGGTAAAGAGTTCCATAGTTTGGCTGCTTGAACAGAGAAGGATGTGCCACCTATGGTTTTTTTCTTGTATGGTAGGATTTTAGGCGAGGTGCCAATCTAGAGTGGAGGTTTCTTTGTTGAATGTATTTGGTGATTTTATTCCTGATGAAGAGAGGTCCTGTTCCATGTATCGCTTTGTGTGTGATACAAAGCAGCTTGAATGTGGATCTTCTGGCAACTGGGTAACCAATCTAGGGCCTTCAAGGCAGGGGAGATTTGGACTTGTGGCTTTATATGTAAGAGTAGTCTGGCAGCAGAGTTCTGAATCCGTTGTTGTCTTTTCATAATTGTTAAAGATGAACTGTGAAAGAGGCTACTGGTGTAATCAAGTTTAGACAGAACAAGAGAGATGGTAGCCTGGACCTTGTGTGGAAATCCCAGGTGGGGGAAGATGCGTCACAGAATTTTTATAGTAACGAAGCTT